>JBBJLR010000087.1:13664602-13695651 GCA_037577145.1 Brachypetersius gabonensis
TACTATTATTGCCACTTACTGACCTGTCTTGGTATGGCTGTAGCATCTGTAGCATTTACTTCCAGTGATTGTACTAAAATGGGCTAATAATGTCAGTCTAGGCACTGAACATATTGAGATGAAAATGCTGTGTTTTCTTGAATAGTACTGGGTGCATAATGCAAATATGAAAATATCTAAAAAGAGCCACTTGACAATAATGATGATCAGGGTTATGCATAGGCTGTTTATATATTTGGGCCCAGGGGCCAACAAGCTATGTGTTAAAAGTGTGTCGCATACATAGTACCCCCACCCCCTACTCACCTCGGGGGCAAGGAAAAAAGTTCAGGCTCAGGAATTTTTTTCCACTATCAGCCCTGCTGAAAGCTGCAAACATCTCTGATGTATTTGAAGCTACCGCATACTTTTTAGACATTGTCCCTCCCTTCAGCAGGCATCCGGACTGGCTGCTGAGCATCAGAAACACAGTATTTGTGATACGTGTGCAATGAGAATCTATTGTTTCCTCAGTTTTCTCCTCAGTTTTAGTCATGCTCAATTCCACACATCTCTGTGGACTCTGTGACCCCAATCACACATTACTATCAATACGAGAGTGAGGCTAGCATCTGCTTCATTAAAGTAACATAATGACAAATACGTTTACGGCATTTAGCGGATGCTCATATTCAGAGAGACATACATCAGTGTTTTGGTAGTCCATATTTGTTCTTCATACCTGTAAAGATATACTTACTGCTAGCTAAGTTACACACATTTACTTTTAAAGAGGAAACAAAACAAATCACAGGTCAATACACAAGTAAGGAAAATCAGTTAAGAGGATAAGTGTCTGAGGGATTTTTTAATTATGTATAAGAGGTAAGTGAAAGGATTGGTTAGTTACCAAGATGCTCCTTAAACAGGTGGGTCTTCAGGTGATGCTTGAAGACAACGAAAGATTCTGCAGATCTGATTGCAAGAGTGAATTCATTCCACCACTGGAGGGCCAAGACTGAAAAGGGTCTTGATGCATGTCTTTCTCTTCTTTTGAGCAACAACGGTTCAAGATGAGCAGCGCTTGAAGCTTTGAGAGGATGAGAAGTGACACGCTGCTTGATCAGTGCAGACAAGTATGGAGGTGCGAGTCCGCTCTTGGCCTTGAAGGCAAGTGTTGAGCTTTTGAACTTAATGTGAGCGGCCACAGGGAGCCAGTGAAGGTTCTGTAGTAGAAGCGTGGTGTGTGAGAATTTAGGAAGATTGAAGATTAACCTCGCAGCTGCATTCTGAATCAGCTGAAATGCTCTTTTTACTTTCAGTGGAAGTCCAGCCAGTAGAGAGTTGCTGTAGTCCCGTTTAGAGATGACCAGAGACTGGCCTGGTAACTGCATTCCTTCAGTGGTGAGAAAGGGTCTGATTCTTCTGATGTTGTGAAGAAGGTGTCTACATGTCCTGGAAAGGTGGTCAACAAGCGACAGGAATAACAGTTCTTCGTTCTTCTTTGAGGGGATGATAACAGAGTTCTCGAAAGAAACGGTGAGGTCATGGCTTGGTGAAGGACACCCTTTGATGAAAAGCAGCTCAGTCTTGCTGGGATGGTGGTGGGCCACCATCCAAAAGGAGATATCAGCCAGACAGTCTGAGATGTGGGTCAAGATCTGATAATCACTGGAGGGGAAAGAGAGAATAAGTTGAGTCATCTGCATAAAAGTGGTAGGAAAAGCTATGTGAGGCCATTACATCCCAAAAAGAACATGTTTACAGAGAAAAGAGAAGTGGTCCGAGGACCGAGCCCTGCGGAACAACAGTGGACAATCTTCGTGGGGCAGATTGAGAGCCTTGCCATGCTACCTGGTACCTCCAGTCATCAAGTTGGAATCAAACCATTGCTAGGCTGTGCCTGATATCCGAAGGCTGGAGAGAGTAGCCAGGAGGATCTGATGGTTAACCTTGTCGAAGGCTGCAGAAACATCAAGAAGAATCAGGGCAGAAGACAGGTTGGCTGACTTAGCCGCTAGTTCTAGATGGCTAGTAGAACCGTTTCAGTAGAGTGCGCAGCCTTGAACCCAGACTGGTGAGGTTCTGGATCCTGTTTTGAGAAAGAAAGATGGCTATAAACAGCACATTTCAGTATGTTGGAAAGGAAGGAGAGAGAAGATACTGTTCTGTAGTAGTTGATGTTTGAGGAGTCCAGCATGGGTTTCTTCAGAATTGGTTAGTCATTGCAGACATTCATTTGATAAAGGAGTTTCAGAAGGTAGTATGAAGAAAAAATATATTTATATAGTAGGTCATTAAGGACTTGATTGTTTTCTGACTTATCCTCCAACAAAGTCGAAGTCGTGTTGACTAGTCGTTTGATGACATCATCACACATGCAATGGAGGAACACAGGTGTTCAACATTGAGCTACTTTTATTAAAGTTCTCAGTAACATTACCAGTCAACATGACAAAACAAAACAAAGGCTAATGCCTTAAATTTTCTGCTAAATTTAAGTTCACAACAGAAAGTGGGAACAGCTTAAGACGTGGCACCACTCGGCGTCCTCTGGACTGGATGACTCTCTCTAGCGCTAGCGTTTGCCATGTTAGCTAGGATTCAAACCCACGACTTCCTGATCACAGAGTGAACGCCTTAACCTCTAAGCCTCCAGCCACCCCATCCTTTAGCAGTCCATGCACAGAAGTTCTTCACTTTTTAAAACTTACTAACAAACAAAAACAAATGGATATAAATATCAGCTGATATTAAAGACTTTAAGGCAATATATTAGTGATATATTTAAGTATTTAAGACAGTATTCAAGTGGTATTGTATCATCTATATTGATCCTAAAACAAATTATTTAGTGACTCTGGCATCTGAGAAATTGTTATAATTATTAGCCTTAATTTTAAATACAAGTTTTTAGTTCCTGTTTCGATTATTGACATCTGTCATAACAGACAGCCAAGCATTTTACAGTTTTTCCCATTCGTTTCTTCCCCCCAGACCATCTCCGTGTCCGTGTCCGTGCTGACTCTGAGCTGCATTGCCCAGGACCGCTGGTATGCTATCTGTCACCCTCTCAAGTTCAAGAGCACAGCTAAACGGGCCCGTCGGAGCATCGTGTTTATCTGGCTAGTGTCCTGCGTTATCATGATTCCTCAGGCCATCGTTATGGAGTGCAGCAGCCTTCTGCCTGTGCTGCTGCCCGAGCTCACCAACAAGACCAGCCTCTTCACTGTCTGTGACGAACACTGGGGAGGTGAGGAAGTAGTCACACAGCACCACTTGCACACGCTGACTCTAATGCTGAATGAGCTTTGCAGTACCTTCAAGCACTTCAACGAAGTGTCTTTCAGTATTTTAATATTCAAGGGATTTTCTATCCATTGCCGTAAGGAAACAAAGTCAAGTCTGAGGATGCCACTTTATCCACTTATGAAACTGCTGGCTATGAAATGTAATTTTATATTTTAGCTTTAGCGCCTGCACTTCAGGACACACTCTTGGGTTTATGCAAAAAGCGTTACAGGACCTTGAAATGTTTCTTTTTATTTATTAGCATTTGTCACAATTGTTTTAGATTTTATTTTATAAAGAGAATGTAAGCAAACACAAAACACGGTTTTTAATTTATTAAAGAAAAAAATTAAGGTTCTGTGTGGAAAAAAGCAACTGGTCTGTTAAAAATCCTTTTTCTTATTATGTTGTACCTATGAACACCAAACACCGAACACTGAACACTGGACTTTTGGGAAAGAAATAAACCAGTTATTTTTTTTATTGTACAATTAGTGTTTTACAAGGATGGTATAGGTTTAACTTTTTTTTTTCTATAAATTAAACAATTATTTAAAAACAGCACTTTGTATTCCTTCATATTTGTATGAGGATCTGAACCCATGTTCCAAAAACAGGAAAATAAGTAATCACAACATATGAACTTTATATTGTGTGGTGATTCTTCAAACTATGCTTTTGCATGCCTACAGATTTCATATGTCATATAATAGGTATTTGAAGAATCATGTATTGCCAGTTTCTTTAGGGAGCAAAGTGTAGCTCTTCTATGGCATTTCTACAATGTTCTTTGGACGTTTCATTTGAAAGACTAAAAAAGATTTGTAGTGGTAAATCAATATTATCATTGTAGTTTAGTACAAAACTAAACCTATATGTGAGAAAGTTGATATATTTAATGACCCCCTCATTCAGTGTTTCATCTGAAACTTTTGTAGGTGTTTGCCTCTTTCATTAGCCATCCCTACATATCAGAACATTTGCTGTGAGGTTTTGACTGCATTGAGACAGAAGAGCATAGGCCAGGTGCTTGTGTGGGATGATTACTTCTGGATCATGAACACCAATTCATCCAAATGTACTGAACAGAGCTCCATCACTGATTTCCACTGTCCTGCAACCCAGTGCTGAGAAGCTTCATACCCCAGTGCTTGGCACTGTGAATGGTCATCATTGGCACGGGCCACATTATTACATTCTAGTGCCAGTGCTTTTCTATAGATATGACAGGGCTCTGTGAATGCTGTGCCAATGATGTGTGCACTTTGAACACTGTTGCACATCAGATATGCATGTTTTGAAAAGTCTGCAGCTGCAGTAATTATAGGAAGAAAAATGAGCATGCAAGCATATTAAAAGACCTCACTAAAACAGATAATGCAACCTCAATAATGACAGCAAGTGGTGTTTTAGAGGGTTATTACAAATACACCATTGTTACCCCCTCAATAGTTTTTTTAAAGCATTAATCAGAACCATCTGAACCTAATCAAATCAAGTGTATTAACCATCGGTTGATGTAAGATACAAAGTGAATAAACATTTCCCCTATACAGTAAGAGCACATCACTGCAAACCAACAGAATGCCTTGGAAGAGGTATCCTCAGTGAAATAAAAATGTCTATATAATATTGGGCTGTACTGGTTGTTGACAAATTGGCTTAACTGTAAAAGGGTTTCAAAGCTTCGCTGCTTGCTTCTGGGGTTTAGTCCTGTAGCACAATATCTCAAACCAGTCTTTGAGGCCCTTTACAGCTTCCAGTTCTCCCCTGTTGTGCTGTAAAGCCCAGCTATAGGATCAGTAAAAAAATGGCCTTCTCCAGAAGTCCATTTATAATGTTTGTGTGTTTTTGTGAACCAATACAAATATAATTCATTTTCAAACTTTTCTTTATTCCTTAAAATTAAACAGGCTGATTTTTTGCTATGCCTTTAAGATAAGTCAAGATAAGACAAAAAAGATTAATGATGAGGGAAATGATTGAGGCTTTAGACTGCTCAGCGCAACAAGAAAGAGTAATAATAGAAAAAAAAGAATAATAAAAAAATTCAATAGTGCAAAACACTAAAAGACTGATATGTATGTAAAAGAGCTCTGCTCTGATCGGCTGGCATTTTTTAATGGACAGTCCTAGACTGAAAAGACTAAGATTAAAATTAACAGTGAACGAACTTAAATATGCATTCATGTTAGTGCTAACATGTTAACATTAATATATTAATAGTTTTAGTTGTATTTTATTTTTATTAATTGATGATTCTTAAGGTACATTTTGGATCATTTATTAACAGCATCTTGGGCATCTTGATCAAGATTAAAATCACACAATTCAATAATACAAATAAGCACTAATGCCTAATGGTTTAATCTGGCAGTATTGATATTGCCTTGCCCTAGCCCTACTGACAGATGAAACTAGCAGCTTTTCAAGCTATTGTGTATCTCTGATAATAAACCAGCACAAAGCAAAGATTTCTTTGGTCTAAAGAGAAATATAGGGGTGTGAAGGGCAAATACAGGTACTCTCAGCTCACAGAGACAGCAGTGCATCATATCTCTCGCTGTTATTTTTCAAAGTAGATGCTCTTGTTTGCTAAAAATGAAATGACCGTGAACTGTATTAAGTCGATTCTTGTTGACACCTTGGTTTATATCTCCTCTCTTGCTTGGGTGATGTGTACCTTCATATTCTTAGGATGAATTTAGCCATGGTCATTTTCTGTAATAGAATAGAATAGAATGCCTTTTATTGTCACTATATGCAAGTACAATGAGATTAAAAGTAATTCCTTTAGTGCAGACATGTATGTAGAAAAAAAATTATAATAGAATAAAAATAGAATAAATGGTGCAAAATTGGATAGAGTAACTTAATAAGGTTTTATATACAGTGTGATGTTGCAATGTTGTAATAATTTGTTGTCGCTGAAGTATTGCACAGTAAATCATGCAAAAGTTGGATAGAGCCAGCATGAAACTTGTGTAAGGGCAGTTTCTTGCTTAAAGGAAGGTGTCCGGCTCATATTAGCTGGCTCCTGGGGGCTGCATTGCAAAGAAGTTTGTGAGTTTGTGGTTGGAAGAGACATTAAACACCAAAAGCAGCGAAGTGTGTATCTCCCAGTGTTACACAAGGGATCCTGAACCTCCCATATGCCTCATGGATTTCAGCTTCTGACGCACGAAGCTTGGAGGTTGCTAATGAGCATAAATGTATATATATATATACATTTATATAATATATTTATATTTATATAACTGACATATTTGTTGGGTTTCTTGGAACAGCTCAGCCAATTTATCAGTTATGTTTGGACTGAATGGAGGCGGTTGCTGTTCAAGATTAGGTATATACTGTATACTGGGTTGGACAAAATAGAAACAGCTAAAGGGAATAACTTTTTTCTTGTTTGATTAGTATTGGTACTGTTGTTTCCTTCCTGAGACCATATATTATCGTTAAACGACACACAGCCGACCCTGTAACCCTCCACTCCTGAGAAGCAGGGCGTACAGTGAGCATGTAAGACGCTCGAGACAGAGATTGTACTGATAATGAAGTTAATTCCCAACAAAATGTTCTAAAGTAGAGTTGTGCAAAAAGTCTAATTTTATTTTCAACTACAAGTTGACTTCTAACTTCTGTTTAAAACATTTGTCACATTCCGTTTTGCAGTTGTGTTAAACAATTATTTGTCAAAGTCACGTGGCTCTATTGTAAAGTAGATTTGTTTTAGCTTCAGAGTTTGTCAAATGATAACACGGACTACATGCTTCTGTTGCCGTTATTAAAGGAAGTCTCTCAAGAATGTGACCCTTATGCAAACGCAAAGAAAAGTCAAAGAAAAGAAATTGACTGTTTTCTTTGCTAAAAATACATTTTAAAAGTAAATGTTTCTGTTGCTTCCTGGTGTTTTCTATGGTGTCTGTAACATTAATAATGATATTTTGTGCTTCTCTCCACCTCTCACATGTTTTAGGCCGCAAGTTACAGTTAGTTGTTAAAGCAGACATGTTGAAAGCTGGAAAAATAGGCAAGCATGAGGATCTGAGGTACTTTGACAAGAGCCACACTGTGATGGCTAGTTGACTGGGTTAGAGCATCTCCAAAATAGCACGTCTTAAGTGGTGTGCCTGAATGGCAGTTGCCTATTTCAGAAAGATAATGCATCCCACTATCCTGCATAAATGAATCAGAAACATTCTGCATACAGCAATGGCAAAGAGACCACTACAAGACCATCACTGGCCATACATTATTCTCACCAAGGCTGCGCTCCCACTATGGCAACGGCATTTTTAGTGTACTACAGTGTGTACGCATGGTGGTTTTCAAACATGATGTATATTTACTAGCCGCACTTATAGACACGTCATGCTGGTAGACATTGTATATGTACATTTTCATACCAGCACACCTCGAACACACTAACATACAACTGTCATGTCAGTGCTCTAAAGAGAGCACTCCACCACACTAGTGAATAGTATTCCTGTGGTGATTGATTCCATTGATTAACAGATATACTGGTAACTGGGTGTTTTTTATGTCTCTAATAAATCCCAGGTCTGGTTTTAGAAAATGCATTAACTCTGACACTCTTATAAAAAACACACCAATGAGGGAATGACACCCAGTGTGTGGTTTGTGTAGAGATAAACTCACCTTTTGTGTTGCGTCTTGATAATAGAGCCGTCTGATGTGCTTAGCTATTTCACCTGAAAAAGCATGTGCATGCATAAATCCTTTCACAGTTGATCACTTCTGACAATAAACAAGCTTCTATTCTATTCTGTTTCTATCCACTTTGTTGTCTCGCTTGGGGGTTCGAATTAGTATTCCCTGTTATTTTTCTTCCAATCAGTTCTTTATTCACATCTGCACAGGAAAATGCACTCTATTATTTTTTAATTGGCCCACCTGAAAATGGACTGTCCCATGTGTTTTGTTCTTTGTTCACATTGCTTTTACTTCAGTCGCTTCCTTTGAGCACAAACTAATCCTTCCATGGAGCAGAAATTGAGATTTTTGTCTACTTTGTTTATGCACATTTCCCAGCTAAGATTTTGTTGTTCACTTTGTTGCAGATGAGATCTATCCCAAGGTCTACCACATCTGCTTCTTTATCGTCACCTATTTTGCCCCTTTGTGCCTCATGATCCTGGCATACATCCAGATTTGTCATAAGCTCTGGTGTCAACAGGTAAAAAACGATTATCTCACTTATTTCCAGCCAAAAGTAATATTTTGAGACTCTTGTCAACTCTAGAACAGCCTTAAAAAGTTTTGTAGTGTATATGTTTTGGTCATATTTATCCTATGAGAGAAGTTTGTTTTAGCATACTATAGACAGTATTAAAATAATTAATCCTAACAACCAAACTAAGCCCTGAAAATCTGGCAATGGAGTAGTAAAACACATTGTGCTGTCATGGATACAATCTTGATTTAGTTGGCATAAATCATTGCAGCCCAAGTGGCTAGAACCTGTTTGTGGCCCCCAGGGTTCTAAGGGTCTAGTTAAAATCCATGAAATGAACATAACGACACATAATGTGACTAAATTCATTCCTGAATGACAAGTCACTCCTGCCTTAGTAACAATAGAAGGAGTTAGTCACCATTTTTATTTTAAAACAGAGTTTATTTTTGTGGCTTTTACCAAGAGTGATGATTCATAATAATTCAAATACTGTTTAATGGTCCTTTAAAGCAATTTGACTATAGAAAGTTAGAAGAGAGATAAACTTGAGAAGAGTCTTAATTTAACCTCGCTCCACCAACATCTCAACCCCGCTCCACTATAAGATAGTTTCACTGATTATCTTAAGACAATAATCTTGTTATAATCTTATAATGATAATCTTATTTTCCATTATTATAGCTCTTTAGTACTTTTCCAGTGGAGTAATAAGTTACAATAGTGTACTCTTCTCTTTTTCTGCTTCTTATATTGACTAAAAAGATTTCCAGTCTGTCCATATCTGGTGCCGAGGAAAGCAGACTGGCTGGTTATCTGATGACCATGCCCTGCTTTTGGGAGACCTTTTAATCGAGGGCTACTCTTGTAATTATACTATTTTTTGAACATTTCGGGGTTTTTTTATTTGCTATATTTGGATGTCAAACAGGCCATGCATCCACTGCCAATAAACATCAAAGCTGAAACTTTGAATAAATCCGGCCAATCGGCAATCATTGACTAGGAGGGTAAATATTAAATGTGGTTGGTCCTTATTTACTGTGGGCCCTTGGGTTTCAGCCCAGGTAAGCCCATGCATTAAATCCCACATTATGGTATTAGTGAAACACACAAATAATTTTAATTTTAATATAAATATATTTTATTATTTTTAAACTATTAATTATTTTAATAGATTATCCTGATATTTAAAAACTCCTTATTTCAATACAGTAATTTTAAGGACAAAATGTCAAAAGACGTAATTGTTCTGACATACATTTTGTACATTTTGACTTTGAATGTTTTGCAAAAAAAATTAAGAACAAAAGAAGCATCAAACCTTCTTTCAAATTTTGATATTTACAATTTCTTACACTCATACAAAGTAGTTTTACAAAGCACTCACTGTTGATGGGATACTGAGCAGCAAGTCATTCGCAGAATGTACAGTTATGGAGGGAAAAAATTATTTTGGATTATTTTGGTTTCAGTCAAAATAATGCAAATTGCTTGGTTGTTAAATGACACAGACTACGTTATTACTATGACTTTTTATCCTGGGTTTTACATGATCCTCAGATAACTTGGGAAAAGAAGTTCCCCTCTCCTGTGTTTAGAATGCCGTTTTTAATGCATGTCTGGTTTGCTTTAGTGGAGCAACTGTGAACTTAAAACATGGAACCGTTTTTGTACTTACTGAACCCTACTTAACATTCTAAAATTTCACACTGCTCACACAGTTCAAGCTGCTATTTAAATCATTCTGAAATCATTTCAACTCCTCAGGACTTTTCTTTAAAAGAAAGATGACAAAATCCAGTGCAGTTTGAAGTAGGCTTTACTGCTCAGTTTCTCAGTGCTAAATTTCACTGGTGCTGTGATGTTTCTTCTAAGATTCCGGGAGCATCATCTGTTCTGCAAAGGAAGTGGAAGTCGCTGCAGTGTTCTGCTCAGGCTGCAGGCCCTGGTGAGCCGGTTAAAGTGTGGACCACCGCTGTGTCAGCCGAGATCAAGCAGGTGAAGGCTCGGAGGAAGACGGCCCGCATGCTGATGGTGGTGCTCTTTGTCTTTGCCCTGTGTTACCTGCCCATTAGTGTCCTCAACATCATGAAGAGGTACACTACAGGTTTAACTTCCAGTTTCTGCTTTGAAATTATCTCATTCATAAATGTTTTTTTTTTTATTGTTTTGAGGTCACATTCTCATCAGAGTTCTCACCGAAGTCATTCTTCTGAAAAAGAGCGATGTTGTGAATCAAGCAATCAGTCACCACAGGCCGTGTTAGTTTATTTGCTTTTATAAAATGGACGTGAGACATGATTAAACTGACTTTTTTACACTTGAATTATTATTCATAAAAAATCCCCTTTCCACCAAACAGTCCAACTTGTTGACTATGAAAGCCCATTTCTACCAGCCACATGGGGAAAAACTACATGTTGTTTTTCCTCTGTTACTAGCAGCAGTATGTCAAACATGTCACTTATGTAAAATATTTGGCCTTTTTTTCTTACAATAATGAAATAATTATTTATATATATATATTTCAGCTTAGCTTTACTTTTGTTGCACAGTGATCAATGAAAGTAACAGTATATGTTTATTATAATAATTATGCTGTGTTGTCACTGTCGGAACAAAGCCCTCTTCTCAACACAGCAAAGTCGCAGTTCAAGTTCGAGGACTCGTTTGTGGATTTTTTCTGAGCTAAAATTGTTTGTCCACAAATTTGAGGAAACAGCAAATGTCTTCAGGATTTTTTTTTCTTGTGGCAATTTATCACGTATTTTAGACCTAAATTATTAAGAAAAAAATAATTTACTAATTTTGTAACATACAAAATATTAACATATTGATCTACATTTCCATATACGATATATCCGCATTCCAGCATCAGAACAGTTCATTAATTACAGTGCAGTTTATACAGGGGTAGCATCAGTATTTACATTTTCGCACCATGTGAGACAGCAGTTCAGTGTAAACTGTACAGTATGGATGCGAGTTTAACATTTTAACTCCATAAGCTGGTCATTCATGCCTTATGTTGTTTGTTTGTTTTTTCCAGAAGATCCAGGGCTACTTATTTATGTAATTATTTGATGTGAAACTAACAAGTAAAATCATATCATTTTTATAAGCATATTCTAGTTTTTGCCTAGTGAAGTTTTCTTTCATTTCTACAAGATAATGTGTTTTGCAGTAGAGTTGTATACATTTTTTTCCAAAATGGAACATTCAATGGCTTATTACAATGTAAAAATATATAAATATTTCTAGACTAAATGTTTTTTCCTTTTTTTTTCATTCTAGCTTTTCATTGTAATGCTGTTTAAGTAGTGACATATTTTAAAATCTTGCCTCAAAAGACTTACTTATCTCAAAACAATACCTTATTGTCACGGTCGCCCTCCTGAACCCAAGATGGTGAGGAAGTCCAGGGAGCAGCCATGTCTTTGCTTAGAACTTTATTAAAAAACAAAACAAAACAAGAACATGGAAACAGGAAACATGAACAAGCACCAGACATAATAACATACAATGACCCAACAACCTGAGTACCCCTTCAGGGTGTCAAAATAAGAGTCCCCAAACAAGCAACGAGGTCGCCTTCGCAAGCCTTGTGCTTGCTCTCCCCGAGCATTCCCGGGTTGTCTTCCACGAACCCCTCTCCGTGGGGCTCATCGCAGCTCTCCTCGAGCTCTCTCGAGCCTCTCGTTCCGAACCCCTCTCTGTGGGGCTCATTGCAGCTCGCCTCGGGCTCACTCACGCTTCCCGACATGAACCCCTCTCCGTGGGGCTCGTCGCTGCTCACCTCGGGCTCTCTCGAGCGACCCGACACAAACCCCTCTCCTGTGGACTCGTCGCAGCACACCTCGGGCTCACTCGAGCTTCCCAACACGAACCCCACTCCATGGGGCTCGTTGCAGCTCCCCTCGAGCCCTCCAGTGCCTTCCTGCATGGAGTCTCCTTTGTGGACTTCTCTGTCGCTCCCCTTGAGCCTTTTAGTGGCTGCCTGTACGGAGTCCCCTTCGTGGGGTTCTCTGTCGCTCCCCTCGAGCCTTTTAGTGGCTGCCTGTACGGAGTCCCCTTCGTGGGGTTCTCTGTAGCTCCCCTCGAGCCCTCCAGTGTTGCCCCTCTTGCTACAGCCCTCCTCTCCTAAGCCTCCTGGGACCTCCTCTGCTCTAGGTCCTACCCTGTCGGCCTTGGGGACTTCACTACCCCGCCCCCCAAAAATACAAGGGGGAATTTTTCCCTTTTTGGGTGGATGGTCTCCCCTCCTCAGCCATCCCAGACCCCTTTTCTAGGTCATTTCTGGCGATAACCCTAGACTGGGGCCTATTCGCTATCCCTACTGCCCTGGCTAAACCTCCCAGGAATCCTACTAGCCAGACTAGACTCGGTTCTAGGGCGCTCTCTCCTAGGGCTAGCCTGGCGGCTGGGGGCTGCCGACGTGGTGCAGGAGTCGGTGGCTGTCTGAGGCTGGATTGGGGACGCTGTAGGCGGGGCACAGGCACCGGCCGTGCTGATGGTGGTTGCGGCTCGGTGTATGCCGTCTGTGACGCGTCGTCCGCTTCTTCGCAGCTGGCGCCGGCCGCATTTTCTTCCTTCTGGGAGGCTGGTGGTGTGTCGTGGGGGCCAGGTGGTTCACCCCCCTCATTCCACCACTCCTCCGCTTCGTCCTCGCGAGCGGGGAGTGAGACTCGCTGGTCCCAGGGTGACGGAGACCCAGATGAAGCTTCAGACTTCCCGGGCGACAGCGGACCAGGCGGACGACGGACCTGGCATGAACCACCACGCCTCCTCCGTAGATGACGTGAGGATCCACAAAGCGCTCCGGGTCGATGATGGGGGATCCATCGATCCACCTGTCCTACCAGAAGCCCGGGTCCTCATCACTATCATCAGAATCTCCGCCATTCAACAGCTCCCGGATCGTCCACCGACTCATCCTCGGTGACTCCAGCTTGTCTCTCTCCTTCGCTCCTGCTGCGGGGCTGTCACCACACCCCTAGGCAAACCTTCCTCGGGATGTAGCACCTCGGGGCTCACAGCCTGCATGGCTCGCCTCTGTCGTGGGTTGGGTCATTCTGTCACGGTTGCCCTCCCGAACCCAAGATGGTGAGGAAGTCCAGGGAGCAGCCATGTCTTTGCTTAGAACTTTATTCAAGAACAGAAACCATGCGCGAGGCCCGATACAGGGAATCAGAACGTGGAACGTGGAAACAGGAAACATGAACAAGCACCAGACATAATAACATACAATGACCCAACAACCAAGGTGACTCTAAACAGAACTTAAAGACCTCAAACACAATACACATACAACCAATGAAAAGACAGAACGTGTTACCCTGAGTACCCCTTCAGCTGACACTGTTTCACAGGCCAGGAGTACTCAGGTTGTCAAAATAAGAGTCCCCAAACAAGCAAAACAGACACATACACCCAGCTCCACCTAGTGGTCGCTGCCTGGACCGTGACACTTATTTGTTTGAAATGTAGGAACTCATTATGTCAACACAGTCAAAATGTTTGCAGCTAGAAAAATAATGGAGGATATCCATTTTTTCTCTTTTACTTGACAGAACCAGGTCTTTATATTTATACAAAAGGCTACAGTTAAACAGGAACACCAAAGACCACTCCATGTATACCCACCAGACTGATTCAGCATTCAGTTGATGTGTGCGGTCCATTGTTTCTATATAAAGAATTGTACAATGCTAACATAGCACAGTCACTGAATTTTTTTATGAATTTTTTTTATATATATTTTGAAAAGGAAGCTTCTGAGTGCTAAATAAATAAATACAATAAAAAAAGGCAGATCATGAAGACTAATTTCTATGAAAAGTTCTAGTAGCACTAAGTCAAAATCATCAGAGATGAGTTCATGTGGGTTCTGTAGTGTTTTACATGCTGATTTCAAATCTGTTTCGTTATTCCCGCATGTACAGTATTTGTGATGAAGCTATTTATATACTGCATGATAGATGGTACAATTAGCATATAATGATCACATGCTAAGCATTTTTGAAGAAACAGTGGTAACTGACTGACACTGATCATTATATCTATGCCACATTGTGCGCCTATCTGACTTCACACTGAAAATATTGAAACAGTTACTTGATTGGTGCCTGCGGTTTATTAAAAAATGCATGAAAGTCTATTGCAAATCCAAAAGTTGATTTGACTGAAAAAAAAATTGAAAGCAGATCTGAAATCAGCATGAAAAATGTAAAAAAAAAACAACAATTTGTTGACCTGCTTAATTGCCACTTCTGGGATTTGCCCATCCAAAAAGGAGGCGCATTTGTAGACTTTGCTTCTTTATTTAAGCACAAAGAACAAAGGAGGCACGAGGGCCCAAGCTTTAAACAAAGAGAGAATCTGGATGAACACAAACCTAAGAGTATCATGAGGGAGAACCAACATAGGAGAGAATAAAACATGATCTATTTAACAAAAGTGCAAACCCCAAACACCTGAACATAATAATCACTTGATCCCTAGCCAGCTGTGACTCCTTATACTTTTATGTCATCCTGGGGAACTACAACTAGTGTCAAAATAAAAGCACCCCTAGATACAGCCCCATGGTGGACTCCGCCGACTGGAGCGTTAGAATAATATGTGTATTAATAGGCACTTGACACTTGGCACTTGACAGCTAAGCGTCAAAAAAAGTGTCACCACATAATTTGGTGACAGATTTTAAAAAAAGCATTGGCTGTGAAGGCCCAAAAATAAATCCTAGGAATGCCCTGTATGCCCATAATCTGAACGCCTATAT
The DNA here is from genome assembly GCA_037577145.1 of Brachypetersius gabonensis. Classification (NCBI taxonomy): domain Eukaryota; kingdom Metazoa; phylum Chordata; class Actinopteri; order Characiformes; family Alestidae; genus Brachypetersius; species Brachypetersius gabonensis. Next base: position 13,679,857 of record JBBJLR010000087.1, read on the forward strand.
ATTGTGTAAAATGTTCACGACAAACGACAATTAAAATTGTTAGATATTTTTATTTATGTATATCATTTTGCAGAAGCTTTTAACCAAAGTGGCCTACAGTTTTTCCATATCACAGGCAAATGTAGTGTTGGGAGTCTTGCCCAAGGGCTCATATTGGTGTAGTGTGGTGTGCTGCTCAGGGTAGGACTCTGGAAGGCAGCGATGTTATCCGCTACATTACACCAGCGACACCAGCAAAATGTGTCTTGCTTTTCTGTCTAGTAAACCTTGTAGCTGTCCTTGAATTTTATTTGTATTCTCATCTATCTCCTATGTCCAGAGTGTTTGGCGCTTTCAAGAACACAAACAACAGAGAGACAGTGTATGCCTGGTTCACCTTCTCCCACTGGCTTATTTATGCCAACAGTGCGGCTAACCCCATCATCTATAATTTCCTCAGTGGTAAGTGTCCGACCTGTGTGCTCTGGCCGTCCTCTCTGTGAGATGTTTTCTCCATCTGCTGGACATACAGAGGCATCACCATGGTTCATATCTCCCAGTCAGATCTGCCAGCTAGTTTCAAAATGAGACTTCAAAGCTTCTAAACCACTATTATTCTCGAATAACATTCACTCCCCTTTCATTTCAGTTCAGCCCATTTGAATAAATGTTTAATCAGCATGGTTAATATTCTCTTTGTGCTTGCGCTGTGCAACCCCGATAAGAGCCAATACCCACGTTACGACCCTGCCGAGCCTAGCATGCTGAACTTCTGGAGATGATTCATGATTAATTCACTGTAAGGAGCAATAATTAAAGCCAGAGATACAAGAGATACCAGTATGTAAAGTAGATTTCTAGTAACTGCAAGTAATAAAATACCATCATACTGTCATAGCGGATATATTAATATAATATTGGACACTGGCTGCAGTGATGACAAGGTAAAGAAGTAATATTAAAAAGTAATATGTTACGAAACTGAATGGATATTAAGTGACTGCAGTATGAGTATGAATGAATTTCATAATAAAAAGGAAAGGACTGACTATTAACCTTTTAGAAGTCTAGAGTTAGAAGCACTATTTTTGGCTCCACCGTCATTCACAGCCAGCCAGGGGTTCGCTCGCTCTGAAGGTCTTGCCTCTCTCCCAGTGCGAGGCTCACCAGTGCTGACGTTACCCAACCGAGTTAATGTTCTCCTCCAAGTGTCTTAGGCTGTCCAGTTATGTTGCATTAGTGGCACTCTTCTAGTGTTGGTGGTTTCATGAAATTGTCTGAGTCCTAGCTAGTGTACAGAATTCTTAATGACCTATTTAGAAAGGGAAAAATATGGAAAAATGCCCCCCCAAAAAACCCACAGATATGAACTAAGCACTCTGCGGTCGTTTCATGCACAGTTGCTGAAACTTGCCGATTCGGGTGTAATGGAGCAGTACAACTGGAAATCATACAGATAAGGATTCTCCGTCCACACGTTAAAATGTTTTTAAGTGCCTCACAGACAACCACTGTCTATAGTGGTGCCACTTTTGTTTAATTCTTCATCTCTTTCTACATTATCCGGACCTCCTTAATTGTCGCCTGGTTTGTTGTCAGAAACCTATGCGGCTGCCCTCTGGTGGCAGAGTAGAAACTCCAGTGTCCCTCCAAAGCATGCAGAGAAATATGTGGGCTGAGACATTTCATCATTTAAAACCTTAATTTTAACAGCAATATTATTTTTCGGACAATAATGTCATCAATATGTATTTATTCATGTACATCAAGGAAGCATAAACCAGGGTCCTAAGAGACCAATATTTTACCAGGACCCTTTCAGTACAACCTGAGCTTATTTAATATTGGGAAAGCTTAGATAAGCCACAATTTGGGTTAATAGGGTTAATCCAACACTTTTAATATATAACTACACTACCACATCACTTATTGCACAGTTATGTCATTAATTATACTTTCATTTGATTGCATTTTCACTCTGTACTGAAAACTTCAAGTCTGTCCATCTCCCTTTTTTTTTTTAATTCAGTGTCATGAAATGACAAACACAAGGAAAAAATGTAAAACTTATCCACATACAACAGTAATGTTTCATCAAATCCCAATGATAATAAAACTATGATAAATTATTAAAACTACATCAGAGTATCTTCTTCTACTCACAAACACCAGAGTGTTATCCACTGATGGTTTTGAAAGAATCCTTCATTTGTTTCCAAGAGCTAGGAGTGGGAAACTGCAGTACCTTCAGTTTGTTTAAACTTTTTCCATCCTGTCATTCTTTGCAGGCAAATTTCGAGAGGAGTTCAAAGCAGCATTCACCTGCCAGTGCTCAGGCAGAGGTGAAAAGAGTGAGCGGGTGAGGGCCAAGATGAGCATAGACAGCCACAAATCCCTTTCCACACAAGTGAGCCACTTCGACAACGTCTCGCGGATTTCGGACCAGGCTGTGTAGCTCTGGCCCGGGAATCCTAATCCTCTTGTCGCGCCACTTCATCAGTCACTGTCACCCCTTGGAGGACAAACCACGGACGGGGGCAGGGTTTCGAAAGGGACCCCTTATTCTCCAACTGGCCCAATCGGAATGCACAGAAGGCTTCAACAAAGACCCTCTTAGATCCAGAGAATTACCCATATACATTCAAAATTCTGCCACAAGGAAGAGCACAGGTGACCAGTGGAATTGCATTTCTTCTGTCAAAACCAAGACATATTTTAAAATTCTGGTTTAAGACTGCATTACTACAGCGGAGAATGATGAACAAAATAATGCACAGAAATTATGTTTACAGAAATCCTCATGTCTGTCTCATTCACTGTTAGTCGGAGAAAGTGCAACAATAGAAGGACAAAGTGTTACTACCATTACTACAGAACAGAATTGATGGTGCATTCACGCTACATGTTTATAAATGCATGAGAAAAGGTTTCAAGTCCCTCTTTAAGAAATGGTGGTGCGTTATTTCTATATTAAATAACACCTTGCATGTGTGAATTCTGTTAGTAACCATTTTGGCCCAATCTGTTGATGACAGCAGACACTGACACCCTTATAGTCTTTTTGAGCTCTCACACAGCTTGCAGCTAACAATATTTTTTCTTATAACAGAGAATTACAGCACCCCATGACTCTTTCACAAAAGACTGGAATTGTTTTGAAGTGTTTGCACAAGCTTGCGTTGTTCATTTGTTGAGTCTGTGCTGTGCGCTCATCATGTCAAGAGACATTTGCTCAGTGTAATAGGTATTTGTCGAGCCACATTTAAGGATCCGGGTTTAATCACCGCTGTGCACCTGCTTTGGATCCCCTCCTGACTGTGAACCCTTGAACACAGGATTGCTTTTGTGATTGTGCTTTGTTGTTAGCCTCCCTCTCAGGTGCTTGTTAGGAGTTCTCGCTGTTATTTGTGGTATCTGCAGACTTGCCCCTTTTGGAGCCCGTAAATCAGAGCAAATCGGTGGCACTTTTTGACATTTTGTTGCTGCTGCTGTTGTTGTTTTTGCTTTGCACATTTAAATAAATATTCCAGCAGGCTTCAGCGCAGTTGGTCAGTTATGGTCAACAATAGTGTTTCTTTGTACTTAGAAAAAAGGACAAACATTTATTATTTATGGCAGTGAGAAGGTTAGGCACTCAAAACTTTCCCATTGGCTTCTATTAAACGGTAAGAGTGCTTTGATATGGTGGTTGTGTCTTCTTTTCTAAGAACAGGGACATTGTCTGAGGGGAATGATTGTAGGGTATCGATGCAGCAGGAAGAGTTTAGGTTGAAAAACACTAAAGTGTTAGCCTTTTCGTTTGGATATCACTAGTTTGCTTCATGGTGATGCCACAGCCATCTATGGCTGGGAGTCCAAGAGAGCATAATTGGCTTCTCTTGGTTGATAGAATGGTCCTCTCTCCCCCAGCACGATGTAATCCAGCACAGGCATCTGTTAGCAGACAATCACGAAAGTGAGTACACCCCTCACATTTTTGTGAATATTTTATTATATCCTTTCAAGGGACAACACTGAAGATATAAAACTCTGATAGGATGTAAAGTAATCGGTGTACAGCTTATACAATGGTGTAACTTTGATGTCCCTTCAAAATATCTCAACACACAGCCATTAATGTCTGAACTGCCAGCAACAAAGGTGAGTACACCCCTAAGGGAAAATGTCCAAACTGTGCCCAAAGTGTCAATATTTTGTGTGGCCATCATTATTTTCCAGCACTGCCTTAACTCTCTTGGGCATGGAGTTCACTAGAGCTTCACAGATTGCCACGGGAATCCTCTTCCACTCCTCCATGATGACATCACAAAGCTGGTGGATGTTAAACACCTTGCGCTTCTCCACCTTCCGTGGATATCTATATCTTTAGTGTTGTCCCTTGAAAAGACATAATAAAATATTTGCAAAAATGTGAGACACTGTATCATTATCAACCAGTTAATGTTCTCCTCCAAGCACATTGAACTATATGTGGTGTTTGGCTTATAGTTTTTTTTCGCAGGAAGCACATGCTAGCCTTTACCCTCCTAGTGTTGGTGGTATGGTGTGATGGGAGTGTCCAAACTACTGGGTGGAACTGACTAAACTGGGAAGCATTCCTTTAAACTACTTCACTTGCTGCTACTGTGCTGTTTTAATATCCCAGGGTGAAACGAAATGGACTGTATTATTGATACTGGCTTCACTATATTGCTATGTTGGGTTATATTTGAAAAACATTTGGATCCTACAGGAGAATCCTTTGTTTGTATGCTTGTTTTTTTTAATAAAAAGGTACAATAAAGTGTTATTAAGATGGCTTCCATCTGTCATGGTTCAAACATCTGAGATGAAACAAGCTGGTATTTCAGAAGTGCAGAAACAAACACAACAAATAGTGGTGTCTCGTTTTGTCAGTGTGCATCTTATTGCTTTTTTTTGGCATTATTTAACTGCCCTTTAAGCACCTTTGTTTAAAATGACATTCGGATAATATTAATACTTACACACACACACACACACACACACACACACACACTCCACTCCAGTCGTGACCACCTAGGCCTAGTGTAGCTGCAGGTTTTCGTTCCATACAGGCACGAGCCCACCTCACACCATTAGTTGACGATTGGGGATCTCACATTGTATAATCAAATACTATTGAGACTCAATAGTTTCATTACATTCGATTATTTTGGCAGATGCTTTTATCCAAAGCCACTGACAATACGAGGACACTCAAGTTTCAGGACAGTGTGAGAACCAGAGACGAATACCAAGAGTTAAATCTTTATGTAGGAGCTGCAGAGGAAGATGCATCAGGAGAGAAGAGGCTCTGAACAGAGGAGTTAGTTCCTTTGCTGTGTCCCGAAGTCCAGCTGGAAAGTGCGCGAGTCACGTGTCGATCCTGATACAGTCACTGAAGCGCGCGCCAACGCCAGACTTCACCTGATCACGTTCACACTGCGTGACGGACACACCCTCGGGAGCCGTGACGTCAAGACCGCTCAGGGCTCGCGTACGCGCGAGCGGAGCTGTCCAGTCGCGCGGGTGCTGAGAGCACGAGCGCGGACACTGAGGCGCGCACCATGAGGACAATGAAAACAGCTGTGATCGTCGGTGAGTACTCACTTCAGGAGCAGAGAATAAAGTCCCTGTTGAGATTTTAAACTGTCAACTTTTCACAACTTTTTACAAAGAGTGAGAGAGTGAGGAAGAGAGTGAGAGAGAGAGAGAGAGAGAGAGAGAGAGAGAAAAAGAAAGAAACCTGGAAATCATTCATTTCAGCCTTTCCAATTTTATTTTTGAAGATTTACAAGAAATATGAGTCTCACTGAAATATAATACTGCGTTTATAAGAGAATTTTAATTATTTATTATTTTGAATAATAATCACACTTTATGTAAAAAGGTTTGCTTTTTGGTATTGCTACCTTTTATGTGGTGCGTTTCTGCATAATGTTTGATGGTTCAGAACAGGGACGTAGCCGAGGGGAGGGGGGAGGGGGGGTGTTTCAACATCCCCACCTTTTCTGAAACGCGAACCATCCCCCCACTTTTGTCAGATTAAAACGATGCAACATGGGTCAGATTTTTTTTACATTTGGCTATCCCCAGAACACCCCCACTTTTGGAAAGATTGATACACCCCTGGTTCAGAAAAATATAATTCAGATGTTGGCTGTGACATAGTTCACTGTAGGGAAACATACTGATTTGCAGCAGTGATATCACAATGTATATTGGCATTCAAATGTTTTTGTTCATGATAACATAGTGGGGAATATAGGGCATAGTGGGAATGTAGGACAACATCTCTTTTTCTGTGTGTAACGAGTGGACACGTAAAGAATCCTAATGCAGAGTAGGACTATATATATTTGAATGACACAAGCAGAGTTATCCAAGGTAAATCAAACAACTGGGTAAGGATAATCCAAAGAGAGGAGTCAAAAACAGAAGGTAGGTTCGATACACAGAAATAACAGGAATCAGGATAGTACAGCTCAGTAACTACACAAAGACAGTACATTTCACACTGAGCACTAGTTCGTACGATATATATATATATATATGTCCTTCTCCTAATACTCAGGTGAGGCAGATCTATACCTAAATGTGGGAAGTCCTGGAGTGTTGATCCAGATTGGACTGTTCCAGGGATGCTTGTTTGTTTCTCCTGCTGTCCATGTCAGTCCTCACACTGTGTCATTTTATCTCACCACTTCCTCATGAATGGATTTAGAAAGTGTTTATTTAAATTGTTTTGCACTTAAACTAAGCCAACAATTTAATTTATCAAGTCTACAAGTCAATCATTGGTTGTTTACATGTAATCATGAACATGAATTGTGACTTATTCTTATTTGTATCCTGCACCCAACATCTGGTTTGACCAGTGCAGTCTCTGTTACTCTTTTTGTGCAATAAGTAGTGAAGGCAACACTGGCTTCCCTGACCACCGCATGCAACAGTGGTTATGATTGGAGGTAGTTCTGAGCATTTAGCCCTAAATGCTCCAAAATACTCACAGGCATTACATTTGCGTGGTCGCAGCCTGGTGGGTAAAACACTTACCTGTGAACCCGATTGCAGGTTCAAACCCACACTTTCTACCATTGTGTCCTTGAGCAAGACGCTTAACCCTCAGTTGATTCAGGGGACTGTCCCTGTAATTAATGATTGTAAGTCGCCCCCTTTACTCTTAACATTAGCTATTTTGGATATGCGTGGCTGTCTCTATCAGCATGTGCTTGAAAACAGTCCCAGAAAATGGTTCAGTCTCTTTCTCTTGGGCTGGCTATGGGCTGCAGCACAGGGTGTCATGCCCACTAAGCAAATGCCAGGGGAAAAAGACTACTGAGGATGGTTGTTTCCTCCAGACAGGGGTTTCTGGGCGAAAATTGTTCTTATGCCTTTGCAAAGAAAAAATGGGGACACCTGGATGGCCTAGGGGTTAGGGTGCAATCCGAGGTTTGGGGTTCAAATCCCAACTGCTAGTGTCACCGCTGAGGTACCCTTGAGCAAAGTACCACACACTGTTCCCTGGGCACTTCGTCGGCAGCAACTTTTCAGTACAACTCACCCCGGCATGCTTCCCAATGTGACTCAGAGTGCGCCTCTGTCAATTTAGTTTCCCATAGTCAACTGCTTATTCATAATTATAAACATCAGGTAGATGATCCACTTACAGTGTACTTCTTGCATTCTAGAAGGAAACATCATTTAAGGCTGGGCTACTATGCAAAAATGTCAACACTTTATTCATTTCATTCATAGCCCAATGAAACCTGTGTTATATATGCTAATGCCTCAGCGGATGTACATGGAAAATATCAGATATTAGCAATAATGTTGATCATATTACAATTACCAGTTAATTTAAGGATCAGAAGGGGGTGTGGCATAATTTAATTACAGTTAAAAAGGTGTTTCCCTTATATCATAAAATACAAAATACTGTAGAAATCCTATTAGATACAGAAACACAAAAACAATACATTACTTGTTGGAACAGTGGAGCATCATTCTCTGGAGTGATGGAGTTGCTTCCAAATTGTTTTGCAAGGAGTTAAAGTGCAGTTTGAATCATCCAACACCATTAACTGTCCTCACGGAAAACGTCCTTACTAACATCTAGTCTTAAGCCTTCCTAGAAGAGCAAACCCCCTTACTTTCAGAGAAAATACTAAATGAGCAAGTCTACAAACCTTGGGGTCATAGTGTATGTGTTGCTCTTCAAATTGGTTGTTTTTCTCCTCTCATTGTAGGGCTATATTTGATTTGGCAAACTGTTTGGAGCAAGATATCTTCAGGCTGTTTGTCAGTGATGGGACCATGTGTTTCACCAGACCTCTGTAGAAGTCAACAGACCCTTCTGAGAAACATCTGTTACTCTGAAGGTACAGATATGTTTTTGCTCCCTGTTCTGTGTGGATTCACAGAAGGTGTTCCCCTTTTATCGTGACCAGTGTAATGATTTCAAATGATCATACATTTGTTTCAATAACACGTTCCAATGTCTCTGGGCAGTCCAATGTCTACCTTATTTCTTATTATTTAGGTTTGGGACAGGGTCGGAGGTGTCTTTCGGTGGCTGTATCCTCATTTGAAATAAATATATTGCCAGTGCTTAGTGCTTGAATATGTAAGAATTTCAGCACTGTTTTGAACAGATATTTTTGTTATTAGTGATTTTTAAGTTGAGTTTAGGAATTACTATTAACACATTAATACATATGCCTTACAAATTGATGCCAATGAAAGAACTACTTAAGTTAAAAAAAAACTTAGTAGGAAGTTTTTAAAGAAATGTTTAGCATAACATGTGAACTTTCTATATGACATTGAAGTTTCCCTGCTAGTACTGTATGTCAAAGCCAAGAACCACTAGTTTTTGAGAGTGTATGAAAGATTACACTGCGCAGATCAGTGCTCATTGTAATCCCCCCTCACCCCACCATCACCCAGTAAAACCTGCTTTTCTACTTTTAATGCCAGGCTCTGAGTGCTGTAATAGGACTGTGCAGGCAATATTAGGCCACTTGCCTTGGTGGAGAGAGTGTGTGTGTACTGATGAAGATCCGTGCAGTGTTCAGCAGCTGCTAGCTTCCCTGTGCCGTTCATATTTAGGTACAGTATATAACAAAGACTGCTACTGTCTGTGCACTGAAAAATGACTGTATACTAAAGCCTGTGACCTTCCAGCAGATGATGAAGCCTTGAGTGCACCTGACCAGTTAAGTGTGGCAATCCAGCAGAAAAGCAGCCAAGCCAGTGGTGTGTAACCTCAGTCACTGCATTACAAGCGTGGAAACAACATTCAAACATTCGGACTCAGTGTTGTTAACAGTATAAAATGATAAATACTATAACAAAAAATTGTTTAGGGTGAACACAGATAACATATAACAAGCTAATTCTGTAAAACTTCATGCTGTAAATAAGCAATAAGAGATCTGGAAACTATTAAACTGTACTGTAATTATACTACAGTTATAGTAACTATTCTGTACTATTACTATGGCTGTGTATCTCACACCTCACATATTAGTATATATCACATTTAATTGAATATGCGATATTAGTTGCAAAATTTTGATTTATTTTTGTGTCCAGAATGGTGAACAAAGCTCATGCTCTTTATAAAATGAATTTTAGGCATCACATTTCTGAGCTTACAATTGAACAAAAATGGGTGTAAATAGGTCATTGCAGACAATTTATTTTAATATTTATAATTTATTTAACAAAAAAATCTTCTTGTTGTATATGCTGTAAATTGCTTGAAGAACCTCTTGTATAAAAAACAAAAACTGATTGATGACTTTTGAATTCTATCTACCTATTTGCTGAGTTTAATATATAAAATATCGGTAACACATGAATACAAATAATGTACAGATATATGTCCAGAAGTGTGTTCTCTTTAGATTACATTACAAATGTTCTTTTAGAAAATCAACAAAGTATGACCAGGGTTGCCCAAACCTTTGCAAACAACTGCATACTGTATACCTCCACCACACTGAAATGACATGGTTTATCGCAAAACATTTTTAATGTATTTTTCAGTGCAAGACGGGCAGCTGAAGTCAGAATGGAAAGCAAGCCGGCTTTTAGGATACGGTAATGAATAGAACTACACTCAGAATGTATGCCTGAAACCTGATGGGATTTCATTTTGCTTCACTTGCTCTTAATCCTCTCCCAAACTCAGTGTCTGGCCCAAACTCATCATGTGCTCAGGAGTTGATGCTGTGCGTTGAGGATGCAGTCTGCAATAGACAGCTGGTGCCATTTGTTCAGTCCTGCTCTGAGGCTCAGTGTGATGACAGTCGCTGCAGGCTGGCCACAAGACACTTCTTCATAGATCTGCCCCAGAATGTGGCTGAGATGTTGGTGTTCTGCCAGTGTGACCAAGAAGACCAGGGCTGCCAGGATGTCCAAAACACCCTGCATTCCACCTCCTGCTCTGGAGACCACATATTGCCATGGAACTGCCTGGAGATGCTGGACAGCTGCTCTGGAGATGAGTTCTGCAGGTTTGGCCATTACTGAAACTTAAAAAGCTATACAGATGGACAGAACTCCCCAGAGTAAGTTGAGTCGGAATGATGTTTGTTATAACTATTTATCCAACATAAGTACCTCAATAATGCTCTTCAGGCTGATCAGAACAACAAGTCTGATCTGTGGCACTCCACCTTACAATGAATAGGACTTCTAGAATCTGCTGATAAAAAGAATCTTTCAATAGTGGAAAGTGATTAGCATGGGTAATCTGACCGGTCTGCAGCATGATGTGCGATGCTCTTTGGGTAAAATTCCTGCCAAAAGAAGCCCTTCTGTTTCTTTCAGACTAGATTAAATAACCTTCATTAGCCTAGTGAATCTTGTTTTGTCTGTGGGCCACTGCCAGTACTCACTCACCACTGCTGACCAGGAGCCTTGACATTTTAGAAGTGCTGCAACTCAGTTATCTGGCCATAACCTACTGCTTACTGTCCATTTGTCCTAGACCCACACAGTTGTTATTAACATTATTAAGATTATTAACATTACTGACTTTGTCAGACATCATAATGTATTTGTTCATCTTATACTGGGCATATATCTAAATAAATTAGAAAAGAAAACACTACAAGACCCACACAATTAATGTCAAACCCTGTACATCTTTTAACCTCTTATACTGTAGGTTTATTCCGCAGATGACCTTATTATTCAGTGACTATGGAACTAATAAGTAAAGTATAAGAGTGAAAGAAATGCTGGCTCTGCCACCAGGTTCTTGGAGTTTAAGGGGTTAACATTTAAGACCACTTTTGCCGCACAGCTTTGTTTTATATGCATTTATACCAGGATTATGCCATCTGCTCCCTTTAATGGAACATCATGGAGAGGTATACAGCAGTGTTTACTCATGCTCACCGATTTCTATAAAAGGTTTAAGAGCTACACTGATGGGTGTTTGGATGTGATGGTAAAACGTATTCATTTCTGTTTACAGGCAGAAGTTGGAAGGGTTCTTGTCCAAATGCTTTGGTGCAGAGGATGCTCCGTTCGGTGGATATTCAACCAGAGACTTGTTACACCTCATAGATCTTCACTTTTTTCTCAGCGGAGACAGAGAATGCAGAATGTCCTTTGTGGCCACAATGGGCTCTTTACTTCAGAGTCCATGCACCTGCCATGGCTTGCAGCATGATGATCATTACAGATGCAATATGCTGCAGCAGGCTGTTCAAAACAGATCTCACTTCAGTAAGTATTTATGCACTATTTAGTCACTATTTCAACACAGTCAGAGTTGCCCAGCCACACTGACGCTGTCCCCCTCAATAACAGTTCAAGACATCGGCTCTTTATCAGGCCTTTAATGGCATACGACATACTATGGCCCTCTTGGGCTACTGTAGGTACATGACCGTTCAGTAAAACATAATATTATATCACTTATGATATAGTGATATATTTTATGTTTCATTTGAATGCATATTTAATTTTCAAATAAATACATTTACAATCAATGTCATTACATAAACGTAGAAAAGATCTAATATATAATACATGTATATAACATTGTAGCATGATGTTAGTCTTCTTCTTCATTGCATGTTATGGAAAGCAATAAGTAATGAATTAATGTCCAGAATGATGCATAGAGCTGTAAATGGTTCTATAATAACAGAGGAAGGTGATTACCATCAAAATAAATTAACATTCAGAAGTTCTCATCATTTAAAAAGTGATAACATGAAATTTTTACCACTGTTCGCAGAAGCCAGCATGGCTTGAAAAAAATAAATAAATCAGTTGCCTTTTGAATATTCTGAATGTCTTAGCGGGCAGCCAGTGGATTTCAGCATTCTCTACCAACATATAAATCTCATTCTCAACAATTTATTATTTTTGCTCAAAAAAATCAAAATGAGTGATGAATAGTGACAAATATCCTGATAAACATACATTATAAAAGGAAAAATGTTGTGTTCACCTCAAAGAATTGTTTCATTATCCCTTGGATGACATTAGATGGTAAAAACGAAATAATTAGGTACCATGAAGACTGCATCTGTTTTGAATTTTGTAATCTTGCAGTGATATTTTCCATGTAGTAAGCCTCCTTAAAATTCTTCCTCCACTGTATTATATTGGAAAGCTGTTTTTTAAATTAAGTAGGGAGGCAATGAAACTAAAATATGACTACTTCAGTATCTTTTACAGCATTAAATGAGTATTATTAATCCAAAAACTTAACAAACAGCTATGCATAAACATCTGTGCTTTGCTCCAAGAGCTTAGCTGGTACCAACAATACATAATGGATAAAAAAATTTTTTTTCTTAGATGGCTGCCCTGCTAGAATGGATTAAAAAACAAAAATATTTAAGTTGCTTCCAAACTGATCCTTTTATGGTATGATAATTTCATAACACAAATTTTGAAGTTTGAAAGTTTGAAGATGAGAAATTTAAGTCTAATTTACAGAAACCAATAAAAGTGCTAAGAACAAAGTTAACCACTACGAACTACTAACTACTAGCATGTGTCACGTCTTGTCGTGTCTCGCGAAAGCAGGAGGTTTTCCTTTATTTACACCAAAACAAAAAAAACCTGGCACGAGGGCCCATACGTTTACAGCAAACAGAGGATACACTTTAGAAAACAGAAAGACACGGTGACCAACGGTGAACCAACTAACCCAAGATCCCAATGTGACATATTTATAACACAGTGATTCCCAACACCATAAGGCCACATTCCTGACCAGCCCTGGATCAGGAATGAGGCCACACCCAACAGAACCACCCCAAGGGTGACCTCTTATGGCCACCCAACACTACAGGACCCAGACATAACAGCATGGCATCAAATGTGATGCTGTTCACACTCATGACATTGAAACAAACAAAATACAAGTTACTCATTTCACAAACTCAAAAAGAGGAAATCTTTGAATGCAGTCAATATGTCTACTAAAGTAACAGCTGGGTGTATTTTAAGTTTCTTTCATTATATTATTAATTAATTTTAGAAACAGGTACAAGTAATAACGTTTTGTTATTCAGCCCGAAACATCCAAAATGCCTTCTGCTGTCCAGGTTATACTGTAATTTGAATTAAGTTTTTGAGTAAGCAACATTTTTGAAGTTATATAAATCTTTGACCTTCCAGGACTTCAAGGAACTAAAAGAAATGCCACAAATATACAGTCACTCATAAAGAAACCGAGCCAGAGCTATTCATGGTTCAATGGTAAGATGACTTTGCTTTGTTTTTCATTTGTTTGTGTTATAACATTCTGATTATAAAATGATCTTTTTTGTTTGTGACAGATCAGCTTTGGTTCTTTTTGATGTATGTCCTCATGACAGTGGTCCTATTAATTGTGGTTGCATTTGTTTTGCATAAACTGGGGTAAGCTCTGATTTTTCACAACTGAGTATATAAGTCACAGGCAAAATAGTCTTGAGTATTGCTTGGAAGTCTTGCCATGTTTCTTTCTCTTCCCTTCAGAAGAATGCAGAATTTGTCCAAGGAACGAAGATATAGTCCCCCAGAAGAGTCCACAAAATCGCTTGTCCTGTAGTATTTTACATACAAGGCATCTGACAACTGTTTTATGTGACAGCTCAAGCATGTATAGATTGTGATTTGATTTGTTTTATATATACAAGTTATTGTTGGTATATTTTATTGCAGTCGGAATAAGCCTTGACATCTCCAAAACATTTCCAGAGAAGGAAGAAAATCCTCAGTTTTTTATTTGTTTAATCATCAGGAAATTTTCACAGAAAGCAAGAACAGCAGGTGTTTTTTTAAATTACATAAATATGAAGGGCCAACAACAATGAAGATGCAAGATATAGTCCCAACAGCAACAATGTGATTGGCTTAATATCTGAATGCGTGTGAAAGGTTCTGATCACAGATATGAACATATCAGATGTTGCTGATTATATGACACTAATTGCTTGCTCACAGTTTTGAAATAAAGTTAATGAAAGGTTTTGTTGTAAAGTTAATGTTGCCTAACAGGGCATTTTTATTATGGTATGAATTGGACTGTTCTTGATCAACCTTTAACTGGACAACAAAATTATTCTTCTTTTCTAAAATTTTGATTGTAATTAGATGTAATTTGATAGCCTCCCATTTATTAGTGTGTCATGAACGTTTGATGCTTTGTATTGACATTATTGTGAAAAAAGGTATGTGTCCAAATTAGAAGCTAATACACAACCACACTTTTCCCACAGCAAGCTTATAACACTTGCTATTATAATATTTACAACACACAGTGGCCTCCCAGTTGTCTTGAAATCTTTTCAGTGCTGTTAGTGAGGGTGTATGACCGTGGGATTTTGTCCCCCAGTCTAGATGTATTCCAGTGGACCATATAGAGATGGTTAACCATTATTAAATGGATGGTTTAGCCAGAAATACACATTTCTGAACTCAATAGGTAGGTCCTGACAAAGTGCATTTCATACTGCAGTATGCAAAGTATGAACATATGTTGGAAAAACACTGGAGCCCATATATTCCCCTGACTCAGTTCTTCACACTGTGTGTTTTGACACCCCCTCCCA
This sequence comes from Brachypetersius gabonensis, assembly GCA_037577145.1. Lineage (NCBI taxonomy): Eukaryota > Metazoa > Chordata > Actinopteri > Characiformes > Alestidae > Brachypetersius > Brachypetersius gabonensis. The sequence goes on from JBBJLR010000087.1 coordinate 13,694,913, forward strand.
TAAGCAAACACAACCCCCCTCGTCCTCTTTGCACCACCATCTTGAATTTATAACTTCCCAACCCCCGTAACTATTCCTGCCCACCTCCCCAAATTCACAGTCACTATATGAAAAATGCAATGCACAGACCGTTTAGAAAAGATACTTCCACAGCAGCCTGTGCTGAGCATGTGTGTAATATAGCTGCTTCATCTGAGAGCATATCCACACTGCACTCTTCGTCTGTTTTAGCACAGATCCATATGGTTTACATACTGTTCTTACAGACAGACTTGATGTACTGAATGTGCTGTAATCTGTCCTGTTGCTATCTGTTCTGCTTTGCAACCGTGTGGCCTGTCTGTGTTGGACTATATGAAGAGCTCATCCAAAACACAATAAATAAATAAAAAAGAGGTTGCCATGCCATTCTGTTGTTTACTGAACCTACTTACTGTTCCATCAACGTTTCATGCCGAATCTCTGAATTTCGTTGTTTAAAATGTGTTGTAAATTGCAGTTCTTTCCCAAACTGTGAGAAGCGCGATACCTATCCAGCATGGCACGCCCCCCCCCCCACCCCCCCACCCCCGAAGAGATGAGTTTAGCTCGCTTGTTTAAACTATCTTTTGAAAATAGCTGTTTTAAATACTTTTGATGATTCTGACAAACAGCTACATGATGTGTGGTAGAGCCTGGGTGTCCACAGGAGAGCAGGGGGTGGGGGGAGTTACAGAGAGAGAGAGAGAGAGAGAGAGAG
>JBBJLR010000087.1:13787636-13804849 GCA_037577145.1 Brachypetersius gabonensis
AAACATTCCTCTGAAACTGGTCCAGGTTCAGGGACTGGACTGGAAATGAGAGGCTCTGAAGGTCCTTCAGGAAGCCTTGTAAATGTAGATTAATATTAGAAGTTTAATATTTCTTCTGTCTCTTTGTTTTCAGCCCCTAAAAAGGGTCCAGATGGTTTGGCCCTTCCCAACAACTACTGCGATTTCTGTTTGGGAGATTCCAACATGAACCAGAAAACTGGCCAATCAGAAGAGCTGGTGTCCTGCTCTGATTGTGGCCGTTCCGGTACGAAATACGCACGCACGCACGCATGCATACACATGTGCGTGCGCATTGTTTTTCAGAACTGAAGAAAAGGCTTTCCAAGTCTGTTGTCATGAGAATATTTTGACCAATCAGAAAGCAGTGATGCAGTCATGCAGTGTGGTTACTTGTGCCACTTGTTGTTCTTTAACTCAGTTTCTGTTTTCTTATATTTATCTTGCTGATGTTTGCTGTCACACTTGGTTTCTCTTTATTTCTCTTCTCTTATTTGCCCTTTGTTTTTGTTCTGCAGGTCATCCGTCGTGTCTGCAGTTTACACCAGTGATGATGGCGGCGGTGAAAACGTACCGCTGGCAGTGCATTGAGTGCAAATGCTGCAACATGTGTGGCACATCTGAGAATGACGTAAGTTTACCAGTGAAAGATTTTTGCACCCCACAGGTTTTATACCCCTAATCCATATATTTAAACAAACAAGTCCTGTTCAGCTGGAAAGTGGTTGAGCGAACAACTACAAATGAAAATCTGTGAAATAAACCTTTCTAAGATGAGAGAATCTGTAACAGTGTAGGTCTGACTTCTATTAACTGCTTGTTGGTGATAGAGTCTAATTCTAGACTGTCCTTTAACTTCAATCTCAATGTGTGCCAAAGCTTTGGACTGGTAGGCACCATTGGTCACACATGATGAGTGTTTTAGCATGAAATTCAATACGGGCTCGGTGAGAAACGCCGCCAAATTCTAGCGATAAAAAGAATAATAAACCTGTGAAAAACAATAGTGTGAATGATTCCACAGTCCTTAATACATGGATTAAAGTTCTCTGTCGCTATGACGAATTTCCATCAACTGAGGGCCTTAAAGGTTAATAATGAGATTGATACAGATCCGAAGGGAAAAAATGGGGAAAGTGGGGTGGAGCTGAACAAGCTTTGGTAGACAAAGTTCTGGAAAGTCTGTCTTCTTCTTTGGATTAATTACGATATAATTATTTTTCCTAAAAATAAAAATAAACATTATGGTTTCGGCATTTCTCTCAAACATTGACTGCTGTGGAGTAGCCTACTGGCGGCGAGCTGTTTCTCGAAGGCTTGTTTAAGAGCCAAAATTCATAGTAAGAGAAAATTATTCCCCAGCATTTAGTGCCACATCAGTTTCAAAGGCTTTTAATGTCCCAAAACAAAGACGAGATCTGCAAAAGGGCTTCTTGTAGCCTGGCGCATTCAATAATAGTAATAATAATAATAACAATAATAATAATAGGGCACAATAATAGGCTAGTAGTAGTATATTTTACATTTTTTAAATAGAACGGAAGTTCTAAGATTGGAAGTCAGTAGTGTGTCATGAAGGGTCTCAATTCGCTAATAGTAGTTAAAACAGGTCGGAAATCAGCGGAAAAAACCCATCGCTTAGACCTCGTCCACACGGACGTTCGAAATGAACGCGCTCTGAACTCCACAGGCGTTTTGTGGCGTTTGGTAGCGACGCTTAATCGACGTCAGCAAGGCGTTCGACTGGAGACTGATGCCGTTTAACGCCAGCCTGACGCCCAATCTCTAGTCTCGTGTATTATTTTGACGCCAAGAAAACGTTGCATGCATCGTTTATTTGTCGCCATCCGAATGCGCAGCGGCCGAACACCGGGGCTGAACACCGTGTGGACGCTTTGATTTGCTTCAATGAGCAGAAAAACGGGCGGCGTTCAATAGGCGCTCACCTGGAGTCACGAACGGCAGAAAAACGCCTGGTTCAGATGTCCGTGTGAACGAGGCCTTAAATAGATAAAGAAGCCAAAACTCAGAAGCTCGATATTCAGGAGATTGGCTCCAGTGTCGCGAGTGCTGCGAGAGCTTATGCTCCGTTAAAATAAATAAATAACAGCAGTTTGGAGTCTGTTTTCTTGCTGTTAACAGAGGAATGGCAGAGGGAAGTAGTGTTGTGTCGTTCGAGATCTTTTACGTGAACATACTGAACTGAATCACTTAAAGGAAATTTCAGGAAAGTTCAGTTTAGTACGTTCACCTAAAATACACCGCTCACACAAAATGCCCCCCACCACCACCACCATCATCCTCTTCATCTCTTCCGTCAGATTTTATTTTTTATTATTTTTGCTTTAATCCAAGACTTAATAAGAACCTGTTATGAACTGTGAGTCGGGTCAGAGAGACAGAGAGAGTTCATTTTGCTTTATCACATTTTCACATTCAGCAGGTTAACCTGTCAAATGATGTTTTAAACCATTTAGAATACAGATGTGTTGTGGCTTATTTTACACTCTCAGCATTACCTTCTCCACAGGACCAGCTGCTCTTCTGTGATGACTGTGACCGAGGGTATCACATGTACTGCCTCAGCCCACCCATGTCTGAGCCCCCTGAAGGTAATAACGTGCTGAATTCTGTGGTGCCGAGAGCTGAAATGAACGCATGTTCTCAGTTGATTCAGTTTTGTATAACAACAAAGAAAAGCTTTGGGTATTGGGTTGGAAAGGGTATTAAACTTCATCCTTTTTATGTTCATTTTCCTGCTTGTTTTACTTCCATTTCATTATGGTAATCAGAAGAAAGTAAATCCTTTGTTTTCTTCAGGTTTCAAATAACTATTTCGAGCCAAGATATAATAATCATTAATTATTATAATAGATATAAGAGAAAAATATAGAGAGAATATATAATGGTAGGTTTTGTATGTTCATAACTTTTAATAATGGTATTTTTATGAAATGCACAATTAACTAACATTATTTAAAAATATATTGTAGATAAACTTGTAGAGACGATCCACCAAGAGACTTCTGGACAATCTCTACAATTATTTAAAAAAAATTGAGTGGTGAATCAGTTCTTAAATTATTAACCATTTAGTAGTTACCTATTTAATTATCTGTACACCTTTAATTTGTCTTCCTTGACATTTTACATCCCCTTCTGAAATATCATGAATTCTGCTTTTCAGTTTTATTAAAAGGTTGTTGATCTTCTACAGCTTCGTTCATCAATCAGGACACATCTAGCTTTTCTTCACATTATTTAATTACTGCCTCCTACTATCTGTGTAAAACCTTTGCTGGAATCAGCATCATTTTAAATGTTTATCGGCAACCAAACTGGTTTTATATGTTTGAAAACGCTGATTGAGCTTTTAGGTGTAGATACACCACAGGACAGAAGTTTGGGCTAAACCTTGCGTTTTCATATAAGCGATATTTCGACATTTTGTTACAAACATTAAAACTACCTTTTTTAATTAAAAAAAAGTAACTGACTGGTTTTAAAGTGTAACAGTGTATATTGTAAGTTGGGTTTAATGGATGCAAAATTCATGTAACCCCCACCCCTGCAGCCCAAATTTGCCTCACTTTTTTTTGCATCTTTTGGAAATGACTTCTGCTCAAACCCTCACAGCACCTTTTCCAGCAGCAAACAGTTCTGTCTAATTGACTGGAGCTTATTTGGAAGTTGTTGTGTCTCCAGCTGGTCCCTGCAGCTCAATGGGAGAAAGATCTGGAGACTGGGGAGGACGAGACATCGCTCTCTAAACTTTGCTTTTCTTTGAGTTATAATTTTAACACAGTTTTGAAGAATGTTTGGATCATCGTCCTTTTGAAGAATTTAATGTTGTCCGGTGATCCGTAAACCGAAAAGAACTGTGTGATGTTGAAGATCTGAGTGATACTTTTCTTTGTTCATGATCAGCACAAAGTGAATGTCAGTCACTAAAGACAGACCTGATATGTGTATTGAAAACCAGTCAGTTACAAAAAAACAAAACAAAAAAACATAAAGCGGAGTGTCTCTAATTTTTTTCGCCAAGTCCAAGGGTAGCTTCGAACATTTTGACCACATTAAACTTAATTGCCTTTATGTTTTGTCCTGGTCTCTGCAGGTAGCTGGAGTTGTCATTTGTGTTTGGACCTGCTGAAAGAGAAAGCCTCCATATACCAGAACCAGAACGCTCCCCCGTCGTGATGGTCCCTCTGCAAACACTGACCCTCTGTTCTTGGTTCCCAGCTTTTTTAAAGTGGCCACTCAGTGAGTGAAGGCAGGAAGGGAGTTGAACTAGAGCTGCTGGGGACCAGAAAAGGGAAGCATACTTAGCCTTAGCCTTCCTCTCTCCACGACCTTCCTCTCACCTCTTGACAGGTTTGATCCCAATATGACTGTTACACAGTTCCAAGTTTCAGACCACCCACTGCTCTTTGTTTTCAACTATTAATCGCATAAAACCCACATTTATTAACCAATAAAAACACTTAAGACTCAGTCTGTCAAACTAACAAACTCTTCTTATGCCGTCGTCAGAGCAAACTTTGGTCGAGGATTATGAGAATCTATGACTCTGTTTTTGAGTTCCCGCTCATAGTAGAACCCACCCAGCACTCAGCTAATCAAACAAGGCAGCAAAGCAGCTTTCTGTTCGCCAAAAGCGTCCCGGGACAACTCTTCATAACAGTGTTGTGTTTCTAGCACACAATAATAGTTGAAACCAATCGGCATGCCAATGCTTGTTCATAATAAGAGAAATGGTAGCTTTTCTTTTTTTTTTGTATATTTATATATTTGTATAGCATATAAAGTGTGATGTATTTAAAATATGAAATTATATAACTGGTTGGTTTATATTTCAGCGATATTGAGGCAGTTTCTTCACACAAAATGTACTTTTTCACCAATGCCATGTAAGAAACTGCGCCAAATGGAAGAGTTTGTGGTTGGAAATAACAGCATCCGGGAGTGGGACTTCTTTATCGCTTTTGAACACATTTGAGAGGTCAAATCTAATTGAACTGACCAAATTCTATCAGAGATATACTTTACATAGCTAAACCTGCCACAATCCTCAGCTAAATGTATTTATCCCAATGTTCCCAATTAGTGGTGTTTACAGTTGTTGAGTATATGAGGATTCGAACATCGTCATGGTGATGATGTAGTAACCGTAGTGAATGGAAGTAATTGACTTTGAATAAAAGTAATTGAGGAATCTTTGGCCTCATCAGTTTGAGGAGGTGGGGGGTGGTCTGCAGTAGACAAATATACTATTTATAGGTGATTTAATAACCCTTGTAGCATAAAATCTTCGCCAGAGACTGTTTACCTATGATAAATCAAACCGCTGTGGATGTGTGATGAGGGGTTAATTTCCCGGTGGGAGATTTTTGTCTTTTTTTAATTTAATTTTATTTTAATGTACCTCCACATTATGAATGGAAAGATTTGCTGAATAGAATCTGTACTTTGTATGATTGATTTTACTGATCAGGTCATTGTAGAAATTGATTCGGAGGCAAATAACTAGTTAATCGCCGCTTGCTTGCACCTAAAGAATACAAACAAACAACAAAAAAAACGTGGTTGGTGGGAATTACGTCTCAGGTCGTCTATTTAGACTCTTATTATCTTTAGTGCTTTAGAGGTTGTTCAGTAACCGAAAACCCCTGGTTATAAACCGTCGGTGTATAGTGTCCAGCTGTTTGTCCCTGCTCATACAAACACAACTGAAATTACTTTTTGGGGGGTTTTCTGTTCAAGGTCACAAAAAAAGTCGTCCTCCTGGTTTGTGATGAGCGGGAAAGCTTGAGATTAATGCCTGTAAAAGGCACCAGTTTTAAAATAGGATATTTTTTGTGGTTATAACAGGATTACGATGGTGTTTTTTAGGTTTAGATTACTACACATTAATTTCTCAAGGTAAAATAAGTTTAATGTAGTGTAATCGGTTTGGAATGTGGCTCAGGAGACACTGGCTGTATTGAATAAAATCAATACAAACTTAAAGGAAGGTTAGAATTTTAATTAGAACAGCGAAACCACTGGCACCCAGTTTCCGTTCTTAAGTTCTGAGTAATACTTGACAAGCCTTCCTGTGTTGTACAGTACTATGCAAGTCTTAGACACTGGGGAACATTGTACTTAAAGCTGTTTTCTACTGGGCAGTAGTGTTGAATTTTTGTTAAAACACTAATATTACAATAATTACAAATAATATTAATACAGGAAACAGTGGCTTTATATAGAGTAAAGTGTTCTCTTAAACATTTCCAGACTTCTTTCATCATAGAAGCCCAGAGTTACTTGCAGCTCCATCAAATCCCTGGTTTGGCTCTTTATACTTAAATTAAGTGTGTTGTTTATGGAATTTTATGAATCCACACAGTGACTGGAGGAACAGAAATCTGGAACAAAACCTGTATTCTTCTAACCAGCTAACAAAATAGAAAATATCTTTTTACTTTTACTAAACGTTTGTTTGCATTTATTCTAATTTTCGCTTGTGTTTTTGTTGGCGGAAAGAAACCCACTCCTGCTAAGAATGGCTTCAAACTATTAGAACGCGGCTTTGGTTCCAGGTTTCTGCTCTACATCTCCAGTGATTGCTTGGACTTATACATTTTCATAATAATAATGTAATGAACTAAAAAGAGCCAAACCAGGGATTTGATGAAGCTGTAAGTAACACTTCCATGAGGAAAGAGGCCTGGAAATGGATAAGAGAACACTTTCCTGTACATAAAACCACTGTTTACTGTATTAATGTTACTTAAATGTTTTGTGGTATTTGTATGTATTGTAATATCAGTGTATTAACACCAACTCAACACTACTAAGTATCATTTTCTCAGGTGGCTAAGACTACTGTATGTGTAGTATGTCCATCTCAGGCCTGATGGAATGAATAGCTTGAAAGAAATCTGGCCCAGTTTTTAAGGCCATGTTTCCAGGCCTTGGTCAAACCCTCTGGTTAGGTTTTGGTATTCTTTGGTTAGACAAATACTTTGTAATCTTTGCAGTACGTCGAGTATTGCGCATAGCACCCGTCACTTTGACCGTATCCTAGTGTCATTTTACAGTCACAGCTGCGTAACCGTATGCATGTTTATCTGGTATCACCACTTACTCAAGTACACTTACTCTTATGCTCGCCTGTTGTTGCACTCATGTACTGGCACAGAACAGCTTTTGGGGAGAAAAAGTTTTGTAATATTTAGCTCCGCAGTTATGATATGAGTAGCCAACTAACCATTATTAACACAATAAATAAAAAGTATCTCAAGGTTCTTTTTTTTTTGTTTGTTTCTAGAACAGTGGCCATTCAAATATTCCATTTTGCATATTTTGTCAATTATGTTTGATAGGTTGTAAGACATTTTTAGGGGTTTACTTTGGATCACGATGGAATGTTTTGCTTTATGGTACAATTTGATTTTTTTTTGTTTTGTTCAAAGGAAAATAAAACTGTTTGGCACAGATTATTATAATGATATACTTTTCACTATTGTGCTTTCTTGTGTTTCTGTCACCTCTAAGGTTCAAAAAGAGCTCCATAAACGTTGCAGTTTACCTGCTAACGACTTATTCTGAAGTATACAAAGGGTAGGCAATTTCTGTACTGTACTGGTACAGATCAAGAATCACCAGGGTTTGTTTTTCATCAGTTCATCAATGCTACTGTTCAAAAGTTTGGAGTCACTTGTCGTTTTAAGAATTTTGTACAATAATAACATCAGGAAAACTGTTCCCCCTTAATGGTGCCCCTTTACTGGGAAGCTTAACCACACTTATTAGTTTAATATTGAAAAGGGTAATGATGCATAAACCTTCACAAAGTAGAACAAGAGAGTTTTGTTCCAGTTTGATAAGATCAGGTCTATACGTCTTAACTTCCCTGGAGTAAGAAGCTCCCTGAACGAACCTAATATTGAATTTCTAATTTTGCATTCAAAAATTATTTAAAAAAAAATTTTTTTTTAAATATAGAAGTCAGAGGGCTGAGAGCATCTAGATGAAATTTCAGACTTAAATTCACCACAGAAAGTTTCAAAATTATATTAGACCCTATTAATTATTTAGAAAGTAAGGTGGGGGGGGGCATGGAATTAATATTACCCTGGTGGCTTTCTGAGTTTTCTGCAAAAGGTTTTTACTCTTTTGTATAGTGTAAATATTGCTTCTTCTTTTTTTTGCTTCTCAACCCTGAGGTTTGATCTCCACTTTTAAATATGATGAATTCTAGTTATTAATTTAAGTAGAACTTGTAGTAGAATGTTTTTTTGCTTTACAGCTCAATCCAGTTTTCCATAGATTTTTTTGTTTTTATTTACAGCCTCGTAGTTTCCTAAGGATCTGAAACAGATTTGTTTAATAGTGTTAAAACATTGATTCTAGACTTTTGAACCTTGATTGCAGGCCTTCAAATGGTAGGGTACGTGGGGTTTACATCGCTGATGTGAAGGAGTCCTCACATGCTCACAAAATATTTGGTTAATCAGTTTTGCTCCCAGCTGTTTTATGGTCATTCGTTTCGGTATTATAATTAGCCCTTGGACGCCGTGCCAGGGAAGGGGCTGTAACACAGCCTGAGTAATACCACTGATGGAAAGAATCTACTCGGTGGAATAACGTCGCGACGAGGGGCCGTGTATAGGAAACAGTGGAGCGTCTGCAGAACGACTGTTCTTTTAGTCATCCTCTTTTCCTGTCTCTGTAGATGCCAGACTTTAAAAATGGCACACGACTGCTGCTTATACTGAAACTGCGGACTGGCTGGCAGGACACAAGGCAGATGTGCTGTAGCACGGGGGGAACTGGACCCACATCCTAAAACAGAACATCGGAGTGCTTCAATAAACAGACTGAAAGTATTCAAATCTTCTTGTCATTTATAACAGGCAAAAGGTCAAAACAAGAGTTGTTCATAGTGCACCATGGCATCTCCTGCTCAGGCTGGGGACTATTGTAATACAGGCCTTCAGCGCTACATTCACAGGCATGGATTAAGCTAGCTTATACTAAAAGAAGTGTTTATGATCTGCAGTTTTTAAGCCCTTTCTTTTCGATTAACTTAAGTCGCCCCGATAGGGAGCGAGTTCAGACAGACGCTATTTCCCTTTGGGTGCTTTTACCCAGTATTGCAAGACTGTCCATCACACTGTGCTACATGACTTATTCTGCCTCACGGAGGCATGGCGATCACGCCAGCTCATTTCCCACTTTCTGGGATCTCCTCTGCGGCAGAGGAGCAGGGTTTTGAAGGTGGCTCGGAAAGAGTCATTGCACAGAGCGTAGCACATGGGGTTGACCGTGCTGTTGACGTAACAAAGCCAGTATCCCAGTTGCCACAGCTTCTCGGGCACACAGTATGAAAGAGAAGCCAACACCATGATGTTGTAGGGCGTCCACGTCAAGATGAAAGCCATCAAGATGGCGCTGAGTGTCCGTGCTGCTTTCTTTTCTCGAATGATCATGTTTATTCGCCTTTTGCTCTTGGGCTGCTTGCAGAGGCTGAGGTTCAGTGATCTGGTTTTTGTTGGGTGAGGGGAGCTGAAGGGTTGCCTGGCTGGATTTGGAGCCTCCTGCTGGTCCTCCGATCTACCTTGCAGATCCTTCAGCTTGATCACTGCAGGATTTGATACGGAAGAAGGTGCCATTCCTTTAAGATCTTGCTCTTGCTCTTCCTCAGTCGATGAAGATGTTGGGCCATTGTCGTCCTCCTCATCAATGTTCCAGCTGCTGTTGCTGCAAGCCTCTTTGTAACTGGCTTCTGCTGGTGGTGGCAATACAGGTGCATTTGCTGTTACCAGAGGAAACTGCTTTTGCCTCCCAGGAAAGCATCCCAGTGATGTTTTCCTGGAGACTTCTTGATGTTGCTCCGAGTGTCTGTCCATGGAGCTGCTGAGACTGCTTTGGGTGCTGTTTAGGTAGGCGGACCTCTTGTCTTCTTTCACTGAGTTCCCCGCACTGCTGCTAACAGAGCCAACGAACTTGGCGAGACCTTTCGCTCTGTTCTCAATCTCCCAGTAAATCCGCCAGTATAGAATGATCATGATGCTAACAGGGAGGTAGAAAGCAGCGATCGCTGTACCAAAAGTCAAGAGGGGCACAGCCAGGAAGGGAATAGAGCAGTCCTTAACCTCATCCGATGATCTCCCTGCCACATGGGGCCAAAACAAGATGGCAGGTGCCCACAACACGAACGACACCCCCCACGCCACTGTAATTAACACGGCGGCTCTTTTAGGTGTCCGTTTGGTTCGATACGTTAACGGCCGCGTTACGGAAAAATACCGGTCGAAGCTGATGACAAGAAGGTTCATTACGGAAGCATTGCTAGATACGTAGTCCAGCGCGAGCCACAGATCACATGCCAGTTGTCCCAGCATCCAGCGACCTTTTATAATGTAAGCCGTGTAGAGATTCATTGACACAGTGCCTAAGATCAGGTCAGCCACTGCCAGGCTCAGTAGATAATAGTTGCTAATGGTTCTGAGTTGACTGTTGACACGGAAGGCGATAACAACCAGGAGGTTCCCTAGGATGGTAATGAAAGAGAGGGGACCGGTCACCAGCACGATCAAAACCACCTCCCAAACCTGATGGCCGCCCAGAGGATCTGCAGTGGTGTTGGATGTCTGAGATTCGCAGGAGTGGTTCATGTTGCCAACCAAGACGCAACATGAAGTCTTTGAGAGAAGGGCTCATTATTCACAAGGGCCTGGTGCTTAGCATCATCACCTTCCTGGTGTGAAGCCCCCTCCCATTCTTCTGGCAAAGGAAACACATAGCATAGGTTAGTGTTGTGTGTTCTTTCTGGCATAAATATATTACTATTCAAAAGTTTGAAATAGTTATTTTTTTAATAATAATGCCATTTTTTACAAGAATGTTTAGGTTTTTGTGCAGCAGATTAAGCATTGACCATGCTATTATAACTTATATTTAAAAAAACAAAACATATATATACACTTTATTATATTTGACAGTTCCATGTGAAAATGTTGAAATGAAAAAAAATTAATGTTTCCTGGAAAAAAGACGAGATGTGTGCACTTCCCAGCCCTGAACAATGGCCGAGACAGAGCCCGAAAATCACCCCCCGCAAAAAAATACAACCTAGACTTGACCGATGCATCCCCCATACATTAAAAAGGCTTCCGGCGCCCATGTTTGTACTGTTATGACTACTATTTAAAAAAAAATCCAATATTTTATGAAACTAGCAGTTAGTTTAGTGGGTTGACCTCAATTTCCTTCACATAAACTGGGGCTCTGTAAGAACATCACACTAAAATCAGTACTCGAGTTGAGGGGGAATGAGGAGGGATGGCATCCCCCAGAAACAAAAAGTCAAAATCAAACAAAAACTTCGAAAACAAACCTCCGTTCCATCCCTAGTGCTATTCTGTCAATGAAAGTGGAAAATGACTACTGTTTTAACACTGGAAATAGTACTACCATTTTAACATTTCAGGGGCTTTGCACATAAGCCTATTGAATAAAATACTGTGAGCGAAAGGGCACACGCGGATAATGACCCACCGACGTCAATAAACCGCATAGCAGGTGACGATGGTGTTGTTTTTAACATCATGGCCAAGTAAAAATGTCTGATAAACAATAAAATCCACCTCCCCACCCACCCGATTTGTTTTTACAACTGTCTACGATACACAAGGTTGAAAAGTCTAGAATCAAAGTTTTAACACTATAAAACCAATCTGTTTCAGATCCTTAGGAAACTACGAAGCTGTAAATAAAAACAAAAAAATACCTGGAAAACTGGATTGAGCTGTAAAGCAAAAAAAATTCTACTACAAGTTCTACTTAAATTAATAATTAGAATTCATCATATTTAAAAGTGGACATCACTTTGGCAAGACTTATATCTGTAACAATTCAATTCAGTAGTGAATGTATTGTACCTTGCTCTCAGTCAACCCATAAAGCAATCTGCACTAACAGGACATTTAATAGTGACACCTTGAACTGCACAGTTAATCTGCAGCACATCTTGTTTAAATTTCTGCAAACAGACGTAGCAGCCCTTATAATCTGACCTAGTTAGAGGCTGCTTCTCTGGACACAAACACTGATGTTTTGGTTTGGCCAATTAAAGCCTTTAGCAACCAGTAGCTGGTGGCAGTAGTTGGCCTGTTGGTTTGGAACATGCCCCTGTGATTGGAAATGCAAATGCCAGTGGTACTACTACTGTATTGAATAAGCTACTATCCGCACACACGGCTCCCCGGGCGCTGTGTTCCTGGCTGCCCGCTGCTTGACTTGGTGAATGGGTTTAAATACAGAGGAAGAATTTCGCCCTGTTCACACTGTGTGCGCTGTGGTGGTTTGTTCATCTTTGCAAATTCCTTTCCCCTGTTTTTAATGTCATTTTCAATGTCTCCCAAATGAGTACGGAGACGCTCTTTAAGGAAATGGAGCATCCTCCGCTTGCCCTCTGTTTGATGTACTGGATGTGTGTTGACTCGGACAGAGCCAGACACGTGTATTTGTCTGTCCACATTTGCTTTCAGATAAGTGTAATAACTGTGTGCGTCTGTGGGAAACCGGCTCCGTGCTGCTGCTGACGTCTGTCCAACAGTGAGGTACGCTATGGAACGGTGGGGTTTGTCGTTCATCCTCGTGCGGTGATAAACAGAATTACATCCGTGCGTTAATGGAAGCTCTGTAGTGTGATGAAGTGTGGACCCCGACGCCTGACAACGACTCTATCGAGGCTGACCGTCTCGTTATTCCTGCACCTGTGATCTGCAGAGGGATCCGACCTGGTTCAGTAAATCCTGAAAGGTTTATTTAGCAGGAACTGAGTGTCCAGAGAGATCTTCCATGACTGCCGTGACCAAGAAGATAAATGACAGCGGTAGAGCTAATACCATTCTAAACAGTTTCCAGTGATTGATGTGTTCTGTCCACTCAGAGAGAGGCTTTTGCTTTTGTGTGAACCTGTTTTTATTCCTTTTGTTTTAGATTTCAAACAGTATCTTGACCTAGACTTGCCTGTTAACTAGCTATTCGTTCATTCGTTCGCTCTCCTTTGCCCTTAGTTCTTCTTGGCTTGGATGTATAGTTTACAGATTCAGCTTTAACTGGAATGAAACCTTTTATGTAGATTTTTTATTTTCTCTTATTTCATTGAGAAAAAATTGTTCTTTAAATACCTTCAGGGAAGTCCTTCAGGGAATCCGACATGACTCTGACATCAATTCACAGAACCTTTGTTGTTCTACCTGCCACCTTTATTGTTAAGAGACGTTTATATAGAATCAAAAACTGCTCCTAGTCCGACTCAAGGCTGAGACACCAAACTTCGTTTAGCCTGTTTGGCCAACAGCACTCCTTTACTTAATGATGGCTTATCATTTTAAAACTAGGATTTCAATTCTTTAGAACATTGCCACTGTTATATTTTTCCTTTTAGAGTCTTCTTATGTTATAATGTTCTTATCCTTTTTCTGTATATGTAGAGAAAGAGAGAGTAAGGAGGGTCCTTTTTCTATAAATAGATTTTAGAGTATTATAATCATGAACACAGTCGATGGCAGAAGTTGGACTGCCCCTGGTTAAATAACTTTTGGTTGCTTTCTTTCTAGATATCCTCTAGAAAGAACACACTTCTGCACATTTTATACACAATTACTGTTTATGTGCTAAATTTTAAAGATCCCAAAAGGTTGAAATATTCAGTATTCAATATTTGCGCACTCACAAATTTCCCTAGTAAAACTAAATAGAAAGAAAACTGCTATATTTTCCTTTTAGTGGTGGCAGATGACTTACTTATTACATAATCAAAATGAGTTTTGCGTACATCGTCTGCAGAAAGTCAGACTATGACGTCTTCAAGATCTACAAATAGAAAATGGGGAGCAATGGCCCTGCTGTGGCATTTATTTTTTACACTTACCTCATCAGAAGTAAATCATAGACCCTTAGTCCCTGACGAAGTCTGTAAGACACACACGTACAGATCCTTGTTCTGCATTGTGCAGCCACAGGTTTCAGTGAATGGGTTTAGGGGTCCTGATGCTCGCGATGCCTCAGTTCCTCCCATATACGTCCATCATAAACACGTCGCTGTGATGTGGCTTTAGTGTTACATCTCAGAATCTAGAAATGAAAAATGTCAGTGAATAAAATCCAGCGTTAGCAGAAACGTATTGAGCTTCTTACACTGAGCCCCAGTGCAGCTCTGTGCTGAGACTCCGGAGGCTAGACCTGTCTGTCATAACACGAGTAAATAACGGCGTTCAGACCCAGAGCACTTTGATGAGGTGCAGGCGCTGAGCGCAGCGTATCCCTCCGCGCACTCAAGCGTGGGCGCAAACAGAAGAGGTCAGGACCTCTCCCTGAAACAGAGACATAGAGATTGTGGATGACCAGAGATAGGAGTAGCAGCTAGGTGGCCTGGAGTTACGCCTCTGATCAGAAGATGGTGGGTTTGAATCCCAGGACTCCCAGTGGCACCACTGAGTTACCCTTGAGTATAGTATGGTCCCCACCCTCTACTCCCCGGGTGCTGTTATGCTGGCTGCCCACTTTGTGTATAGGTTATATGCAGAGGACACAAGCAATTTCCTCTAGTGTGTAATAAAATCAGTGACGTTTTCTAATTCTAAATAGAATATTGTATTAAATATTTCATTATAAAATGAATTTTAGCCATCAGCAAGACGACAGACAAGACACTACTTTAAGGCTCACAGTTGTGATGGTAATGTCATTTGAATTTGTCTGTAAAAAACATAACGGCTGTGTTCTTTATTTTGACTAATTTACTCTCATTTGTATATTTGTATACTTGAATAACAAGCACCTTTACATCATTAACGCACACTACAGGAAACTAAACTGAATGTGCATTTCCCCCCTTTTGACTGAAAATAGATGCATCAGTTTGATGTGGTATCAGTTCCAACCATCTGGGATATGCTTTAAGGAACCAAACTGTTTTGAGGATTCAAAGTGTGGGGGGCCGAGGACCAAAAAGACAGAATTCAAATAATGAAGGTAGGTGGATTTCAGTCGAAACTTTGAGTGTGTCATAGTTTGGATCTGCACTCTGGTTCTATGTACTATCAAAAAAGTTATTTTACCTGTATCATTAATAGTACCTATACTGAACTATTTGGTTTGGTCTTAAGTTTTACATCCTTAAAAAGACAATGATGTGCATCATCTGAATTACATGAAGCAATACTGCATCTATAAGCAATACTGCCACTAAGGCAACATCATTGGATGCCTCAACATGCTTGGATGAGAACACTAGCAAATGCCAATTCTCTTTTCAAAAAGAATCAGCAGAAATTGCTTATGCTATGGCCATTTTTTATCTATAAGGTTTCTATTTATCTCTCTTACTGACAATAGCATTTATAGCATAATGTTATTAGTACAGACTATTTACAGAGTTTTTTCTTGAGAGTTTTATTTGACATTAGATTATATTTTATATTGTTCTTGTCTTTGTGTGTCTGTGCAGTCGGGACATAAGCAATTTCCTTCAGGATCAATAAAGTTTTCTTATTCTAAATTTTTTTTAAATGGTTCTATAGAGCATCATAATAACTTTCTCAGTTTGGCTTTTTTCAAACCTCCCACCTCTGAGTACAGCAGTATTTCACCATCCCAAGCTTTCTTTTCGTTCTCTTGACAGTACCAAAAAATGAATACAGTTGTATTTTATATAGAAATGTAGCCGTATTTACATGAATATTTGTGTTACAACATTAGTAAATTGTATTTTTCTTAAGCAACAAAATGTACAAAAAAATGCGGAGGATATCTGCGTCTTCCGTGTTTTGTGGGGGTTTCCGCAAACAATTCTTAGTTAAGTTTTAAGGAAAACTCAGTGAAGGACTGAAGCGCAAATTTGCATGAATTTAAATACATATAAATGCTATTGTATAAATGCATATACATAAGTATAATATTGACAAAAGTATTGGGATGCCAGACCATTACACCATATAGTGTATATACACATATAAATGCCATATAGTGAAATATGTTATGCTGAAAATATGAGCTTGTTTTGAAGAACACTTCCCCCCAATTGGGGCCTGTGGGCCAAAGTTGGATTTTGATTTGGACCACAGGCCCCACTTTGGGCAGCTCTGTTCTATGGCCTTGCTCCAAAGAACCCTTTTTGGCACCTTTTATTTGAAGAGTGCACTGCGAAGATGTTTTGGACCCTGAGCTTTGGGGAAATCTGAGCCTGCCGGAGTCTGGCCGTGCCTGGGTTTCTTCTCTAGAGCTCTACAGGCTGTGACAGTTTGTTCAGTCTTGGTCCTAAGAGCTAAACTCTTTCTGCCTGTGTTGGTTGGATTTTCTCCAACCATTTCATTTTTTTGGCTTTTCAGAGTTCTGGGTTTTGGGCTCCATCTCTGCACTTTTATGTGGTGTGAAAAAAAATAAACATATTGACATTTTATGGCCCTCGTACTCGCCCCTCTTTCATCTCGGATAATCTAGAACCGTGTTTGGCCTTCTTCCAGTGACGTCCAATCATGGCTAATTTCCTTTAGTGCCGTGTTGTTCTATGTATACATGATTAGTTTAAAAGCTTTTGGAGTATTTGCTTGGCAAACAAGGCTTAGCCGCCTGGGACGTGCCGGCTGCAGGTTGTAAGGGTGTTATAAAGTCGGCCCCAGTCTTTAAAGCTGTGATTGAGGAGAGTTTTATTGCTCTGACTCGTTT
This sequence comes from Brachypetersius gabonensis, assembly GCA_037577145.1. NCBI lineage: Eukaryota > Metazoa > Chordata > Actinopteri > Characiformes > Alestidae > Brachypetersius > Brachypetersius gabonensis. The sequence continues at coordinate 13,804,380 of JBBJLR010000087.1, forward strand.
AATTTCCTCAGCCTTGCTAACTACCATCTAAAAGGGGGATATACAGCACAGGGCTATTGCAGGAGATCAAAACAGGAGATTTTAGACTGGTTTTATTTGACCACATCATCTATAGAAGATAAGATCCTATAGGTCTTGCAGCAGGAGATGGTATTTCCTCATATAGGCTGACTCTCAGTAAAAGCAGATGCCCTTATCTAGAGTCACTTACAGTCGTTAGTATCAGAGACAGTCTTACAGTCGTTAGTATCAGAGACAGTCTTACAGTTGTTAGTATCAGAGACAGTCTTACAGTCATTGGTATCAGAGACAGTCTTACAGTCATTGGTATCAGAGACAGTCTTACAGTCATTAGTTACAGAGACAGTCTCACAGTCGTTAGTTACAGAGACAGTCTCACAGTCGTTAGTTACAGAGACCGTCTCACAGTCGTTAGTTACAGAGACAGTCTCACAGTCGTTAGTTACAGA
>JBBJLR010000087.1:13819597-13837979 GCA_037577145.1 Brachypetersius gabonensis
CCAGTGGCATATTCCACTTTTAATCGGCGTATGCCAGTGGCAGATAACGGCAACTTCCTGTCCTACCAGTGGTCGAGAGTAGTGTTGTTTTTGGCGGCCTGTTTTAATTTTAGTGCCAACCAACCATGATAGAACTTAGAAGTTCATACACACACATTTAAATAAAATAAATAAATAAATAAATAAAATAACCTCACATCACTAAAAAGTGCGAATAAAATGAAAATGTGTGTATTGCCATAAAACCCACATTTGTAAAACTGCTGAAAGTCTTCACCTTCAGTGTGCTGGCTTGAATATTTTTTTTTAATTCCTGAACAAATATATTCTACACAACCAAATCAGAACAATTTATGATCAGCTTTTATTACATGGATAAGGGAAAGGCTGCTTATCAAAATGCTCTGTGCGTGCGTGCGTGCATGCGCGTGTGTGAGAGAGAGACTTTGTGTGTGTGTGTGTCTCATTTCTCTCTCCCTGGCACTATATTGCCTCTCCGTCCCAATACTTTTGCGCGCTCTAGATTTAATTCAGTGCCTCTCCGTGGTGGGATTGGGACGTAACTCCGTTCAACTCTAAGGTCGAGTGTCCCATCACTTTTGTCTCCGCTCCCTATCGTACAGGAAATAACGTCTCGTCTCGTTTTAGTCAACGAACATGAAGAGACATTTTAGCGTAGTTTTTATTTTGTAAACCACATTTAGTCTCGTTCTTATTCGTCAACAATATTACAGGATATATTTCGTTTCGTTGTCGTCACATGACCAGCATTTACGTTGCGTCTCGTCTCGTTTTAGTCACGTGATAAAAGTTCGTTAACGACGATATTTAGTCATAATTTTCGTTGACGAAACCAACACTAGTCGAGAGGCATATTTTTGTGGCAGGTAAACGTCATATCCGGAGCAAAACGTAACATCACAGGACAGTAAATGTTTCTACCGCTACTGTTCGCCAGAGTGACCCAGCGGCCAGGGAGCAGTCTGTGGGGACGGTATCTTGCTCAGGGGTACCTCAGTGGTGCCACTAGCAGTCCTGGGATTCAAACCCACAGCATTCCAGTCTCAAGGCTTGCAGGTGTCTTCCTCTTTCAGACCCAATCTACTGTCACATGACATCCACAAACCACTAAACAAATGGAAGCTTCCAATTTATGCTAGTCTGTGATTCGTAAGATGTTGAAGGTCCTTCTCTGCTGTCCACAGGTGAAGAACACCAGGTGACTCCGCACTGCATCACTGACAAACCTCCTTCAAATACTATTTACCCATTCTCTACAAATACAGTCTCCAAAATTGTGATCAAACAGTGACACGTCTCCTCCGCCTCTTCACACTCTGAGCGGTTCTCTTCAAGAGTTACTATTGTATCTTTATATCTTACATCTATTATGTAACATTGGTTCATATCATTAATTATATTGGTTAAAAATGCTCTTTAATTTGAACAAATTCTACCGTGTGATCTATTTGTAAGTCAGGTGATGTCCTATGCAGCAGGTGCATTCCGAAATCCCATTTTTTAAAAGTCCTCCAATGGCGCCATCTAGTGGAATTCAACAGTGACTACAGAAATTATTATGCAAGTGAAGAAGGAATATTTAACCCCCTGCAAGACAAATACAATCACCACACTGTTCGGTCCGCTGTTTTTCTTCATAGCAAATAAACAGATCACAGATATAATACAACTGTTTCATAGCTAAACTTCCTCACTTCATGAAAAACTAAGTGAATTTAACCAATGGACGATCTAGCCTGGAGCCGCTCTAATGAAACATGACGATGATTGAAGGAAACAATAAAATCCCCGCCCTCATTTATGATCTGGGGCTGCAGGGCAGGTAAAGGACCAGGACAGATGGTGATCATTAGCTCTGCAGTCTCAGACACTTATTCCATCAATAGATAAAAAGGTTTGGCGATGAAGCGATTTTTCAGGATTATAATGGTTCTTGCCAAAGAGCAGAGTGTTAATGTTTCTCCATTTTAGAAAATGCAGATCTCACACTCAATGTATAGCGGAAACCAGAATTCTCTACAATGCAAAGCTGATCTTTCAAACACTAATTGAGAAAGCTGCAAACCGCTTGGTGGAGAAAAATCTTATAGAATCCAGGCCACCATTAAAACCTGAAGAGATTGATTATCATTATAAAGACCATTTTTAGACACCAGTAATTTTCTGAAGTCAGAATGTCCTGTTATTTAATAATTATTGTTTTGCATCTTATCTTTACCTAATTTATCAACATCTTTCAGTTGCGGTGTTCCCACTCTTTTTTGCCAGGGGTCGTTTCCTAACAGAGAACCATGGCTGCCACAGAGCACAGGACCGATTACGACTTCTCCGAAGAAGACATTATCCACTTCTGGAATGATTAGGTATGTGGTAAGTCTTCAATTGCATGTAAACCTATTTTGCCCCAATTGTCCCACTTAAACATTTTATACCAAATTAGGATGTAAATAACTGTACAAGTAAAATGTTGATAGCAGCAGTATCATTAGGATCAAACATTGAAAAGCATACAGTGTGTGCAACTGAGTAAAAGGTGAATGCGAAAGAGAAGAGAGTCGTTTTCCATGTAACAGGACTGATTTATTGTCTATGGTACAGCTCACACAGAGCCCTCCTGCCTCTCCTCCAGGGGGCACTCTGCTGATGCTTCTTTTCCATTTCACACCATTTACATCTTTAAATACATGTTATTCATAATTCCATGATTCTTTCAAATACTGAAAAGTGGCAACCCTTCCTCCCAGTGAGGGTCTTCTTTCATGCACGGTACTGAGTTCACCCTAAACCCATCCACAAAAAGAGAGAGAGATAGAGAGAGAGGAAAAAAAAAAAAGAAAAACTTGTTCAGTATCAAAATAAACAGCATCCATCAGGTAAAAGGCAAAAAAAACAGACACCTCACACGCACAAACACCCATTGCAAAGGTTTCTATTTACTTCACTATAAAAGAACGTTCTGCCTCACTGCTCTGATTGTTGAAGGAGCTGCAAGAGCTCACGGCGATGCAGCCGCACTTTCAGCCACCTCCTCCCAACTCGGCAGAACACACTCCGAACAGGGACCGATATGTTTTCTCCCAGTGGATTAAAGGCAGAGGTACCAAAGAGAGACAGGTTTAAAAGAGGAAGCTACTCATTCAGTTAACAGCGGCACAATCATCTCCCCCAAAGGCTTAAAGGGTCCAAGACATGCTGTAACAGCCAAAAGTTTGAACACACTTGATTGCCTTTTGGATCTAAAAGCCTACGCCTCATCTAGACAAAAGTACACACTGATATTAATGTAAATGTTAGTGTCCAAACTTTTGACCAAGGTCTGCTTCATTGAGAAAATACATTATCCGCCCACTTGCAGTTCACACCACAGTCACCAGAGGGCAGCAGATGATAGGGCTCCACCTTTAAAAAAAAAAAAAACTAAACAAAGCGCACTCTGGATTTAAGATCACTTAACCTGAAAACATTCAAACGACATAGCCATTCTTTCACACCCATCTTTTTTCTACAGTGTTTCGGAGGAAAACTGGTAAGTTCAAAGAAGATCTAGGATTGTGTCTCTCTGGTCTGTTCGGCTCTTCAGGCCGTGGCCGTGTAGCGGCGATGCTAACAGTGGCGCCCTTTTAACGGTCACTCGGATTTAGGACACAAAACACAGGCCTGGACAGAGCCACGACCTTCATATCAAATCTCAACTGTTTATCAGCTCGCTGGACAATCACAGTTATGTTATTTTTTTGAAACATAAAAAACACATCTATGCACGCGCACCCACACACGCATCTCTGTAGACTGTACTGGTTCCAGAACTTCACAGGAACTTAAAACATGACAAAAGGAGCAAACTTCACCCCGACAAGACGGCTGTACAGTTCTCGGCCTAAAACTGACCCGTCCAGGCTTTGCCCACAATGCTCTTGCTTGGCTAAACAAACTTCAGGGAACGCCCAACTGCTGCTCAATGAGCCTCACACTGGGACCCAGATCCAGAGATCTTGATTTCAACAGAAACAAAATTACAGCATGCTGGAACAGATGCACAGCCTACAAATGCTATTAAATATGAGCAAACAAATGTTACTACTGATAACTAGAACCGGCTAACCAGCTAGTCGGTGGTTACTCCGTCTTGCTTGCTCAAATTTGAATAATTATCCCCTAAAACATTGGTCACTGAAGTATTTAAGCCAAAATTCACACTTGCTCTGCAGACGACTTCAGTTGACTTCAACTATGGCTAGAAACGATATATTGACCTTCTGTCAGAGGATATGGCAAAATGTTTTCGGCTAAGTAACTTTAGCCATGCTACAGTAGCTGTTGCCACAGGACACAATATTAACTTCATTTACATTTATGGCATTTAGCAGCCGCTTAAGCGACTTTAATTCCCTAACTACAGTCTCAGTCTGGAGCAACTTGGGGTTCCCAGGGACCCAGTAGTGGTGCGGAAGGTAGGATTCGAACCCCGACCTCTTGATCTGGAGGCAAGTATCCTACCTACTGAGCTACCTCCACCCCCTATTGAGCTACCTCCAACTTCACTATTGATGCTTGTCTGAAGTCTGTCAGTTTGTTAATCAAAAGCTAAAGCTGACATTTGCAAACAGCATGACCTTCACAAAATCAGTATCTGAAATGATAAAAGCAGTCCAAATTTAGGTCTTTTGATGACAACAACAAAAAAACTGAGATGCACACTTCCTCATTAGGCCTCATGAGATATTTACCACCAATGTTCCTCACATCAATCGAAACAGGAAAACCATTGTGGGCAAAGCCAGTTGCCGTCTAACAGGGGGCAGTTCTCGATTTACTCTTTCAAGCTGTGGATTCCCAGTTTTAGAAAGAACATGAACACATTCCGATTCCTCTGAAAGAATGTATGAACAACGTGTCAAGTATCTGAACGTAGTTTTAACGTTTCCGCCCCTACAAAATCTTTCGAATTTTCATTCAAACTAGTGTCTGAGTCTAGCTGGCCACTGAGCACTACTTTGGTACTTAAGCTACTGTACCTTGGCTAGATAAAAAAAAAAGAAAGGGGCATTTCAAGCAAACTGTATATTACAAATCTCAGGTTCAGAAAGGCTTCATGTTTTCAGAGTAAAGTCATTTACAATCTACACACAATGAGCTGCTGGAGCTTCTTTTTTGTGTTTTTTTTCTTTTCTTTTTTACATCATATGGATTCATGAAATGCATGGACAGTCTGGAGAGCCGAGATGGTGTATGCGCTAACAAATGCGGAGAGCAGGACTGCTATACATGTTTAAACAATCATGATATGAGTTAAATGTCTACTTTAGTCATGGCTTAGCCTTAATGACAAGCGTATGAGGGAACAAAAAGTCCAAGACCAAGACAAACGAAAGCCTCGCAAAGATCATAAATCGTTTCACACGGGCTATGACTTAAACCAAAAGGAATTCAGTGTTATGTTTCACAAAACAGGTAAAGTAGAAGTAAAACGTCAAAGTAAATCAAAGTGCTTTAGATTAGTAAGTGAAAATGGTGCAGTTTTTTTTGTTTTTTAAACAGTCAGAGGGGGCATTCGCAAAAGGCCTATTGTTGTGTTTTTTGTTTGTCGTTTTTGGAATTCGTATCCTACATTAAGGTTGTGAAGGTTTGGGGTTTGCCCTTGGAGAAGAGGTTCAGAGTTAAGAGGTTAAAAGTCAGTAAAATCCCTGGGGCACTCGACGTTAAAGTGCATCCCCTCGAATCATTTGACGTTACAGATCCAGCCAAGCAAATCCCAGCGTCCCAGAAAGAAAAAGTCTTGGAACATAATCAAGGTTCTCTCCCATTGGCTGAATTTAAGGGCACAGATCCACAGGAACCAATGAGAGCAGAACTTCACGAACACCACGCCTCTGCATGTCAAGCTGCTTCAAGTCTTGGAGTAGAGAGGAACACGGCGAAAATTTCATCGTCAGTCTTTTGAATCTATACTGTCCTTTAAGAAGGGGTCAGGTAGATTAAACCAACTTGGGTCAGAGTTTGTCATCATGGTCAGAAGTGGCAAATGAGGATGCAGCAGCAGTGATGCCATAAAAACAAACCAAAAAAACCCCCAAATAAATTATTTCCGATACTCTCCCAAAATGTTTGTTGATCTTCACTTGACAAAGCAAGCCTTTCAAGGAAGGGTAAGTGCCTAAATGGATGGACTGCCATTCATGATGCACGTCCCTGCTGTATTGTCCTCCACTCCAGCTCCAAGAGTAGCTACAGTCTGAGTTCAGGAAACCAGCCAAGGGGTAAGGAAGAGAGCGGTGACCAAAAAACAGAAAAAGGGACAGAGAACAAGAAGAAGAGGAAAAACGGCACACTGTGAACGTCTGCTAAACTTCAAAATGTTCACACAAACAAAGTCCTGATCCATCTGCACAGTGACAGCCCCATACTGTAGGATGGTTCACACAGTTAGGACGACACAGCGAACGCAAATAGAGATATGGAAAACCATCTATGCACACGCAGAGCTACGATCACTTGGTGAATGCTTTCAGACTGGCACATACTCTTAAAGAATATGTAAAATCATCTGTATGTGTTTCTTTGTGTAAGAGTGCGCGTCAAGAGCACGCTACAGTTTCAAGGGTGTGCAAAACTCATTATTCATCAACTGCATACAGCATTGAACCGCTGTATCCAACTGCCACATGCAACACTGGCCTATAGATACACTGGCAGTCAAACAGAATTGCTCAATTCTAATGTGATCTATGATACACATTAAAAAAATGAATGCAACAACAGGAAATATACAACCTAAGCAGAAATTTGTAGGTCCTTCACTAGCCTTCATGACCACCTTATACTGTTTAATAGTTAGCCAACTGTTCGTGCAGGTCCCACATCGATTTATATGCAGGGTTAAAATAACCAGACTCACATGAACCTAAACCAGGGATAAAAAGAAACTTCCAGTGGTTATTCACCATTGCCTCTGCCACTGGGCCAAAGACTAGGCTTAGGCCAGGACTTTGGCCCTTAGTGTTGGCTTAAAGAACTAACCTAAAATTCATGTTAAAAACAGTAGCGAAGCAGCCTTTAGTGTTCACATTCCTAGTTTCTCTTTCCTTTATTTGTCCACCGGAGAAGTATTAAATATAAAAAGTTGCTTAAGAAGCACAACTGCTGATGAATATCAGTAATTTGGTAACTTATCTAGCGATCAGTAGCCTGCATTATGAGCATCTAATTTTCTTCTGTGCTGACCAATCAAATCAGTGACTGCTGTGATGGAGGGATGGCACATTTAAATCCTTCATGACAAACTAAGTTTAGTTTTTTTTTTTTAGTTTAGCATGTTTTAGAGATATCACTTATGGTTTTGTTGCTTCATGTTATCTCATTGATAATTAACAAACAAGTGGTTTGGCTCACCAATTACAGGTGTTGCTTAGCAACTGGGAGAACCGTAGACAAACGCAGCCTTTGAGAATTACTGCAGTGTGAAGTCCCAAAGAAAAAACTTCAGTCTATTAAAGTTATTTCACACATGAGCTTGGCTCTCAACAACTCAATCAGATCAAAGTATATTTCATCTTTTAAATAAACAAAATTTAAACACGCTGAAAAGACGTGCTAAAAATCAGTCTACGTAAGTGCATGTAATGAGCAATTCATTTTTGACTGACAGTGTATGTTCTGCGTTTTCAAGCTTCTATATAAAGACTGCAGCAAGTACGAGTGTGTGGGATATAAGTAAAAAGTACATCTGCACACATAGGCAATAGGCAAGTAAAAACGTAAAGGTGTAAGGGTGTGTGTCTACACTTTCCCTGTCTCACAGTGTCTGTGGCTCTGGTGGGATAGTGTGGGGGCTTTGGGGTGGTGAGTTGGGAGGTGACTGCAGCAAAGGGCTGAAGTGTGAAGGTGGGGGGACACATGAGGGAGCAGCAGTGGGTGATGGGGGCAGAGCAGAGGGCACCAGTGGTCCCGGAGCGCCAAAGGGTCCTGTGGGGGACTCGGCAGGGGCCTGGTTGTAGAAGAAGAACGCACACTGGTGAATGAAGGACTCGATGATTGTCTGGTAGGTGCGCGTGGCCGTCAGTGCGTCCATGGTGGTGAAATCAGGCCGCATCAGTGTGGGCCAGAAACAGATGGACAGGTTCTCGCTGGTCATCAGGTTCACCCTGTTCCACTGACTGACCCTGAGAGAAGGAAAGAGAAACATTGGCAGGGCTGTAAATATCTGACATGACAATGATTTTCTATAAAACTATGAAAATGGTGACAGATGCACATATATACATATATACATGCTTATTATTGGACTAACAAGTTCATAGACTGTTCAAAACTGATCTGTGAAGCTAGGAATGAAAACTTTATTTTGGAATAACAAATGACAAGGATTGCAGCTGCTGGAGACCCTCACTTGTTCAAGTGGCTCATGACGTGCTTGAACACTTCATAGTTCTCACGGGGAAACCTTCTCAGCACGTCCTTCATAGTTTGCAGCCTCTGTTCTCGATCGTTTATCTCTGCACAAGGACAGAGTGAAACACACACACACACACCAATATGTAAATCTTAGCTGATCCCTGAGAATTTTACTGTCATCTTTATAGAAAGATCTGACAAAAGAGATGATACGCAACAGTTTGAGTTTCTTTTTCTAGTATGTGATACAGCTTATGATTTCAAACCCCGGGGTTAATTTTGTAGCTACTGTGGAGCTACTGCTGCTTCCCAGCTCTACCTGATACAACTATGGAGCTATCTTTAGCAGCTACATCAATCATGTTGTACAAGGAGAAAGTAACCGCAGAAACCTTAAATCTGTAAGAAGTCATCAGGAGAAGGCCTTCCAGACTGAAACTGAATTACTGTCCCAATTGGAAACTCAGAAGAGATCAGTGCAACCAATATTTAAATGACATGCTAACAACTGAATAAAAAAAATAAGCCCACATTAAGTACTTACATATAGCTTTAACTGGCTGGGTAGGCATTATCATCTGTTCCTGTAATCTGCACTTTAATATTTCAAAGGCGAAAAAGAAGTTTTGATTCTGCCTGAAACTGAAAAAAACCCTAGCTTTTCTGTCACTGCTCATTTATTTCTTGTAAGTCATGTCTCTTTGTCCCCCCTTTGTTGAGCAATATGTGATAAAGAAAAAAGGATGTTGTGCAGTTTTTACATGTAGAGTGTAGGTGCTTGCACTCAGGGTGTGGCAAAGAAGTTAATGCAAACAAACAAGCAAATTAATATCTTACTGAAAGCTTCTACCAGCTCCACTTGCGCACTGTATGGAACCAGTGGCTCAGGAAGCTCAGAGAAAAAGCTCTTGAGGGCTCCAGCAACCGTGTTTATTGAGAAGTCCTTCTCAACCAGGTCCAGGCCATGATCTATAGTGGGAGAGAATGAAACACAGCCATAATGAGAGAAGAAGGGTAAGAGCAAACCTACTAACTACTGAGAGATGTGTAAATATCGATTTATGGCAATGATGCAGATCTAAACTCACCCTGCTCAAACTGTTTCTGCATGCTCTCCATCTCCGCCTTGTTTCCACTTACTCTGTAAATACCTTCTGTGGTCAAACCTGAGAGAGTAGTGTTTGTCATTAGAGAGACATGAAGGCTAATGTGTTTCTATTATACATGACCATTTTTACTTGACTGTACTTGATTTACATTTACGGCATTTAGAATGTGCTTTTATCCAAAGAGACTTCTATTCTCTAGGGGGCAACTTGGGGTTAAGTGTCTTGCTCAGGAACCCAGTGGTGGTATGCTGAAGGCTAGATTCGAACACATGACCTCTTGGTTCAGAGGCAAGTATCCTATCCACTAGGCCACAACCACCATACATTTAAATTGTGTGGTGGTTTAAAATGTTTGATATAATTAAAAAAATGCTGGCCTTCTATGTGCAAACTACGCACTTTTGCAAAGGTATCAGACAGCACGTAACACCACACAGGGCTGAATTATGATCAGAAGCACTAGAAACACAACAAAAGGACATACTGGACTCCCTTGACAAAATGATTAATACAAAAATGTAACCCTCTGCCCGACAATTATATCGTCAGGGGAGATAACTGAAATGTGTAATGTCCTGGTTGCTAATACTATACAGACAATACCTACTGTTCTGCATCTTTTGCCTTATCAGAAACAATTGTCTTCTTGGCTAATTATCAAATACTTGATAAGCAGAGAGAATACAAAACTGCAGTGTACTGCGTGCTGAACCAGATCTGCTCAATAGATGTTTCCCTGCTCTTAAACTCTATGCTTGAGCGTATTTGTGTGTCTAAAACATGGAAGACACTTGTTACCTAAAAGAAAACTGTTATATTACCTGTGGCCTCAATGAAGCGAATACATTTGTCAATGAACAGTGGTATGGGTCTGTCAGGAGACACAACATTAACCAAAGGCACGCCAAAGTAATTGCTCTCCAGAGGTTTAGAGATTGAGTGTCGAGGCTTTGGTCTGGTTTTCTGTAAAATAAGAAAGCCATTTGGATTTAGCACATTTGAACACGGTCATTTTTAAGTTTAAAGAGCAGCTAAAGTACATAAGAAAAGGCATGTTATGTACTCACTTTGCCTGGTCGACGTAGGCTCCGCAGAATGTTTCTTTTCTTGGGATCCTCTCCTTCCTCAATAAGTGATTCCCCCTTTAGCACAGTCACTTCATCCTCTTTTGTCTTTGGAAGAACACCAAGCTCATCATCACTACCAATGGAAAAACTGGTGCGGAAGTTACTGAACTTGCCTAGACGCTTGGATCGATCCCGGTACAGCCGTGGCTTCACTCCGGCTGTAGAGAACTTGCGTCGACGCTCCAAAGAGCTGCCATCCCCTTCACTGTCAGAGCCATTGCCACCACCATTAGAGTGCATCCTGTTGGAATTTCGGATTGTGATGATCTTACCCTGTGTGCTGTCATGTGGCACTGAGTAGATACTTTCTTCATGGCTGGGTCGAGGCTTGGAAACTGCATCCATTGGCTCAGCATAGTCTGAAGGATCATAAATCCCATCCCCAACAGGAGGCCACGTAACATTGGAAGTAAGGGATCGCCGATGGCTAACAGAGTCTGTATAGGGGCTAAAGTTGTGCTTTCTGAGGTCAAAAGTGACACTGGGCCTAGGCCTCACCTGTAGAGGGACTTTGTTGTTCAGCTTGTTCTCAAAGGTGCTAAGTTCTGAGATGACAGAGAATGTGTCACCTGAATCAAGGTCAGGCAGTCTGAATCCACTATGAGAGGTGAGGGTGCCATCGTGGTAAGGCGGAGAGGCTTCCATGTCCTCCTCAGAATCTAACAGCATTGTGACAGGGCTAGGGGAACCACACTGGGGTAAATAAACATTCTCATTCATGCTACAGGCTTCTGCAACATTATCGTACATATGAGTGGCCTCAACCAGAGTCTTCTTCTCTACCACCTCCATGAAGAATGCTTGTAGGAGGTCTATTCTGTGTAGTCCTCCAACAACTCCACCTGGTCCACAGATCACACTGGCAAAACGTCCCTCAATTTCTCGGGCTAGATCATCACCTTGGGCCAGCAGATCTCGCGCAAAGTCAGAATCTGTGAGTTCTGCCTGGGTTTCTCCTACAGCTATCAGCTGGACTGGAATGATGTCAGGAACCTCACAGAGGAAGGCACACAAGGTTTCAAATGAGGCCTTGCGACGAGCAGAGTAAACGGCTACATACCCATGTACTAGCCGACTCTTACGCATGGTAAAAGAAGCATGATATGACAGTAGGGACAGCTCTATTGTCTGCCTATGACCACTGACAGTCTGCTCCAGCAGTACTGAAGTTCCGCTGGAATTGGGTGACGTTGGCCTGCAATGCTGTGGCAGCAAGAAGGGAGCAAGAAGTTGGTCTACATCATAGGAATCTCCACACATGAGGCACATGACAACACGCAGGTCTGCCTCCAAACTCTGGTCCTGCTGCAAGTCCCTGATACTTGGAGGCAGAGGTGGCGGGGGTGGGGAACCACCACGGAATGAAGCATTTCTCCTTGAGTCAAGAAGACCCTTTAAGACCTGGTTTATCTGTCTTTCATTCACGTTACGCCCATAACCCGAGCCAGGGGAGGCAGGTTCCAAAAAGTTACATTGAAGTTTTATAGATACCTGCTGACCCTGAGAGATAAGGGTTTGGGCAGTCTCCCCACCAATGTCACTCAGTGCTCCCACACCTCTTTTAGTGACTAACAACAGGGAGAGAGGAAGTTGTGCTATGTGGTTATCCCTCCTGCCAAGCGTAGATTCACGCAACTTCTCAATGCTTTCCACAACGTACGACAAAGATTCCTTGGAATTGTACAAACAAAGGCACCCATGAGGAGTGAATGTGGCTGTATGGAAGGAGTTAACAGGAAGTCTCACATTCCCCTCGATGGGTCTTAGAATTAGTTCATACAGTTTACCTTCAAGGACATAGCGATCATCATTGGTACATAAAGCCCGAATCTCATTAGCCAGTTCTCTTGCTAATCCATCTTTTCCCAAGATCACTAGGTTGATCCTATCTGCTTTGCTGTCATTTATATGAAACCTTCCCAAGGAAGGGTAACGTGTGGGGAAGCATAAGGCTAATGTTTGCTCAATCTTGTTGTCAACACAGTGCGGGCAACTAGGGCAGGTATCCTTGGTTGGATGATAGACAAAATGGATGTGCTTCAGTACTAAAGCATCTCTTTCGGCCTGCAGTTTCTGTAAAGCCTTGAAGCGTTGCTCTTCTCCAAGTACTTCCTGGATTGCTCCCATCTTTTCTTTACTTGGCTTGGCATCCACTTCGAGTTCATAGAAAAGCTCTGAATACTCCAGCAAAAGTTCCTGGAAATCCTCCTTTGCTCTGTCAATGATCACCTTCTGATGTCTGTTGTAGATGTCCAAGTATTCAGGCTCTTCCAGCCACTGGTAGAAGTCTTCATTCATTATGAAGCTGCGTGCCTCTTCCCATGGCTTGCCAGGGGTGACAAAGGGTGAAGAAGCCAGTTTCATCTTGAACTCATGCCGCATCTCAGCACGTTTGCTCTCATTACGCAGATGTTCAAGGTGAGCATCAAAGATTATTTCTGCTGCAGTCGTGTCCAGCACATCAAAAGGTATGCGTTCATCTTCCATGTTGTCAAGATGTGGTGTGTCCTCCCATGGTGCATCTTCTAGCACAACAAACCAGTGGTCAAAGTCTTTCTTGGACTCAAGCACCTTCTGTACCCCAGACCAGCTCAAATGCTCAATTTCATCCAGTTCAGAAACTAAGGAACTCAAAGCCAGTGGGAGGGTACTTAAATAACCTTTACGACGCCTCTCAATGTGCTCCTGCTTAAGCCGATGAATATGCTGCTGGAAAAGCTTTTTCGCCTTAGCTGTACCTTCTAAAAAGACGTATTCCTTGTATTCTGGCAATGTCTGCATGCATCGGCTGACATTGGGCCATGTCTCATTGTGATTCTTCACTATGTGATTCACCAGCCATTCATACCGGTCCTTGGCAGAGGCAATTAGTTGACTCTGATGCTTCAGTGCCTCAAAATAAGGTATAATCTTAGGCTTGCCCTTCCCTTTATCGATGAGCTGAATCAAGGTAAGGAAAGCCAAGTCCACATTAACATTAGACCGAGCCGATGTCTCAACAACCTGCAAGTTCTTCTTAGTGATAGCAAATGTATGAGAGTCTTTGATGTATCGCTCAACACCTTCATCACACTTGGTCAGAACAAGCACAACAGGCTTTTTTGTCTTGCCTAAGTGATTAAACAGGTTGGTGACAAACTTCATTTGGTCATCAAAGTTGCGGTTCATCCCTCGACTTACATCAACACAGAGAAGAAAGCCGTCTACCTGCAGTTTCCCCTCAGGCATTTGCTTTTGCTCAAAGTCCTGTTCCAGCCCCAACTGGTCCGTACAAAAATACATGAGCTTTTCTGCAGATGCCAGTTTTGTGGATGCAGCTCTTTTGATGTAAGGCTGTAACGCTGTGCTGCGATGTGGCTGAAATGTCTGGTCATCAATGAACTCTGTCTGCTCAACAACATGCATCCTGCACTCTGAGCCATCTTCCAAAACTCGCTCCACCTCTCCCCAGAACAGAAAATGGTCATTGTTGACAACTCTTCCCCCAAAATCACTTGTACTTAACACAGATGTGTGGTCAAGATGAAAGTCATCTGCACTTGGGCGGACAAAGCGATTACAAATGCAAGACTTGCCAACTCCACATTGGCCTTTCTCTTTTTCAGTGCCCGACAGACCAACAACGACCAGGTTGTAGGTGGGCACCCGTGAATCTTGCTTTTTAGCCATCATCGTATACGGACACTCATCTTGCCATGCCACAAAGGTTGACACAGGCTCACTCTCAGACACGAGTCCATAAAGAGTAGGGTGGGATTCCTGTTTGTTCGATCACATCTGCCTCAGCTTTGTATCCGTTTTTGATAGCTCCTTATTTCCTCTACATCAAATTTACCAGGGTTGCATGTTTCTTGCCCATATTACAGAGAAACTGGTAATGATCAGGAAGGACAGGCTTGACGAAATATCAAATGCATGGACTTGATGCCTTTTAGCGTTTTCCATCCTAAGAAGGAAAGAGAGAAATAATCATGTTTTACTCTCATTTTAAGTTAAATCGTATTATGTCTTCAAATTAAATGATAAAGTATTTATATCTGTATAACACTTTCAAAACACTACTCAATAAAAAAAATACAAGACCAAACAGAATTGAACATGAAAAGCTTCATGCAATTGTGAGACATGTGAGCAAAGGTTTGCACATGGCAGCAATCATACCGTCCACTGAATGACAACACTGATGGATATGATGATCCAGTATTACAATCAATCAACAGTATATTGTAATAGTCATTCTGACACTCTGGAGCTTCATCTCACCCATTACAAGGACTAATGATGACTTGTATTTTAAAAAGAAAAATCAACCAAAACTGTTGGTATATAGCTAAAGTAGCCAGTAAAACGCCTGCAAGACTTGACAATCACGTTGGCTACAACAAGAACTGATGAGCAAAAATGTTGCAAATTTTCACCCAAGCCATTTAAACTTACTGAGGATTAAAATGCCATTAAAATTTCCTGTTGTAACTGATACTAGATGTTTGATAGAAACAGTGGTCATTAATGGTAACTATTAAAGCAATTTCCTAATGGCTACAATAATTTTTTTCATCGGAGCGAGCTCAATTCAGAACTTGAACTGTGGACCTAGCTCTAATAGTCTAAGAAGAAAACTCTGGGTTGTGTCTTGTTTCATCTCTTCATGCAATGTCACCCAGCAAAATGATTCTAAAAAGCATCCCACATGTTCCTGTGTTTATCAATGTCACTTAAGATAATGTAGCCTCTTTCAGCAGTGTTACAACACCGCCTCCACCAAACAGATCTTAAAAACAAAATAAACAGACAGGGTAAAAGATCTGAGGTGTCCTTCTCACATCTTTGGTTATGCGGACACTTAAGCAGAAAGTTGAACAAACGGTTCTGTACATTTGCACTTGTTTTAGATGATCCAACAGAAAAAAAAAACTATTCAGATGACGTAATCCAGAGGAAACCAATACAGCAAACCAAAAAAAATTATATATTTTTATCTAATGCCCAATGATTTGGACACTGATATTCAACACTTTAACACAAACTACTTATCAGGACAGTAACCCATTATTTGCTCTTCTGTAAAATAGAAATCATGCCAGCAGATTGTTAGTCGGCTACAGAACTATGGGAACCTGAAAGCAGATGCAGGTATTCCCTATTTTTAAACCACACATTTTAAGACTGTTTTTACACTGGACATGTCCCACCATCCTCTAAGGCCAATTCAGTCTGATTCTGCCAATGATTTAGGCAATGTCTATTTGTTTCTGATGTAATATAACAAAACTAAGAACCCACTACTGATGCATTGCAGTGGTCACCTCTGCAATTCCTGGAGATCTAAATTTTTGCTAGGGTAGGGCTGTACGATCCCCTGAATATACTCGAAAAAGGAAAAAAAAAAACTAGGGGTAATTGTACTAATCCCTCCAAATATAAAAATACGTGTCTCACCCAAATGTGGAACACACACACACACTGAATGGGCAGGCAAGTGTGTGTGTGTTCCACATTTGGGTGAGACACGTAATTTTATATTTGGGGGGGATTAGTACAATTACCCCTATTTTTGCATTTTGAACTGTTCTAATTGAAACCAACAACTGACACAAACGAGAGTGCCGACGTGTGTTGCCAGGACCACAGGAATCATTAGACTGGTGTGATTGCGTGAATCAAATGATTAATTCAAGCATTTGTGAACCACATTAGATGAGATTTTAAAATACTGAAATTATATATTTAAAAAATGATGCGTAAAAAAATTATGCTGATTAATCGCAGCACGTGACTTTACCCAGTCCGGTGTTCTGTCAAAACATGCTACCCACCGAGATGTGCTACCATGCCGCTCGACACATGTGCAGGTCCACAGTCTTGGGATTCAGAGCCATGCTCATAAATCTGTGCTGCCGTAAAATATAAATTTAATCAAGCACCTGCAGAGATTTAACAACAAAGAGTACCAGGAGTTATGCTCCCAAACAGGGAGAAATACACCAGGCAGCAAACGCTTCTTTACGTTTTCCAAAAATGCAACAAACTTACAGCAGACAACCCAAAAGCACAAGGAATACCAGAGACTTTTAGCTCTCCCTCAAGACCTCTGTGGGGTTCTTTCAGGGATTATTTTGTGTGTTTTCTTAGCTGTTTTTCTTCCTCTCTCTATCTCTCACAACACAAGGCATTACACTCTGCCCACGTCGTGTCTCCGAATTCACGCTATTTAAAAGGCATTCGTTCTGCACAGTTGTTGCTGCCAAATTGGAGAATACCTGAGCTAATTAATGATTCAGCCAAGATTGTGTTTTTGATATTTACAAAATTTTACAGATGTTGCTGCTACCTTTCAACAAATTAATTTCAACAAAATAATTCTAACATTAAAGTAAAAAATGTATTATATTGGAATCTGTATCGATATCGACAGTTGTGTATCGGAATCAGATCGGAACTGGAAATCTAGAGTCCTCATTTAAAGAAAACATTTTTTCTTGTATTATGCACATTATTTGCCCATTTCTCAAAATCAATATATGTACCGCTAAAAAATAGCCTAATCGAAGAATATTTTGTATTTTAAAAATGTACATTATTTGCCTTCTCATCTTCAGTGGTATAAACGTAAAGGTAGCATTTTTCGACAAGGCAACATAAATCGATAGACACTAGCTGTTGATTTTCACTACAGCAGATATTAATCAACAATGTAAGACACACACACACAGTACACCACCGCTTATTGCAGGGATCACACGCCAAGACCACCAGTGTATAGTGAAAAAACTATGCCCAAGTACGCTCCCAAAGCACTTTTTAAACTCAGCTTAATACATTACCCTTAAAGAGTGTGGCTGCGAGCTTAGCAAGGCTATCTGGTGCATCTAATTACCTTGCTAAGCGCAGCCCAAACATAAACAACCCAGCAAAATGGCACGTGGCGGACAAGGCCCGGACGTCACTAAAACAAAAACAAAAACAACGGAGGTTATCTGCAGTTTCCGTGCATGTGCGGGGGTTTCTGTGAACAGTTATTAGTTTGGTCAAAACCATGACTGCTGAACTATGTATAAACGGGGAATACTCTGCGTATGTGTGCGTATTTTATTTTTTTATATACACTACTCACAATAAGTTAGGGATATTGTTATTTACATGAGTGCTTATCCTATTTGCTCTTAAGTTTAATGAAATAAGTAAAAGTTCCCTTTGATATTACTAATAATGTATGTAGTATATATAATATAATATATATAATGTATTAAATAATGTTTCATATTTATTACCCCAAAAATTTAGACAATAACAGGGACAGCCCAGAATAACAAAAATTGACCATGTCAGTAGCGGGTGTTTCCACCATTTGCCGCAATGACAGCTCGACAGAGACGTCTCATGCCCCTCACTAGCCTCATGATGTTGTTCTGAGGCAATGCGTTCCACTCTTCCACAAGTGCTACATGCGTTTCCGCCAGGTCACGTGGGGGTGGGGTACGATCATCCAGTCTCTGTCTCAACTGGTCCCAGACGTGTTCTATGGGGTTCAGGTCAGAGGATATTGATGGCCATACCATAGAGGTACTCCAACTTCCTGAAGTCGAGCTGTGACAATTCTGCCAGGATGTGGTAAAGCACGATCATCCATGAACAGAAAGTTGGGGGTGTTCTGGCAGAATTGGGGGATGATGATGGGTTCTATGATGTCTCTGAGGTAAGAATGTGCAGTGACTGAGCCGTGTACAATAACCA
>JBBJLR010000087.1:13841860-13864686 GCA_037577145.1 Brachypetersius gabonensis
ACACTGTACCTGCAGGAAAAACTAAACACAGATCTGAGATCAGCATGAAAAACACCACAGAACCCACAGAAACTGATCTCTGATGATTTTCACCTGTTGACCTGCGTAATTTATTTAACAACACACAACATACAGGGGATTCTTACATATTTCCCTCAATCGTACACAGAATTACTGTTACCTTCACCACGATCATCACCACGATCAGGAGTTTACTTGTTGTGGTGTTTTGGGTATTTGGGTGTTTGAGTCTCAAACTACTTTTCTTCAGCCTTTAACACTTATTAGCCTGTTAGCTTAGCTTGGCAGAATACTTCAGGCAGATCTGAGTTTTAAGCCACTGGCACATTCCCCCAAGTCAGAGGTGTTCCTGTTGTCTTTCTCTGTCATACTTACACAATGAATCACTCACAAAGTCCATTTGACTAGAACCGCATCTTATAACACTGATGTGTTGTCTTTGTCCAAGTCACTCCAATGCGGACCTTTCCCCTGAAACTGGTAAGTCTCTTGTAGTGGAACATATCCTCAGTGAACTACGAATCACTCCATAAAAGTTGAATTCATAACCGTTTTCTTGGCGAAGCTAGTTCATGCTCTCAGTGCTAATTGAGGTTAAGTACATCCTTAGCCTGGGATTGGTCTTTTCCATTGGAAGAACCTAGGCATACTGCATAAGACCTAAAAGTACTCAGTTTTTCCAAAATACACAGAATGATATCAGGAACGGCATGTTGAGGCTAGGTTTCGGATGCCTGTTAGTAAAAGAAAACACTTGAAATACTTCTTTAAAAGCGGTGGGGTGCTGTGTGAGGCTACCCATGGTCAAATGAATGTACAAGTTTGCCTTTTGTGCCTGGTTAAGTAAAATGATTTAGACAGATTTGAGATTTAAGCCACTGACACATTTGGCCAAGCCAGGACTCGTCCTGTTGGCTTTCTTAAATTGTTTCTAGCATATCATTCATTCAACTGGAGGTTTTAGTGGATAATCCAGCAATCCCGGAAAGTAGCCTCTCTCCTGTGGGGTTGACGTGGTATTTCACTCTCTGATTTGCCAGGTCTGGGGAATTTAATCTGTTGGGGTGAGTATAAAAGCAGGAAGGAGAACAAGCACCAGTTGCAAGGAACACTAAAGAGGAAAGGAGTCAAAGACTACGAGAACTACAGGCTATTCCAGGCACATAATCACAGAAACATTTATAAAAGCTCAGAGGACAGCAAATACATTCTTTTCTTCTCAAGACACCTGTCCTTGCTCTCAGGTGTCTGTAGAGGTCGTCTTTTAGTGTCAGCATGGCTGCACATGCCAACGAGCCGGTATTCGCTGCCCGGCGCTACAACGAAGACACAACAAGAGAATCTGCATTTGTTTACACAAATGCTAACAACACACGAGGTGAGTAGAGCTCTCTGGATTATAGAGCACCTATTATTATGAAACAAAACCTCAGATATTCAGTGGTTAAAGATATTTCATGCCAGTTCTGTGGTAGGAGTAGAAACAAGTTTTTTTACTTAACTACATGTAACAATTCTGTCTATGTTCACAGATCCATTTGAGGGTCCAAACTACCACATTGCTCCTCGCTGGGTCTACAACGTCGCCTCTGCTTGGATGTTCATTGTCGTCATTCTCTCAGTCTTCACTAACGGTCTGGTAATCGTAGCAACTGCAAAGTTTAAGAAGCTGCGGCACCCACTGAACTGGATTCTGGTAAACCTGGCCATAGCGGATCTTGGAGAGACAGTTCTTGCGAGCACAATCAGTGTCATCAACCAGATCTTTGGCTACTTCATCCTCGGGCATCCCATGTGCATTTTCGAAGGGTGGACAGTGTCTGTATGCGGTAAGTGGGTTGGAATCAAAAGTCATGTTAGATCATCTAGATCCGCATCATCCTTTTCAGCAGTTGTGCCAATATATCAAGACTAATGCAGAGTTCAAATGTTGCTTTTAAAAAAAAACATCATCTCTTAGCAGAATTGGAAATGGTTAACTGTGCAGTGATACTGTGTGAACTTTGTTTGTGGATGATGATGGTATACCTGGATTTCAGCAACAATCATTGCTGCTCATGTTTAAAAAAAACAAGAAATTTTAGTTTATCACTGCCATCGGTGTAAAATGTTTGGAAAGCTGACACTTGGCTGAACATTGTGTCTGACGGTGGTGGCTTTTTTGGTTGGTTTCAACTTGTAACAAACGAATAATCCAGGCTGTCTTAGTTCATCATGCGCCTTTGAATAGGATAGGAGTTCTAAGCCTGATCCAAGCCTGGGGGGAAGAAAGAGTGTTTGCAGTAATCCGGTAATCAGAGCTAATCCACTGATCTGTAATGGTACTTCGTAAACACCTTACAGGCTGGGCTTAACCCAGCTAACTGATTGAACAATGGGGGTTCAATCACTTAGCCACCAACAGGTGACTGACCCTAGAACTTGTGAGTTCTGCTTTCACTTTATTAGCATGTAAGTAGCAGCGTACCAATACGTTTAGAGCCAGTTCAGATTGCATTTTCATGCCAAGCATAGTCAAGTTTCAGGGTACAGTGTGATGCATGTAACTGTGTTGAATCTTGGCATGCAAGCATCTCCTTAAGAATTCTACAAAACCTAAGAAAAACATTTGGCAAAGCAAGCTTTCACTGTGCTTTCTGAAGTCTTTGTGTAAATCTCTTTCCCTCTTTATTTCAGGTATTACGGCTTTGTGGTCTTTGACTATAATCTCATGGGAGCGCTGGGTGGTCGTGTGCAAGCCCTTTGGTAATGTCAAATTTGATGGGAAGTGGGCAGCAGGAGGCATTATCTTTGCTTGGGCCTGGGCCTGCTTTTGGTGCACCCCTCCCATCTTTGGCTGGAGCAGGTATATATACAAAGCTTGATGAATACAATTCACTTATTTGAGGACAGCCAAGGTTAATCAATATTAAGTATTGAGTTTCCCTTCTTATTCTGTGTGTCAGGTACTGGCCACATGGACTAAAGACATCCTGTGGCCCTGACGTGTTCAGTGGCAGCGAGGATCCAGGTGTGGCCTCCTACATGATCACACTATTGCTCACCTGCTGTATCCTTCCTCTTTCCATCATTATCATCTGCTACATCTTTGTGTGGAACGCTATCCACCAGGTACAGCATCTTTCCCTGCAGGCCATGAAGGAATAAAGAATCTTCGTTCAGATTAGGCTGATAGAAGCTTTCCGAACATGCTTTCAGACGTAAGAACCTGCAGGACTTCTAACTCCTCCTTTTCTGACAGGTTGCCCAGCAACAGAAGGACTCAGAATCCACTCAAAAGGCAGAAAAGGAAGTATCTCGGATGGTTGTAGTGATGATCCTGGCCTTCATTCTGTGCTGGGGACCATATGCGTCCTTTGCCACCTTCTCTGCCCTCAACCCTGGTTACGCCTGGCACCCATTGGCTGCAGCTATACCCGCTTACTTTGCCAAGAGCGCCACCATCTACAACCCCATCATTTACGTCTTCATGAACCGCCAGGTGAGGGTGTTGAACATCTTTGCAGTTCTACTATATTTTACTATGAGAAACTTTGGAATAGATATAGTTTTTTCACTGCACATATCTGTTGAACAATAAGACACATTCTTCATTGTCTCAGAAAATTGTAAGTTTACTCTAGGGCCCCACCCTCCCTCCCCAAGTCTCCCCGAGTTCAGTTTTGTCTCTCATGGAGAACCTCCATGCCTCTTTGACTTTTCCAAGCAAATTTGTGATGTCCCAACACCCACTGGTTATATTGTGTGTTTCTTAGAGTGAGTCCTCATGCCACTGTAATCTATATAAGCAAGTCTGGCAAGCCACAACCACCTCCCTCCTTTGTTTCTGTCGCTTTTATGCCCCTTAGCCTCCCCACCCCACCACAGTCACCACCATTCCTACTGCTCTTGAGGGTCCAGTTCAACTACATAACACACTCCTTTCTCTCGCCCCGCAGTTCCGTAGCTGTATCATGCAGCTGTTTGGAAAGAAGGTGGAGGATGGATCAGAAGTTTCTGCTTCTACCACAGAAGTGTCTACGGCTTCATAAAATTCTTTGCTGCCCCTTGCTGGATACACAGACACATGTCAGGATCACACATGGACCGCAGTCATCATCAGCCTGCACGATATGCTACATGCATTATGGCCACTTAGCATAGCTCAGCAACATGAAAGAATATTTATATCAGGACTCCACGATAGTGGCTATGATGACATTTATCACTGAGTGTGCAGGGTGTACTAACATATGCTCAGGTGTGCTCCTGGTGTGTCTGCGTCGCACCTGGACCGTTTTCTTGGATTACGCTGGAATTCTGCGCGTGTTGTTCTCAAACCACTGACCTCTGCCTCTGAACAGCTGAACCAGCAGTGAAGACGGAAAGGGGTCCCTCACCCCATTCATCTCCAACAAAGATGCTCTTCATGCCAATCACATCTCTGTATCAATTACTGTTATTCTGGAAGTGCAACCTGAACGCTGCTGTAAAACTGGGTTTCCTGAAACGGAGGGTCATCATATAAAGATTTTTTTTCATGTCTTAAACAAATTTAACTTTTCTTTTTCTGTAACTACAAATCCTTTACTGTAAAGTTTTCTGAAAACTTTTTCCGCACCTCATATTTCATAGCAATAGATAATAACTGATCTAAAAACTACAGTTGTTTCCCTTAATTGCAATTTTTATTCGCGATTTGATCTTTTTTTTTTTGCGACGTCAATGGTTTCCTGTTTGGTTCAGTGCATAGAGGAGAATGTGCTAAACCTCAAAGCCGTTTAATGTAAAATATGGGAAGACGGCACCACTCTGTCTGTATCAAGGCAAACTTCATCAGTTGTTAAAATCCCCATCAGGTTCAGAGAAATGCGCTGGTACTCTCTTTGCACCTGCTGGGTTCTGTAGACCATGCATTTTCAAAAAAGACAAAAAAAGAAATAAAACAATATATATTTCTTGTATCTTTGCTTCTAGAAAAATAAAGCATATGTTTGCAATTCAAATCTAGTTTTTGGTTTTTTTCCCTTTGCCAACCCCACCTCATAAGAAACACAAAAACCAACCCCTCAGACAATGAGGAAACAAACACATTTTTATACTATGCATGACTTATAAGCTTCTTATTTCATTTTACACATCAAAACCTTGGGTACCCTTTTGATAGGATAAAGTCCCAGACCTGGTTTGTAAATCACTCACTGACCAGCTCATGTTCAGCAGGTTGAATACTCTCCACAAGGGGGCGGTCTATCCTTTGCTTTGCATAGAAGACACATTTATCAAACTACCTGTACTTCCATGTACAAGTGCTCTGAAATGGCACTACATTACATGTACAAATACATTTCCAGACTATTTATGCAGTAAATTATACAGTAAAGGCAACTGTATCCCTTTTCCTAAGGGGTTGCCTTGTTATTACCTTTCAGCGTGTAGCATTACACAGTTGTGTGATCAAGTCAGCATCAAGTATTCTAACACATTCTAACCGCACATGTAACAGTGCAGATTAATGGTAACTCAAGATTACAGTCAGTCATCGTCTTTACACTTAGACTTTTATATTTATGCTTTTTACTTTTGATAGTCAATCCATATCTAAATCACAGTAAACACAGGCTGCCTGAGTAAACTACCTGACAGACCAACTGAGTGAGTGCCATGCAGGACACTCAAGAGCACAATAAATATAACGAAAAAACGCAGACTCACTTTTTGATACGCAATGCTGTAAAACAAATCATTGTATTTTTCTTAGCTATTGAGCATAATTTACATGCTTCAAATACTGGTAAATTATACTGAGCAAGCAGGGGTTTTTTAAATAATGCATCTTTACAATGAATCTTTATGGAGTATTTATCATCTCCCAATATTCATTCATAACTACTATGGCATTGTCCCCACAGCAACCATAGGTTGCGCTGTTGTACAGCAAAAATAATCCCCCTGTCTAATGGATCACAGTCAAATGAATGGCAGTCATTGTTTCACTGACCAGGAGATATTTAGCTGCTCTGCAGTCTGAAGGCATGATCAGAGCAAGTGCAAGGACAATTAACAACACAAAGTAACTGACTGGTGAATTTTAGTGTGGAACGCTGGCACACAAGCCAAAAACTCACAGCAACTGGTGGGCTGTAAAGAAAACCTCCGCTGAAGGAAAACGAGTAGTATTTCTGGAGTCAGCTGGACAATTTGAATATGGGTTTAAAACAGCACTGCAAGCAGAGGCGATCCTAGGGTCTGTTGGGGCCCCAAGCAAAAATTCCCCGCCTCTAGGGTCTGTTGGGGCCCCAAGCAAAAATTCCCCGCCCCCCCTCTAACCAGTTTTTGTCATCATTTTAATAAATAATCTGACATTAACAAAAATCAAAACGTAATCGCCACTACCGTAGTTTAAAGTGTCAGCTCTCCTTCGCCATCTAGTGGCTTGGGGCCCCCAAGCAGCTGCCTGCCCTGCCTGCTGACAAGATGCGCCTCTGACTACAAGTGTAGTTTATTGTAAATACCCTTCTACCCATTCAGCTAAAATATGAAGTGAATAATACGGATAGAGCTAGCATGCATTTCCTTGAGAAAATGAGAAATCTCCACTGCTCACATGAGCTATTTTTCCAACCTGCAGAGCCAAAAATGGGTGGGGAAAATGAGAGCAAAGGACAGTGTAGAGAAGAAGTTGTCATCGAGCAAAAACAGCTGGCTCACTTAAACTCACAAACGAATGAACTTTAGTTTACTTTGTGAATAGATTTCTGACACACAGAAGCCAATTTTTGTGTTTTGAAATTGGCTAACTGAGCTGGCTAGCAGTTTGTTAGTTAACAGAAGCATAATGACTAAAAACAAACAAATTATTAAAAAAAACCCAAGAGTGACACGTCTTTCATTTCATAACAAAACCAATGTTACAGTTATATTTTGCTACATTCAGTGCAGCAGAACAGTAGGAGGAGAAGCGACACCAAAATTATATAAAAAAAATAATATCATAAAACTATAACAGTATAAATAATAAAAATAAACCCTCTTCTTCTGAGGAGGATAGCCTCTCTAAAGCATAGTTTCGCTCAGCCACAGCTTGTTCCTAGGAGAGTGCAAGCCTTGGCATGTAAAAGTGAAAGGAACATTGACATTTAGAATCAAACGTAGTCTGACTCGTGAAAATTGACTGGCTATGACGGCTGCCATCCCTTCTTCACCCATCCGCTCGAACAGAGACCCTGTTCTTCACCCAAACCCCCACTATGAGCTGGGTTACCTTTAGCAAAAACTGCTACCACACAAAATTCACTCATTTTGAAATGAATTTTAAAGACAATGAATCAAAAGTTTGTTTGATTCGTTCATTCAAACATTTTGGCAAATGGCATTAAACCAGTCTGAATTAAAGCTATATGTTTTAACAGGATCTTTATGGTTGTGATTTAGAACAGATGAAATAATTAAAATTAAAATTATTAAAAAAACAAAACAAAACTAAGAAGCAAACTTTCAGCCATGCAGGAGAGGGGTCTGGGAGGAGAGTAGAACATTTAGGAAAAAAGAAACAAATAATGAACAGATTATGAACAATTGCTGATTTAGAACTGTTAGTGTGTTTGTCATAAAGAACCATGCAAAATTTTAATTGAATTTAACATTTACCTTTTAATTGTTTATTTTATTTTATTCATTTTTAATTCTTAATTTTTAGCAAACAAATTTTTATAAAAAGGTAACTGATGTATTGAATTGTGTTCTTTACATTTCATTCAGTCCAAAGATTGTTGAGGCGGAGAAACAAATCATCTGGAGCAACTAAAGCAATTTTAAAGAACTTTTGGTTTGTTTGTTGTTTTAAGAAGAGTTGGGCTGGTATCAATATGACCTTCATCTCCAACGAAAGTGTAGCAATTACAACTGTCATTAACTGAGGTGACATTAAAACGTGTACTTGAATTATGTGTTAATTAAACATGAATTAATAAAATGCAGTTGCCTTACCGGCGGCTTTACGTGGACTCCACTGAGAACCTGAAGAGGGCCTTTTTCTGCATTTTAGTACACAATTCTTTAACCTATTGGGAAAATTTCATAGAAAATTTCATATAAAAAATATAAAAATATGAGTTTATGTGGGTCCATCATACAGAGCTGCATACTCACCATCTGTGCTGTAAACATTCACGCACACAAACAGGGAGCGCTATGTTTTGCAAGCTGGACAGTGGACAGACATCGTGGCCTTCAAGAGACGTAGACTGTCGGACTGGCACTCTTGTGGAGACTTCTCCACGTCTCCTTTATATACTCACCCATCAGGTTCACCGGGCAAGAACCTGGACACTTTCCTAGGGTCATGGATTACTCCTTAAACTTGGTTAATAAATAGAATAAATTAAAAACAATTAACAAAGCTCACAGGAAGGTTCCTGGCTCAGAGAAATGTGTCAGTGGCTTAAAACGCAAACCTGTCGAAAAGATTTTGTTCTGCCAAGATTTATCTGTACTGTCTAAGCTAATCGGTCAAAAAGCTAATTAGGCAGGGGAGGACGAAGGAGACGCCATCTGACTTCACAGAACGTAGTCCAAGCTTCAGAAGAAGTCCAAGCTTCAGATGTCTTGAGTGATCTTTTACAAGGGTCCAGAAAGCCATCTCATGTACTCTACAAGTCAGAAGTTCTGGCACACACGCAAATGAACAAATGCTAGATATTTAACAAGCGGTTAAGTGCTGAAATATTTAACGAGTGCATTTAAAGTTAAAGGACTGTGTTCGCGGAACCAAATCAAGGATGAAGACAAGGATTTGGGAAAGCCTGCCCTGGCCGGGGGAAGATGCCCTGTCCTGACTCCTGGCCACACTGTTGGGTTAGGTGAAGGGCTAATTACTTGGACTCCACTTTCTACAACAGAAGGTCGACAGGACAGTAAACTGTTGCTGTCAGATCTCCATTTTTATCATTTTTATTTATTCGTTACCTAATTCGAAAAAGTCATTTACTTTTCAATTCTTGGGACAAGTTAATGCAGAACTCACCAATAGAACTGGTCCAAAATGATTCTCCTTCCCTGGTAAAGTGCGAGGTTCAGTTCCAAAGGCGTAATAAATGTAAAAATAAATGCAGCCGTGTGTTATCCTTGTTGAAATTTGGTGCTGTATTTTGTTACATGGCGCAATCAGGTCGTACACTGACAACTGCCCAGTATGAACTCATCAATAGAAATGGTCCAGAATTCTTACATTATTGTAGAACACTCTTTCCACTATAAAATTATGAGCTTGCACTTTAAAATGCAGCATTTTAAACAAGAAAATAAATGCAGGTATGGTTTATCCTTGTTGAAATTTTACCTGCATAAGCAAGCTGTAGACTTACTCTTGCACAGTGGGTGAAGCTGGCACCTGTGCAAGCAGTGGTCTAATTGTTAGCCTATTATGATAATGGGGGAACAGCATGGGACACGCTACGCAAAGCCTTACTTTAAATGACCTGGAAAGTCGTGACATTTAAGACATTCAAGTTAATAGCTATTTACTGATGGTGACATTCAGAATATGCATCCTCTACTATACAGAGCCCTTGACTCCATGCTTTTCATCGTCTCACTGATGCTATTAGCTCAAAATGACTGGCGCTTATCCAGTCACACAAAAAAAACAGACAACATACTGTACCCAAATCAGACCGGCCGAGTTTGCCATTTGTTGGTGGATTAAAATTAAGGACTCCTTTCATAAAGAAAAATGCTGCATCATCGTATTGTTAATGATCAACATTTTTAACTATTAAAGTGCAAGATACAGTGAGGATTGAGTTGAAAAAAAAAATACAGGTTTGAAATGTTCTAGTTTCAATTAAACCATTTCGAGGAACCAAATTTCAAGGAAGATTTTGGAACATCCTCTGCCCTGGCCGGGTGAACATGCCCTGCCCTGACTCCTGGCTAGGAGTTAGGTGAAAGGCTAATAGCCTAAGAATACCAACATTAATACTAAAAAGTTTTACAGATACCATGCTAAATTGTGCTCAGTGCATTTCCTTCCCCTATTAGTCCTGTTGGGTGTAACAATTTAAGTGAAAAAATCTTCTAATCCCATTTGTAACACACATGGGGCCCACGTGGGAATATTGGCGAATCTAATCAATTAGCTTGTTAGCCTTTTAGCCCGGAGTGCGTGTAAAAAGCTTGGCAAAATAAGATCTTTTGTCTGAGCCTCTGGCACCTTCATTCAGGCCAGGACTCTTCCTTCTGGCTTTCTTAATTGTTTCTAACACACCGTTTATTCAATTGGTGGTTTTGGGTGGATAATCCAGGAACCCCAGAAGGCCACCGACTTCCGGCATGGTGGACTCTCAGCGCTAACAGGTTTTGGTGTTAATTCTGGAAGGGTGGGTATAAAAGAGAGATGCACTGCCACGCCAAGGCACATCACCTGGGACAAGGAGAAACCAATCGAGAGCGACACCTGAGGGAAGACAAGAAGAGACCAAGAAAGGCTTTGGACACACAATCATCAGATCCCATCAGAAGGTCGGGAGACTGTAAGGACAGCCCAGGCTTCCCTCCAGCATGGCCGAGCCGGTATTCGCTGCCCGGCGCCACAATGATGACACAACAAGAGAATCTGCTTTTGTTTACACAAATTCAAACAACACAAGAGGTGAGTCGAGAACTCTGCATTATAGACTAACTAGGCTCAAAGACCAATCAGTTCATCGGTAGGCCTTGATTACCGTTCATTTTAATTGTATTGTTTTTATAGCTTTATTCATTTGGACATTTGAAACTGAAATCTTGATACACACCTGTACCAAAAAGATAAAGCTTCTCCTCATTCACAGATCCATTTGAGGGTCCCAACTACCACATTGCTCCTCGCTGGGTCTACAACGTCGCTTCCATATGGATGATCATTGTTGTCTTTCTCTCAGTCTTCACTAACGGTCTGGTAATCGTAGCAACTGCAAAGTTTAAGAAACTGCGGCACCCACTGAACTGGATTCTGGTAAACCTGGCCATAGCGGATCTTGGAGAGACAGTTCTTGCGAGCACAATCAGTGTCATCAACCAGATCTTTGGCTACTTCATCCTCGGGCATCCCATGTGCATTTTCGAAGGGTGGACAGTGTCTGTATGCGGTAAGTGTGGTGGATTAGAAAACTGTGGTTACCCCCCAATTCAGAATCCCCCCCCCAATGAAAGTGCAGAAAGCAGACAGGGCATAACAGGACCAGGCATTATTATGAGTTTGGTGCAAGGTGTTATAGCCTGCATTTCCTTAAGAGGGTGTGAAGAGTAAAGCACTAAGCCTGATCTACTAGAATGTAATGAGGTCTGCTAGGAGCAAATCCACTGATACCTGATGGGATGAGATTTAAACACCTTCTTGGCTGAATTCAGTCCAAGGAAACAGAGCTAACAGTTGTAGTTGTAGCTGTAGGGTGGTAGTTGCCTCGTGGGTAAAACATTTGCCTGTGAATCCAATGCTCAGAAAGTCACAGGTTCAAACCTCCAGTTTGTACCATTGTGTCCTAGAGCAAGACTCTTGTTCTAGGGGGACTGTCCCTATAACTAACGATTGTAAGTTGCTCTGGATGAAAGTGTCAGCCAAATACTCCCTGCAATAATTATTCAGCATCAAACTTTCTGAGCCCGATTACGATCAAAATTTAAATGAACTGATTTGCTTCTAATTGTATCTCTTTTCCTCCCCCAGGTATTACGGCTTTGTGGTCTTTGACTATAATCTCATGGGAGCGCTGGGTGGTCGTGTGCAAGCCCTTTGGTAATGTCAAATTTGATGGGAAATGGGCTGCAGGAGGCATTATCTTCTCCTGGGTTTGGGCCATTATCTGGTGTACTCCTCCAATCTTCGGCTGGAGCAGGTATGCACAGAAGCTTGAATTTGCACGGATGCATTCATTTTAGATACATAATAAATGTCAAAAAGACAGACAGGACAGACCTTGGCTTGTGGCAGTTTTCTTAGATATAAGGAAAAGTCCCAAGTCTCAAGTCCCTCTTCTTTCTCAAGTCCCTCTTCTTTCTGTACCTCAGGTACTGGCCCCATGGTCTGAAGACATCTTGTGGCCCTGATGTGTTCAGTGGCAGCGAGGATCCAGGAGTGGCCTCCTACATGGTCACACTAATGATCACCTGCTGCTTTCTTCCTCTCTTCATCATTATCGTCTGCTATATATTTGTCTGGAGCGCTATTCATCAGGTATAACGTACATGCATCTCTTTGCACTGATTATATTTCAGATAAAACTGATCAGGAAAGTTAATGTGCCACTTTGTAGGACCTTTTAGCTAGTTATCTAACCGCAAATTTGCAGCTAATCCCCAGAAATTTCCCTTCATGCTATTGTACCTTTTCTTTTCTCGACAGGTTGCCCAGCAACAGAAGGACTCAGAATCCACTCAAAAGGCAGAAAAGGAAGTATCTCGGATGGTGGTAGTGATGATAATCGCCTTCATTCTGTGCTGGGGGCCATATGCCTCCTTTGCCACCTTCTCTGCCCTAAACCCTGGTTACGCCTGGCACCCACTGGCAGCAGCTATGCCCGCTTACTTTGCCAAGAGTGCCACCATCTACAACCCCATCATTTACGTCTTCATGAACCGCCAGGTGAGGGACTCAAATACCTCAAATGCTCTACACCTGACACTGCGACAGTTTGCCCAGTCTTTCTCAATACTGTTGATGCAAACAATGGGTCTAGATTCAAGTGCACATCACTGGTTCTTGGTAGCCAGAGTCCTGTGCAAGTTTTTTTTCCCTTGAACCCACTCCCAAAGGAGATAACGATTCATAAGAGCTTAGTTTTCAAATCAAAATGAAGGACAACTGACAATAATAAAGTAATACAGGTTTTCAAAGAATGAATTTCAGATGTTTCTTAAGGCCTTAACTTACACAATCATTCACTCACCCACTCACGTTTAGCAGGAAGATTTTCCACAAGGTGGCACCAGTAGTACTCAAGGGCATTTAGTGGTGCTTTGTTTCAATGGCTCTGTGTACCCATGTCATTGCTTTCACTTTGAATTTTGCAGGTAAATGAGGGAATGGTTGGTTAGTGCATTGGAAAACATCAGTGGGGTTTGATTCCTAACTTGAGCAGTTCCCCACGCAACACCAATAAGAGTCCTTGGACAATAATCACTGCATTTGTGTGATTTGTGATACGTAAAAATTGTAAGTCACTTTGGATAAAAGCAAATGACGTGTCTTTTCCTCCCAGTTCCGGAGCTGTATCATGCAGCTGTTTGGAAAGAAGGTGGAGGATGCATCAGAGGTTTCTGGCTCTACCACAGAAGTGTCTACTGCCTCGTAAATATCTGCACTGTTCCCCCACTGCGCAAGTGCATATCAGGATCACGAATGGACCACAGTCATTATCAGCCTGCACAGTTTGCTGCATTCATTATGGTCACTTAGTATAGATCAGAAAAAAAGAATATTTTTATTTCATGATAGTGGCTATGATGAGATTTATCATAGAGTGTGCAGGATGTTCTGGCAAGTGCTCACTTGTGCTCCTGGTGTGTCTGCTTTGCACCCGGACCATGCTGGAACTCTGCACGCGATATTCTCAAACCACTGACCTCTGCCACTGAACAGCACAGCTGAACCAGAAATGGCCCTTTTACTATCCATAAAAGACATTCTTCATGCCAATTACAACTGATGGTCATCAACTACTCATGTCTTACTGGAATGGTTATCACTTGGCTGGTGTAGGCTTCTAGAAACACAGATGGCCTACACCTGTCTTTGCACCTGTTGGGTACTATAGACTAGAGAGGCATTTACAAAAAATGGAAAAAAACCAACCCAAACAATGTATGTACTATGTATGTTTCTTGTTTTTCTCTAGTGAAATAAAACACGTTTGCAATTCAAATTCACTTTTTTTCTGTGTTCCCCACCACTTCGCAAAAGTTCTACTAAATTTCAATTTAACACAGTAGCTTCAGGTTACCTGATTCTAAAAAAAAAAAGACTAAATGATCCAAAACTGCACAGCATTAAATGAAGGAACAGTGTCACTATCTTTTGTAAATAAAATTGTAAATCATCACACAACAAAAAAAACAACAACCACTGTATAAGTCCGTGCTACCATTGGTGCTGAAAGTCCCTGTTAAGGAGGAGGAGGTATACTTTGGGGTATTTTAGTACCAAAATGTAAACACTTATTTATTGCTAAGGCCAGTTATATAATTATCTACAATTGATCTTGAGAACCCATCCTGGCTATCAACATCCTAGTCAACCACCTGGAATACCTTAGCAACCACCTACAAACACCCTAGAAACGCTCTTAGATACCAAAGTATCTATCAATACCATAGAAGCAACCTAAGAGTCACCACATTACAACCACTACCAGCACCTACCATCACCATAGCAACCACGTAGCACCACCTGTGACCACTGTAAACACTAAAGCAATCACCTTGTATACCTTAGCAACTGCTTAACAACTCACTTACAACCAACTAAAATTCCATAGCAACCATATTAGAATACCCTAGCAACTAACTACCCTAGAAATAAGCTGGAAGACCAGACGCATTGCCATGCCCTAGCAACAGTACCAAGCACTAGGAATAAGAAATGCACTGCTTAACAATTTCCTAGCAATTTACTAGGATACCGTGACCACTACCTTAGAATGGGTTGACTTAGATGGACTCCATTTGACTGTAGTTTTTTCTGACCAGCAGTGATGAACACATCTACTCATGGGTTTACATATCAACTGAAAAGCAGCCTTCTTTGGCAAGGTGTTGCATTCAAGCTAAACATGTAGCTGAATGTATGTGTGTGTGTGTGTTTGTTGTTGACACAGTGCTCAGTACACTCATGACACTGTATGCACTCAGGCGCAAAAGTCATGAAAGTCATGTTGCTTAGAATAGAAGTGGGACAGAAACCTGCAACAATACTGTATTATTTATAACAAGTGCTTTTTATGTTGACTTATCTGATCCATGAGTGCCATATGTGCATTTTTCCACATCATGGTGGTCTGCGACCTGAATGTGTTTTTCTGTCCTTTACTGTCTTTCCTGCAGGCCTCCATGATTTCCATGCTGGTAACCACAAGTACTCATCCACATAAACACAGCTTTCTCAGATGTCTTACCTTTGTTTACATATAAGCAGACAAAGGTCTCACCTTTACCTTCAGAATGTAGGTGTGTATCTCTGTGTGTGTTGGGGTTTGGCTATTTTCCTATGGACCAGTAAAATACAACCAACTCTATAAATACAGGGGCTGATCTTCAAGTCTGTCTACTCTAGCTTTATGTGCTAAACCACCCCAATTCCTTGCTTTTTTGTCTTCTAGCGAACTATGACGGAGGTTTATGCATGTTCTCTTTGTACAGAGGGGCTCCGGGACCCCGTCACCATCCCCTGCGGGGACACCTTCTGCCTGGACTGCATCAAAATCTACTGGGACCAGTCTGACCATGTTGGCATCTACAGCTGTCCGCAGTGCCGGGCCACCTTCACCCCTCGGCCAGTCCTGCGGCGGAACGTGCCGAACGTTGGCTCCACTGGGACTCACTCGCCGTTGCCGGAGCTGGCACCCTTCCCGTATATGAAGCGGGACGTGCTATGCGACTTCTGCACGGGTCGGCGGAACCGGGCCATCAAGTCGTGCCTGGTGTGCCTGGCCTACTACTGCGAGACGCACATTAAGCCCCACTATGAGTCAAGCACCTTCAAGCGGCACAAACTGGTGGATGAGACGGGCCACCTGGACCGCAAGATCTGCCCCCAGCACGAGAAAGGCCTGGAGCTCTTCTGCCGTTCGGACCAGATGTGCATCTGCGTGCTCTGCACAGTCAGGGAGCACCGCAGCCACAACATGGTCAGCGCCGAGGAAGAGCGTGCCGAGAAACAGGTGACAGACTAGAGCTGTTTATTCAACCAATAATATTGGTGTGTTAGTCAAGTTGATCAATATATCCCATCAGTGTACGCAAATCCGATGTGCTTTACAGAACTAGAATAATAATATAAATATATCAGGAAGCATTACAATAGAATAACAAAAATAAAAGAATGCATCAAAAATGACTAAAAAGATTGAAAGTGTGATGGAAGAGCAGATATTTAAAGGCAGGAAAAGGACAATAGTGCAGTTCTTAGCAGCTTTTTAAATCTACAATTAGTGCAGATCTGATATTGATGTGCAGTTAGAGGTATGTGCTTTAGCCTATTACCAGCTAACTTACAGAACAATAACTGAACAAATGTATCTGGGTCAGATCCATTTAACAGGGGATATCTGTAATAAATATCTGTATTTTCAGAACATTCAGAAAAGCATGTTTATTTGATATGTTTAACTGTTTAGTTTGTTTTGTTCATATCATATTGTGTGGGCTGTTGAGGAGAACACGGGTTCGATTCCCAATTCCTCCAGCCATTCTTTGGATGTGTGAAAGTCCATCAGCAGCTCCTGATTTAATTTTATAAAAGGGCTGAGTGATTCAAACCAGGTTTCGATGGAAACTGCAAGTAACCTTACGGTCACGGGAGAAAACACGACACAGAGCGAATTCACGCATTCGTCCAGTGAGGCAGTGCGCTGGAGCCGATGGAGGGTACCTGGCGAGCACAGTGTCCCAAGATACTCCAGACCATCCCGAGGCACCGCTGGGATTCGAACTCAGGATCTCCTGTTTACTAGACAGGCGCTTTAACCAACTAAGCCACGGCGACACGCGCTTTTCAGGCTTCCAATACTTCAGTTAGCGAAGGAACACAGTAATATTTGTATTTATTATTTTAAATTTTATTTCGTGTATTTAGTAATACTATCATGAAAAGCTCTAGTTATATTTATTATTTATGCAGGTTTCTAAGACTTTTGCACGGTAGCGTACACCTTCAGAATGACTTTAAACTCTCACGAAAATCTCACTCTAGAGAAGAAAACAGTTTACAATATAGCGTTTGCAGGTGCCGAATAGCTGCTACTCTGCTAGTCTGTAAAAGGGACTGCAGCTCTTAGTCATTACACCTAAACCTACTTTAGGTTCCAAATTCAGGCAGCTGAAAGCAGCAAGCAAGCAAGCAAGCGCGCGCACGCGCGCACACACACACACACACACACACACACACACACACACACACACACACACACACACACACAAGCTTATCTGCTGATGCTGAATATTTTCCAGAAGGTTCTGGTGGTCACCCAGGCGCAGGTTCAGCACGTCATCCAGGAGAGAGTGAAGGAGCTGCAGGAGCTCAGACACAATATAGAGGTCCTAAAGGTGAGTTACCCAACACTGCCTTACCCAACACTGCCTCCAGCTGGTACTGACTCAACACGGACACTTCGAGTGTGTGGTAAAAACAAATCACTTCTATACATGAACACTACACAGATAATACACTTTACTGCCCAGTAGACCCAAACTAGACCAACATTATAGAGCTTCAAAAATTTATCTTTGTGTTTTATGCCAATTTAGTGATTTATGTCTGTGTTTTAGTTGAACTGTGTAATTTTTCTCTGTGTTTGGGATAATTTAGTCATTTATCTTTGTGTTTTGGGTTTAAATTTGCATTTTTAGATTGATTTAGCGATTTAATTTTGTCTTTTGTGTTGATTGATTTATCTTTTTTTTAATATTTGTCTATTTGCGCTGATTTAGTATTATTAGTTTGAAGCGAATATTTCTATAAGCGCCCCCAGCATGTGTTCTCTGTACTGCCATCTGGCGGTTGAGCTGTATTGTTGGTAAATGTCTGCTTTCTGCTGCCCCCTGTCTGCAGGGAAACGCTCACCGGGCCCAGGCAGCCGGTGATAAGACCTTCAGCGAGATGCTGCAGTCTGTGGAGCGCTGGCACGCTGAGATTTCCCAGCTCATACAGGCCAACCTCCAGGCAGCAATGTCTCAGGCAAGCTGCTTCTACAGAAAGTTGATTTTGTTCTGCACCAGCAAGCATCGGCCCTCCATCTACCAAACTTAGCCCCCCCCTCCCCCCACAGCCCCTATATCCCCCCATCCACAAAAAATCAACAAAGGGCACAACCTACATTTGAGCTCATGCTAATCTAAAGGTCCTCCCTGGTCCCATCGCCTGAACCCCCTGACTGGCCTGGCCATGTGGCTTTAAATCCCAAAAACCCCCATAGAAACACATTTCTGGTGTAGATAAAATAAGACAAGTCAACTTGAAACTGCCATTGTTACATCAGCAAAGTGAGCAGTACAAACGAATAAAGTAGGAACAGCATTAACTATAAAAACTACACATCACACAATATACATAGTGTGTAAAGGCTAGTGTGGATGTGTCTGCAGGCCCAGGGCTACGTTGAGCGTCTGGAACAGGAGATCATGGAGCTGCAGCAGCGAGACGCAGAGTTACGGCAGATCCTAGAAACCGAGGACAATGTTCACTTTCTACAGGTGCACTACAGCAGGCCTGAGCACGACCATAGCACTTACATACAAATATCAAACATATACTAAAGAAGTGTTTAAGAGACGTAGTGCTGAGATACTGCTCACTCTCCGCAGAATTTCCCAGCCTTGTCCATCGCCCCGGAGCCAATGGTGCCCAAAGTCCTGGTGAACCCAGAGTTCTCCTTTGGAGAGGTCACCAAAACTGCCACTAGCATGAAGGAACACCTGGATGACATTTGCAAAAAAGAGATGGGAAACATTTCCAAAAAAGGCAATTTATCGGCTCTTATAATACGATGACATCACTCTAAAATGTGACTGTGTGCTATTGTTAATGCTAATGATGAATGATCTAGTCTGTATTAACATTTGAGGTGCCTCAAAATGCTTAACTTGTTATGGAGGTACAATAAACCCCTGACTATCACAGTTATTACGTTCCAAGAGCACCCGTGAATTGTAAAAAAAAAACGCAAATTTGTGATGTGGTAAAATAAAAAAGCCTAAAAATGCATATTTTTATAGTGTAAACCCTAAATATCCCCCCAAATTTTATCCATAGTGACTGACGTCCCGGTCTATGTGCTAATCCCGAGGTCTGGCGGTCGTTTTAAAGGTAGGATGACATGACATTATGCTTGAGTAATCTTATCTTCATGCATAATCCTGCCTTCTAGTATCCTTTAGAGACTCGTGGAAGGGTGAATCGTTTGGAAAACCGTTTAGAGCAGAGGTCGGCAATCTTAAGCACTCAAAGAGCCATTTAGGCCCAGTTTCCACAAAAGAGAAAACACCGGGAGCTGCAAATCCATTTTGAAGATAACACTGCTTAGGCTACATTGTTTTTTACTTTTATGCTATGTATAAAAACTAGACTAGTGTGTTGCTTGTGAAATAATATTTATTCAATGAAAACATTTTGAACATTTTTAACTCTGTAAAAAATACAAAAAATTAAACACATTGTATTTTAATGTTACAAGATCACAGTAATCTTCAAATTTCGAACTACAGTTAAAAAAAGATGTAATTTACGTCCTTTCTTCAAGATCAGAATCAGAATCGTGTCTGTTGGCATATTGGAGCAGTAAGCATGCTCTGTAAGAGACATGGGTGTGGTGTAGGAACATATACACACGTATTTTTACATATTTGTATTGTTTTAAACTGGTGTGCTTGACCAGAATCAAATTCCTTGTATGTGTCGCTCACATACTCGGCCAATAAACGCGATTCTGATTCCGATTCTGATTCGGCAACTGGACTGTAGGACGGGATCTAGGTCCAAAATCCACTGGAGACTTGCTGGGTCTGCTGGCTGCAGCTTGCGTGGCTGTATGCAGGCGTTCCGGGCAATTCAGTTTACCTGTTTCCCCTTAAAATGCAATTTGAAATCAATACGATAGGTGGCAGTGTTTCATGAAGGCCATCCTCTTAAGGAAGCATCATGTCCTGCACCACATTGCTATCTTGTGGTAAAATCCATATTACTGTCCTTTAAAGAAACCTGTTATTTTACAACAGACTTCTTTAACGTACTGTATTATAAATGTTGCCACGAGGGGGCAATGTGGCGCCTTGCAACCAGTTGTGCCACAGTGCCCTCGTGTGTTAGTATCTATATTACAGCCCTTTGAAGAAATTAGTTTTCTGCAAGTAAGGAACTGTTCTCTGCATTTAACCCATTCACCAACTAAAGCAGTCTGTCAGGCGCGCAAACAACAGATGGATTTGGCCACAATGCCATCTGGTGGGGTCTGACATATTAAAACATATTAAGAAAGATTGACATTTTACGAAATGACATATTTCTTCAATGGACTGTAATATAGATACTGCCACAAGAGGGCAGGACGGCACTACTTATGTCAAGGCGCCACGTTGCCCCCTGGTGGTAACATTTATAATGCAGTTCGCTAAAGAAGTCTGCCAGGTTAAATAACAGGCTTCTTTAAAGGACAGCTATATGGATGTTCCACAAGAGGGCAGAGTTGAACCTTAAAGAATTGTAATATAGACGTCTCCACAATGTGGCAAAGAGAAGCAGGACGCCACACTGCCCTCCTGTGACAAAATCTATATTACAGTTGTTCAAAGAAACCACTGTAAAATGTCAAGCTTCCTTAAAGTGTTCTAATATGTCAGACCCCACCAGACGGCATTGTGGCCAAATCCATCTGTTGTTTGCGCGCCTGACAGACTGCTTCAGTTGGTGAATGGCTTAAATGCAGAGAACAATTGCTTACATGCAGAGAATAAATGTATTCAAAGTACACGAGGCCACTGTGGCACAACTGGTTGCAAGGCGCCACATTGCCCCCTAGTGGCAACATTTATAATACAGTATGTTAAAGAAGTCTGTTGTAAAATAACAGGCTTCTTTAAAGGACAGTAATATGGATTTTACCACAAGATGGCAATGTGGTGCCGGACATGATGCTTCCTTAAGAGGACTGTCTTCAGGAAACACTGCTACCTATGGAATTGATTTCAAATTGCATTTTAAGGGGAAACATAGGGAAACTGAATTGCCCGGAACACCTGCAGGCTGCAGGACTAAACGCCCGAACACACTGCAGTACTGCAGTATTCTAGTGTTAAATTATGTATTTATTTTCCAAAGCCACGGGGAGCCGCAGCATAAGAATAAGAGCCGCATGCGGCTCCAGAGCCACGGGTTGCCGACCCCTGGTTTAAAGACTATTTCATGAGGGAATCATTTAGAGAAACTTTTAGAGACACTTCTATGACTGAATCTTTTTCATACTCTCTTCTTCATCTGCAGCACCAACAAAAGCTGATCTGCACGAGCCTAAAACACGTTCAGACTTCCTCAAATGTAAGTGAATCCATACAGCGCACAATAAACGATACAGTGATACACACTCGCACAAACCAGTTCAGATGGTGAGCTGTTAACTTTAAATTGGGACTCTACTGTACTGACAAATATGGCAATATGTTCAAATTTCGGCAAATATTCAGCTAGTGTTCTCCTCCAAGCATGTAGAGGTGTCCAGCGACTGCTGGTTGTTTGGAAATATCTGATGAGACTACATGGCCTTCGACCTCACAGCTCAGTGACATCATGTATTTTCATACATTCATACATGTAACTTGCATTTCGGCAGTTCTAAACAAAACACCTGCTTTGAAGCTTGTAAGAGATATTTCAAAATTTTATCTGAAGTTCTATACATATTCAGGGATGTATGTATAAACGTACACAGCATGTAACTACTTGTAAATGTTAAATACTGTCTTGCTGTCCAAGAATTTAATTACTGGCAACGATGTTCTATTGTAACACAATAATGTATAATAGAGCTTGTGTGGAGCAGTTTTGCAGCGACTCTCTTAATAAAGAAGTATCACTCAGCTTAGCTCTGGAAGGCCTAACGCACTGGATAGCTCGCTTTGGTGTATCGCCTTAGACTCTTTAATGGAGACGAATCCAGATTGGACAATTTTCTGCATGTGCGCTTCACATTTGTAACATTTTAGTTAAAAAAAAAAAAGCATAACAACAATACAACAACCGTTACTCCAGCGCTGACAGAGTTTAAATACACCAAGAATGATTGACATTGTGTTTAATAAGTATGAAGAATGTATCTACACTGTTTCGTGAGCGTGTAGGATATTGTGTACAAATGTGTATTGAATATTTTTTTCAGTTTTACAAGTTGAACCAAATAGTAATCAAATTCATTCAATCTCATCAATATTCGGGAAAATATCATTATTGATTTAAGGCGTACTTGTATAAACAAACATTAATCGGTAAGACGGTTGTTGACAGATGCTGTCAGGCTGACCTTTGATCCCAACACGGCCTTTAAGGAGCTGGCCCTGTCCGAGGGGAACCGCAGGGTGGTCCGGAAGCGCTCGCTTCAGTTTTATCCGGAGCATCCAGAGCGGTTTGATGGGTTTTGCCAGATCCTGTGCGCAGAGCCGCTGAGCGGGTCCAGGTTCTACTGGGAGGTGGAGTGGAGCGGAGAGTTCTCCATCGGCGTGGCCTACAAGAGCATCAGCCGCAAGGGCAAGAACTCCCACAGCCTCCTGGGATACAACGACCGCTCCTGGAGCCTGCTGTGCTCCGAGTCCGGATACTCCGCCTGGCACAACAAGGCGGACAAAGACCTGCAGGTCTCAGCCAGAGCCGCGCGGATCGGCGTGTACGTGGACTTCACTGGGAACTCTGTGTCTTTCTACTCCATCTCCGAACCCATGGAGCTCATCCACAGGTTCCAGGCCAGGTTTACCGAGGCGCTTTATGCCGGATTCGGAGTTGGAGCTTCTGTATCTCTCTGCTCTCTAGAGAAAAATACACAACCATACAACTGACAAGGAGTGGGGGGGGGGGGGGGGGGGGGGGGGGGGGG
>JBBJLR010000087.1:13866502-13885746 GCA_037577145.1 Brachypetersius gabonensis
TAACGTTACTTACATTTATACAAACCAGCTGTCTCCGCTTGGGCTTGTATTTCACTGTTTGCCGCCGTTATCCAATTCGAAAACACATTGAAAGTCCCGCCCCCTCCGCTACGTGGTCAAAAAGGGGTCTGTTTAGTGCATAGTGTCCATCGTTCTGCACTGTGTTTTCTGGCCGATTTCAGTGCAGTATCTGGGTTCTTTCAGTGCACTGAATTTATCTTGGTTTTCAGTGTTAACGCACTAAACACTAAAATCGCGCACTAAAAGTGCGCAAGTGCGCGATTTCGGACACAGGCAATGTGTTTCAAATGTGCTTGACCTTATTTTACTTTACAACTGATAATACACCAAACCCGTTCATTTGAATGAAGTGAAACCGACCCCTTAATTTGATTTAAGGCATGAGCGTGAAACCCCTTCTTCTTACATTTAAGGTGTTAATTCAGGAGTTTCTAATATTTAAGGGGCACATTTTGAAAAGGGGTAAATTCTGTAGGTTGTTTTCAGCCTTAATCTGTGCACTTTTTCCTTCATTTTTTCCCCCTTCATTTCCAGTGTTAGTTAAATACATAAGTTAGCCCTGTTGCTAGTTAGTGCTTTGTAAAGACGTCCAC
Source organism: Brachypetersius gabonensis (assembly GCA_037577145.1). Taxonomy (NCBI): domain Eukaryota; kingdom Metazoa; phylum Chordata; class Actinopteri; order Characiformes; family Alestidae; genus Brachypetersius; species Brachypetersius gabonensis. The sequence goes on from JBBJLR010000087.1 coordinate 13,867,117, forward strand.
AGGTAACAGGAGAGACTTTCTGAGGTCAGTCCAAACCAAAAGAGTGTGTTTTCTCACTTCTGCCCAGAAATCTGTGAGGCCGCATTAGCATTTGACCCAAAACTTCCTTTCGTGCACGCTGCTAATCAGATTATGGTCAGTGTGGGTTAAATATAGATCCTAGTTTTCTCTGCTGGGATGAAGAGCAGGTCAACAGTAGAAATAGGAACTGAACTGGTAAAAAGGGAAATGTGAGCTCATATATAGCCCAGGAACATAATGAATGGATTTTTTCTCTTTAATCATGTTAGATTATTAGTCACTGTGAGACACTTTGGAGCTACTTACTCTTATATTGTGCGAACCTAAAGAAGCAAATTCCAAATTATGGCCCCAAACATAGCTAAGTGTAATGAGAAAGCATATTCAGTTTATTACGGGCTCAATTTTGAACAAGATAAGGCCCAAGAACGCATAGAAAGCCTTGAACCCTGTAGATTTCCAGACTGCCGAGTTTCTGCAAGCCAAATGAAGTTATACATTCATTCATGGAGCAAGAAAATTATTGATGCTGTAAGAGCAGAGAGATGAGTGCTCTTTCTGATGAGTTGAGTCAGATGTTTTACTCGGAGCTGGAAGAACACTTAGCTAGGTTTGGGGCCATCATTTGGAATTTGCTTCTTTAGGTTAGCACTGGAGGGTAATGTAGCTAACAATGATCAAAGGTAATACACCATACTGCTTTCTGCATGCCATAACGATTGTGCATTTGCCTCAGAGTGTGACGATTTGTTTCTAAATGACTTGCTTTAAATGAATTGCAATAATGGGATACAAATACAACTGCTGCACAAAGCCAGATCAGATTGCGTCTCCAAAAATAGCAGTAGATCACTTCTAGGATCTGGAAGGAATTTTATCGAACTGTTCTTTATCTACTTGCTGTGATGTTTTGTTTACCCTCTTCCCCAAAACATATTTGGAGAAGTACATTGTTTCATGGAACTATGAATATATAGCTAACAAGTGCACCTAGTGGTTAAGGCATTCGCCCTGTGATCAGGAAGTCGTGGGTTCGATTCCCAAGACCACTAGGCACCTCTGAGGTACCCTGAGCAAGGTACCGTCCCCACACACTGCTCCCCGGGCGCCGTGTTCCTGGCTGCCCCCTGCTTCACTTGGTGAATGGGTTAAATGCAGAGGATGTATTTCGTGCTGTTTACACTGTGAGCTGTGGTGTGTTCACGTATGACCAGATTGTCACTTTCACTTTCAATTCATGCTAATCTGCATGCCCTAATCCTCACTTAGGTCAAGCCTGTTGAAGTCTTACATTTCTAACAGACTTTCTGATGTGGTTTCTGACACTGCACAACAATGTTATATATAAACATGGTCTAAAGTATAAAGTCTATTAGCATAAAACAGTCATCTTAAAGCTTTAATTTAGCTCATATTTTTGTCAGTTTATGGCCGGTTATCCTGTGAGTATCATTTCTGATGCATTACACAACTAATGAACTACAATCTTGCTGCTAGCACTGTTTAGCTAGGCTAATGTACTGACATGTTTTTAGATGACAGCGTGTCGTACAGAAACCACATAAGCGAGTCTACTAGAGAACTCGGAACACTTTGATGTAAGTGATCATTTGGGCATGCAGAAGACGTGAAGTGACCATTTTGTCATATGTGAACACAACACAGTGTGTGAACAGTGTGGAATTCTCTCTCTGCATATAACCCATTCACCAGGCAGCCACAGACACAGCACCTGGGGAGCAGTGTGTGGGGAAAGTAACTTGCTCAAGGGAACCTCAATGGTGCCACTAGCAGTTCTGGGATTCAAACCCACAACGTTCTGATCACAGGGGCACCTCTCTAACCACCAGGCCACCAGCTGCATTAGCTTGATGCTAATTGTTGTTCATAAGCGTAATAATTAACTTCATGTCTCTGCTGCAAAACTAAATTCTGAGAAAAATTGTTTTTCGGAATTTCAAGCGCATGGAAAAACAGGGAAACAATACATTGCTGTAAGTGGATAAAGAGCAGCTGGGTAAAGCTGCCTCTCAATTCTTAGAAATAGCCTATTGCTATTTTTGGGGACACAAGTTAGCATGCGCATCGGGCTGAGTGGAGTGCATCAGCAGTTGTATTAGTATCCTATTATCGAAACTAATTCAGCATGGCGCTCACTAATGGGTGTTTCAGCCGTATCTAAAGACTAATGCGGAGCATCAGAGTTTCTGAAGCACAGTTAATATTCCAGTCATATGGGCAATGCAGTCCATTAGCAAGCTGGATAAGACTGGAAAACACACAAGGAGCCATTTGATTTGCAATCTGCTCTCATGTGTTGGGCTCCGCACTAGCGTTTAACTTCGTTCGCACACACTTATGGTCAATGACACCATAGATTGTCTTCTGTTTGATTAAGCGGAGAACATCGTAATCCCCTCAGCACAGGCAATGGGGCCTCAGTAACGTTTTGGAATAGACATAAATAAACGGAGCACGTGGAATAATGGGGTCATAACATGCAGCTGTGATTTCCAACAGCAGACGTGTCCGAATGTTTTATTTATTAAGTTGCTTAGGCAGGAAACTCCCGCCGGGACAGCCTGTTTGTTCAGGGCGCAACAACGCAGAACTACAAACACAATATAACGGAGATGAAAGGATAAAGGCGGCGTTTGAAGGCCTGTAGTGCTTTTGTTCTCCACAAGTAGAGACTGTTCGGGAATCCTCTGTGGAGCTACTGTAAGACCTGGATTGAGTTATTAACATTAGTGTCTAATCATTTTAGACTGATTTGCTCAGTGGTCCAATCTTATTTGCTTTGTGGGACTCAAGCATTAAAATCAGAGCCAGTTTCTCAGGACTGATGGCTCAGCGGTTATGACGGCAGCCGTGCTTTCTTTCTCCACGGTCCTTCACAAGGACAGGAAATTAGATAAAATACTTCTTTTTGATGTTTTATGTGTCCCTGAAACCAATGATCACCATAAAACATAATAATAACGCAGTCTTGCTTCGTTCTGCTCTAGTTCTTTCTCAGACTTATTTGATTCTTCTGCTGTTTTTCAGTGGTGGAATTGCACTGTTCAAGCCCTTGGTTATACAAGTTAAAACTTAAACAAAAATGTTCAAAATAAAAGATTGGTATTAAATATACTAAATAAAACTAACAAGAATAAATACAAATAACGGTCTACAGTAGTGATGTTATGTATGTCAGTGCGTTCCTTGAGGAAGTCCAGTATTGCAGTCGTTTCTTCAGAAACCTGGTTTGACTCAATCAGTCGTTCATTAAATTAAATCAGAAGCTGCTGATGGAGTTTCACGAATCCAAACAACAACCAGAGGAGTGTATATAAGTGGCAACCAGATATAAGTGGCAAATAGGTCCAGAAATCCCTGAGTGTTTCCCATTGCTATTTAGAATAGTTTATTGTGCTTGCTTTTGCTTTGTATTTAATTACAGTGAAGTAAGTCTCTTGGGTTTAGACCTATTGCGTTTTACAAAACTGTAACAGCAAAACAAAAGGTCATTTTAAGAGGACACTTAAGTAGAATTATTGAAATGAAGCACTCGTACTTTTATTAATCATTCATTTCCGCTGGCATTAATAAAGTTTTCTGATTGTGAATTAACATTAAAGCAACGACATTTATGAATTTAGGACATTTCAGTGGTCCATACACGGTCGATATATAACGACGTGTTTATATTTAGGTTAAGAAGACCAGCTGCTTTTAAATGGTGTAAACAAAAGCCTCACAGCGTTAGTTTTGTGTCTACTTAGATTGTAAATGAGACACTACATATAGAATATATGCATTTGCTCACAGCAGGCCGCTCTGACCTTAAACCCTGGTCCTGTCCAGTGTTGCCTCACCAGGTTTTGGATCATGTCCCGGAAACCTGCCGAAGGCTACTTATATTCAGCCACAGCCGTGCTAACGATGAGTCAGGCGGCTCTCAAATTTGGAGCTTCCCTCCCACCGTGGAGTGGGGATAAGTGCACCCCACGACTGATCAGACATATGGATGGTAACTGTCCTCCCACAGAGACTCTCCCGGATACGGCACCTGGCCGACCTTTCCCAAACACTGGCACCGATTCCGAGGAGAAGATCAGAGGAAAGACGCAGGATCATAACCAGGCGATCACTGACATGCTTAAACAAAGCATATACGATCAGTGCTGTAATTAACCCTATGGGTATAAAAAGAAACCATGAATAACTGAAAAAACCCAGATATGAGAAGAAAATGTCTAAGCATTTCTAAAAAACACCACAATTTTTTCCATCAAAAAATGTCAAATCTTATTCAGTCATCCTGTTTCACAGGGGTATAAATACGACACAAAGGCCACATTCTTCATCAACATGAGTAAAATCGGAAAATACATCAATGTACCAAACACAAATACAAGCTAAAATGCCCAAATCCACTGTGAGGGCGATAATTAAGAACTCGTGCTGTACTGTAGGGATCCTGCCTAGTTAAAGACTAGCAGAACTCACATCACCAAGTCTCTAAAACAACAATCAGACCCTTGAACTGTCCACCTTCTGCCATAGCAATGCAAATCTCCCTCTTGTGGGACTAATTAAGGTTTATCTTATCTGATCTTATCTTATTTTATGGCTTCTGTGGTACAATGACATGCATGTCATATACATAGTTCTAGATATACAACGAGTTCTGAATCCTTCTTGCAACAGTACAATAACTACAAATGAAAAAGAGAATAAAGAACAGAATAACAGATTAAACTGACACATATATATATAAATGTAACTGATTTAAATATAGAATATATATACTATAGATTAAATGTTTCTGAATTTTCGAGATGGGTTCGTCGTAAAAAGGATGGCTTTTCAGAAATAAACCTTACTGTCACTGTTACAGTAGTTGATTATATTTGGAGCTGTTTTTCCTCCAAAGGCCCTGGGAACTGTGAGCATATATAGCATCTCCGTGAAGTAGCAGGAGATTATAAATGAAAATCTGTTTGCCTCTGACAAAAGCTGACAAAAACTGGGTCATGGTTGGATATATCAGCCAGACAATGATCCAGTATATTCTGAAAATCCTCATAAAAATGGTACGATGATAGAATCAAGATGGTCATAAAGTACTAACATATTTTTTTCACCCTATAGATTACAGATGTTTTTAACCAACCTTTTAAAACCACTTTTACCAAGGGTGCCAGGAATTATGAAAGTGATGGCATGCAGGCAAAACTGATTCATCCACTATGTCCACTTTATCATCAACATTCCATATAATCTCTCAGAAGACATGCTGGAGGTTTAATACTGGGTTCGGATTGTAATCTAAGCTTCTAAATTTGTTTCGTGAGCAAGACGTCTGGTTCCATTAACCACCACTGTAAGAAAATCTGAGTTTCTCCGCAGTGAACCATTTCACAGCAAATCCACTCGGAATGACTGTTGACATCTCAACCTCTGCATTACACAGACAAATCGGTGAAACTCCCCTTTCAGGAGCCAGCAGGGGCCGCTGAAACGGTTCTATGCTCTAAAGTATTGTCTGTATTTAAATACTACTCCAACTAGGCATCTTTGCTTTAGTGGGTGTGTGTTGCGTTCTCTGAAATGCCTTTCTGAACCCTAAAAACACAACAGCAAGGCTCTCTAGGGTAATGAAAAGTCTTCAGGTTGAAGCTTTTCTTCTTTAATTATCCGTACAGGAGTTTTAAAAACCCCAAGGTCACGCCCTCTGCAAGGCAATCAATAAGGCATGACCTGCACTTGCTAAAACTGCAGTCTATGCAGGTGAGCTACAGCACTCAATACGAATACAAATGTAAATGAAGACCCTGACAAATATATAAGCAGGCTTTTGTTTGGCCGTGATTTTTCTATTCATTCATTCATTTTCCGTAACCGCCTAATCCTTACTAGGGTTGTGGGCACTCTGAACCTACCCCGGGTTCAATGGTTGCGAGGCAGGGACTAACTCTGGGCAGGGCACTAGTCCACCACAGGGGACACAAACACACTCACTCACACACACCATTCACTCACACACTCACACCTACGGTCAATTTAGAATCCTCAATCTGCTGTGCATGTCTTTGGACAGTGGGAGAACCCAGAGACCCCGCAGGAAACCCACACCACCATGAGGAGAACATGCGAACTCCACACACACACACACACACAAGGCCAGCACCCAGACTCGAACGCCCAACCCTGGAGGTGCAATAGCACTACCCACCAATTTTCCAATGAAAAAACACACAAAAAACTGCTCTGTACAATAAAGGGCTGCTACAGGTGAATGAACAGTAACTAGATAGATGTATTGTTCATGGCTGACTTGCTGTGATTTTTGGATAGTGGAGATCAGGTGTGTGTGTGTGTGTGTTAAATGTTGGGAGTCATCAGCCCTCTTCCCCAATAACACACTGCTCCTAACGGGCCTCTATTCACAGTGGCATTAAAGACCCTGGCGCCCTCTGCTGTTTGAACTAGGACTTGCATCTGAATTGGTTTTAATTTGCATTTTAAAATTCAAGATTTATTTGTTCACATGTCTAGTTATATATAAGTGAAATGTACCCTGAACCGCTCTGTTTTATGACTGTGCAAAGTTATAAACGTACAATCTAAATGTAGACACAGATCTAAAAAAATAAAAGAACAACTTAAACAAGGAACACAAGTTAAAGGTAAAATATGAAAGCTTTTTTAAAGGTTATTTTAAGTTATATGTTAAGTGAAGCAGCAGTTCTGGCAGAGCATGTGTACAATGTGCAAAGTAGGAATGTTAAGGTGCGTTGTGCCATTTTACCACAGCAATGTGAGTAATGCAAACGGTGATGCAAATAAAACAATGAACACGATACGACATGACAATGAACATGATTTAGTTTTACTTTAATTTCTCTGAACAAAATATTAGAACTGATAGCTTCAGGTAAATTAAGGCACTTTGCCTATCAGTGACGAGTCAATCAATGAGTGAAGGACAATTTTGACTTATTATTTTTACTGTTGTTTTATTATTATAATTGCTAGTAATTACAATTTTCAGATAAATTACATAAAAGTACCACAATGGCTACAAATAGTTATAAACCAAACAGCAACTAAACAAACTAAAGGTAAATTCCATTAGAAAAAAATACAAATAAAAAAAAATCTAAATTATAGTATAAATTAAGTAAAGTCAAAATACGTCCAGATGTTTGACGAATATAACTTTTCGTTTTAAAACAATATTGGTGTCAGTGAAGAGGCTATTTCTGCTTCTGAGGTAATTATCAGGCCAGACTGAGAGCCGCTCTCTCTCTGTCTCTCGCCTTCGGCCCACAGAGACCAGACTAAAAGCCTGCTGGACTCCAGAGACGATTAAAGTGGACGGTGCATTTAGGCCTGACATTTACAAACCACTCCTTTGACAAACATTTCAGACCTGATTAAACCGCAGAGCTGCGGCGAAAAGCAGCCAGTGATGATTTACAGACTGAACTCAGTCCAGAAGAAAACGGTGTCTGCCTAATTCACCGTCTACTTAAATATCAGAGAGGTGAGGGGGGACAAGGGCAACAGAGGGAGAGGGAGAGAGGGGGAAAAGAGAGCAGGGGTAAAGAAGGGGGGGGGGTAGAGAGAGAAAGAGGTTAAAGTCAAGGAGAGAAAAGGAGAAGGGAGGAAAAAAATGAGAGAAACAGAGGGTGGGGTAAACATGGGCGACGAGGAGAGGAAGAGAGAGATAGGGAGAAAACAGAAAGGGGGAAAGAGGAAGGTTAAAAGATGGAGGGGAAGGGGAGGGAAAGAGGGAGGGAGAATAAATGGTAAAGGAGGGGGCGGTAAAAAAAAAATGTGGGCAAAGAAAAGGGGTTACAAAGAGAGAGAGGGAGGGAAGGAGAGAAAATGGTGGGAGATAAATAAGGGGAATTATATTTATACTTCACTATAAGTCAGTGTAAAGTGAATCAGCCCTCAGCTGAAGTCAAAATACAACTATTTTATTCACAGACTCTGATTCACTTCAATGTTATGTGACATTAAACAATTAGAAGTTTGCTTGATCTTCTGGTCTTTTCCCTGAAGGATCCAAAACAGTGTAAAGGATCTCAATGCCGTAGCAGGTGGAGGTGAAGAGGTATAACAAGAAACTGCAGTGGTCCTTAAACTAGCTTTTAACCATTTAGATCTAACAGATTCTGGTATTAAAGTAATTAATTATAATTATTCCAGTTGGAATCTGCCTGAAAAAAAACACTGTTTAATGAACAAGAATGCCTGCATGTCACAAATAAAACTGTTGAATCCCCAAAACACTGGTGAATCCTTTATTTCTGTCCCTTTTCCCTCCCTCTCTTAGAAAGCAGGCGGTATTTAATAAATGATCCTTTATTTAAGTGACGTTTGGTAAATTTGCTCACTTCAATCAGCTCTTAAATCAAAATAAATACTAAATAAGCATAATGTGAAATAAAGTAGACATATGTTTAAATGCCCAGTTTGTGTTTTTGCTCATGTTTAAAGCCAGAAATGTAAGTCTTTGGGGTGAAATTTGAGCTAAAATGCTTCCTTAAGTGAGTTGACTGCTTTATTCTGCTCTTCTACTGAAATAAACACTAAAAGGGCAGAAGGGGAATAAAAGAGGTTAAAAGTCCCTGTTAGAGCGTGTTTTGGTTCATGTTTAAGGTGAAAAAGGAGATTTTCTGTGGCTAAAATGGGGCTGAAAGTGGCAAGATGACGGTTTTGTGTGTTTACATTTGGATTCGGGTGCATTGTGGGAGCGCGCGGGTGATTGACGTGGCGGCCATTTTGCCCGTAGCGGCTAGGCTCCCATTGTGCGCGCGATAGTAAACAGTGCGAGCGGCGTCGCGTCCTTCTCTCAAAGCCGAGAAACACTCTCTCCTCGCAGGTAAGAGCCCCGGCGGCCCGCCCGCCTCCTCCTCTAACACTTTTCCGGCGCTTTGTCGAACTTTCGAGCGAAAGCGGCGTCATTTATAGTCCGAAAACAGCGCTTGAATGTCGGGTCGTCGTGCTGAAAATCGGGCGCCGAGCGGCTCGTCTTCTTCCTTAACGGAGAAAAAAACCCCTCTCCTTCTTCTGTCCGGCTCCGCTGTCTACCCGCGCCTTCGCGTCGGTTTTACGGCTCAATTTAGCCCCGCGGACACCCACCACCGAGTCCCCCCGTCTCTCTAGAGTCTCTCCTTTCCCGCCGGGTAGATTTGGAGACGAATCGTCTCAAGGTTTTTGTGTTTTATCGTAAAGTTTACGTCCTCTCCGATCTCTCCCCAGCACTGTTTCTCTTCTAACTGCGGCCATAATCTTGCGGTTCGAGGCGGAGCCGAAGGTCTGAGGCCCCGCCCACGCGACGGTTACAATGCGTCACGATTGGTCGAAAACATTAACTTCTTTCTAGCCATTGGTGTGTGCTAGCGATGACGTTATGCGCACAGCTGTGATTGGCCGAAACGCGAAATATGTGCACTGATTGGCTGTTTCATTTATTGGGACTTTTTTCCCCCCAGTGTGAAGATGTTGCCTGAAATAGCATGTGGGACAGAGAGTCACCTGGGGTTATATTGTGTATGTCCCATAAATAAGTAAAGATCTTATATAGTCGTATTGCAAACATAACGTGCAGTGATGTGATTGTAAAATAGTAAAAAAAAAATCAAAGCGATTAATTTTATAGAGTACTGTAATGAACGCATTAAGGTAGTAAGTCTCTTAGCTTAGGGCCCATGAGAAACTCACCTCAGAATGTTTTTATTTATTTATTTGAGGGAGAAATGTATTTATTTATTTTGTACACACCAGTTGTTTACAAGACCCCACTTTTCATCAGTGTTTTATTGTATCCACCTTGTTTTTGAATGAGTACATTCTGTTTTACTGTTGCCTATTAAATTGCTCTGGTATTAGTCAGTATTATATTTTATTAAAAACAATTACTCAGTCTCTCAAATGTTTTACCAAAATTTGTGTTTTACTGTTTTCCTCCCTAAGGTGAGTCAGCATGGCCCGTACTAAGCAAACTGCTCGTAAATCGACAGGAGGTAAAGCTCCTCGCAAGCAGCTGGCCACTAAAGCTGCCCGCAAGAGTGCGCCTTCTACTGGAGGGGTGAAGAAACCTCACCGTTACAGGTACAGCGCTGAATGAACTCAACCTAAAGACTTACTTTGCATGAAGATGTTGCACACGCTGACATCAGAAACACAAGAAAGCTCTTTCAAAATAAAATAAAAATGTATAAGGAAAAATTGCACTTTTGTAGATACCAACTGAAAATATTCTGCTCTTTCCAATACACACATTCTTTTTTTTCTGTTTTTTGCTTTTATTTGTGATTTTATTGTTTACTTATTTTTACTTCTCTATTTATTTTATTATTTTTTATTTTCTATTGTCGTGGGGGTGTAGTGTTTGTTTTTATTTTACTGTTGCCTCACATGGAAAGATGTCATCAGAATTTCTTCTTATTCTTTATGATTTGTTATCAACAATGATTAGGTGCTGTGTTTGTGTTAAAAGATGTTTGTGTGTGTGTGTGTTTGTGTCCAGGCCCGGTACTGTGGCTCTGCGTGAGATCCGTCGATACCAGAAGTCCACTGAGCTTCTGATCCGTAAGCTGCCGTTCCAGCGTCTGGTCAGAGAGATCGCTCAGGACTTCAAAACGGACCTCCGTTTCCAGAGTGCTGCCATCGGAGCCCTGCAGGTGTGTGTGTGTGTGTGTGTGTGTGTGTGATAGAGAAAAGTAACTTTTGTACTTCTTGTTTTTGTTTGATGGGTTAACATGCAACAGAAAGGGGTCAAACTCAAATTATTGAGTAAAATATGCTGAAAATCAGACCGGAGCACTGCCATGATGGCATATTTAAATATGTGTGTGTGTCTGCAGGAGGCCAGCGAGGCGTACCTGGTGGGTCTTTTCGAGGACACCAACCTGTGTGCCATCCACGCCAAGCGTGTCACCATCATGCCCAAAGACATCCAGCTGGCCCGCCGTATCCGCGGAGAGCGCGCTTAGGCTCTCCTCTTTCTGCCCCTTTCCCTCTTTTTCACGCTCTCTCTATCTTTCCTTCTCTGTCAGTCTCTCTCTGCCCCCCCCCCCCCCCCCTTTCCACTCGTCTCCTCCCTCTTTCTTGGTAGAGTTTAGAGTATCAGCGACGGGGAGGCAAATGTGTTTCAGTCATCTAGTGCTGTCTCACTGACGCGTAGGGTACCTGTATGTGCATGTAACAGATGCTGCTGATCACTCGCTCACTCACAGCACACCTTCTGGCACAGAGCATTCTGATCACATGTATACGTACACATAGTTGGAGCATAAACGAGGTCCACCCTTGCCAAGCTTGGGGTCTTTCACAGACGTTTACACACTCAAATATGCACATGCGCGCATGCACACACACACGCAGGGAGAGCAGAGAGGTGGTGTCTGGGGTTAGTCTGCTTAAGGGGAGCAGCAACTTCCACAGCAGGGTGCTACTAAAACTGCCCCAGGCCACCTTTACCTACCCTACATATCTGTTTTTTGTTTCTTTTTTTTTTTAACCTATACCTACACATTGACCCGTAAACCTGTGCCCTTATTGTACCTACTTATATTAACATCCACACCTGTACCCACACATTTTCCTTATCTTCTACCTTCCTATTTTTTACCTGACACTCATTACCTGTACTTATACATTTTCCACCCATTTACCCATACACCCTCACCCGTACCTGTCTTCACCAAACCCTAAATACCCGTCCTTATCCAACGTTTCTTATCTGTCCCACCAGTCCCATGTCTCTCCACCTCTTGGCAGATTGTGTGTGTGTACGTGCAGCCCCACCTCCCCCCATGTGTGCCTGTGTGTGGGTGACCTGATCAGCAAAGCAGAATTGTATTCAACTGCAAACCAGCATCTATTGGTTAAAAGTTGTTATAATATTGATGATTACTATTATTGTTGATATGGTGTCTTTTTTTTCTATGATGCATAAACATGACTTGTTTTACCACTGTTAGAGGGGGAAAAAAAGCAAAACTACAGAAAAATTTAAAATCGTTTTTGTTTTTCGTATTTTTTTTGGTTGTTTATCAGTGATTGCCGATCCTGCTCTTCCTGTTAAAACTTCAGGCAGCCACAGGGGGGCGCTCTAAACCAGCCTCTCATTCACTCTCACTCTTTTTAAGGCATCCCTCCTCTCTCTCCTCTCACTTTCTAGCTCTCTCTCTTTCTCGCTCTCTCCTTATCACCTCTTTCTTTCTTCCACAGATCGGCATTAGTCACAGATTGTAGCAAAAAAGAAAGTCAAGTTTAGTTATTGGAGTGCTTCACTCTCTTGTGTAGACCTTTTTGCTCCTCTTTCTATTTCTCGCTCTTTCATTGTGATACACAGTATAACCTCATGTTTCTGTTTTGTTTTTCTTATTCAGAAATCTAAATAAGCTGATCTTTGTATTTTCCAAATTTCTCATACTATGGTGGTAATAAATAGATGTTACACAAAATGTTTGTCCTTGCAGCCGTTTGTCTTACAAACTCAGTTATCAGGTCCTTGTCTGGAATTTTCAGGGTTGGTCAGTGTTGCCTTAAGCAAAAGTCTGAAGAAGTGTCTCGTGTCTGTAATGAATAAAAATAAGGAAACAAAGTCATTTAAAAAAAAAAAGTTTATTACTGTTCGATGTTAATTCATGGATTAACTACAAGTTCATCACTTTAGACTGGTGGTGGAGTTGACCCCGCCCCCCTTTCCTGTCCACTCTTATTTTTTTCTGTGGGAATTTGTGTTCATTCATTCTGAAGAGCACTTCTGAGGTCGGACACTGATGTTGGACGAGAAGGTCTGGATCACAATCTTCGTTCCAGTCCATTCCAAAGGTGCTGGATGGGGTTGAGGTCAGGACTCTCCAGCCATGTCTTTATGGAATAGAAAAGGTTCTGCCATAAACTGTGTCCACAAAGTTGGCAACATCATGATGTCCAAAATATCTGGGTATTAAGTATTAAGATTAATGCCTTCATTGGTTAGTAAGGGGACTAGCACAAACCGTGAACAGGGCCGTTTAGAAATGAACATTTTAAATTTGCATAGCGCCCTCTAGAGGAAGTAGGGAGTCATTTCAGATTTGAAAGTTAAATGCATTATTTACAGTTTAGTTGATGAAGAGAGGCAAAAGATGGGATCGGATTAGTATCTGTATCAGTATCAATAGATAGTCCAGGTTGCGGTATCAGTATGAGTGTCTGTATTAGACATGAAAATCAGGGCTTTATATACTGTATCCCTACTTGTTTACATCCATACTTGTTTTATACTTGATGATATTACTTGGAATTCAAAATAGCAACAAAACCACATAACCATTATAACAATGAGACATATATCAGTGATATTTGTTTAAAACCACGTGAGAAAATCATGCAAAAGGCAGGAAGTGTAAGAATAGGGGTACAGTAGATGCATTCAGGACAATGCAAGAGTGAAACCCTATAATATAGGAGACTACGTGAGATGCACTGGAGGTTAGATGAATGCCATTAATGATAAATGGAAAAATAAAAATAAAAGAGCCCTGAGGAACCCCTCACTGCAGAGGCACTGTATGTGAGGAACACACATAGAGCCAAAGCTCAGCAAGGGCTAAAGCATGTTTTGAGGGTTTTGGATATCATTTCTGCACGGTATGGTGAAAAAACAAAGCAACAAGTCAGAATAGTCAGGTCTGTCTTATTTAGGGACTGAATAACTGACCCTGAGGTTCTTTTAGTAGCTTGTGTGTGGTTGTTTCAGAAGAAAACAAACAGTTGTATTCCTCTTTCAAATTAGCCACGGATTAGAGGATGATCATCACAAACTGTGTGTCAACAATCTCAAACTGTTCACCAGCAAGCTGCATCTGCAAGCGAGGGCTTTCTGATGAAGTGGCCTTCCTTTCATACTCACACTTACCATTCATTGTTTCTGAAGGTGGAATCCAGTCGGTGATGGAATTGGGTTGTTGGTCGCATTGGTAGCACAAGTGACATGAAACACAACAGAGGAAACAGGGCAAGAAGGTTACATTTCCCTTCAAGCAACAAATATATACATCTGTATGTGATGTTAAGAGCAGTGTGTGAGCTGTTTCTTCCTTTCTGCAACTGAATCAGGAGTGAAGCTGCTGGAATACAGCCGAATAGCTGTTATACAAACACTACTGCACTCAACACACACACACACACACACACACACAACAGAAAAATAGGGAAAACAAGGGAAAGGTGTTTTTTACTCATGGCTGTATATTAGTGTCAATCAAAGTGAGAAGCTGCCCATACAGACCCTTACAAACTCCGTTGCTGTTAAATGGGTGCGCACTTCTCACACACTTCAGCCCCTCGTCACACTTCCCACGAATGTAAAATGGACCGCCGCAGATCTCATCCTTCTGTTTGGCGCACTCATAGCAGCAGCCACACGGTCCCAACACCTTCCCCCCGGGACACTGGGGCTCTGAACAGGTTGCCATATAGCAGGGTATACATGACAGTGCCCTGCTGTTCTCCACCACCAACAGCAGCAGAACCTGTAAGAACAGGAGTCTCAGATACATCCTGGAGTCCAGCAGCAGCCCGTCCAGACCACAGCCTCAGTCTCGCACAGCAAACCTGAGGAACGACTCTGGGTTCTCCTTTCCCGTGTTTGTGTGAAAGCCCACCCCTTTCGGTATCAACCCCTGCAGGGATTAATTTCTGGGCTGTCTCAACTCGCCCTGATTCATCCACTTACGTAACTGGCAGTTTGTTACGTGCATGATGTTATCTGCTGCTAAAAGAGCGCATGTATATATAAAAGTACATGGACGGGCTGATCATCACCTACATGAGCATGTTTTTGACATCTCTTTCCAAAAGCACTATTTGTGTGACCAGTAAAGTACTTAGCAGTAAGTTATTTACACACCAGCCTTTTTGTGTACATAGCATATTGCAGTTCTACAGAGCTTTTATTTGATTTTTATTTGAGACTATACGATTTATGTTGTTCTAGACTTTGTGTCTCTGTGGCTGTGCAGTAGAAACATAAAGGGTTTCTGATCCTGAAAACCATGGGCATTAATATGGAGTTTTTAGTATTTGCTCTCTTCTGCCAAGGCAAGATTTTTATGCCCATTTGTTCTATATAGCAGTTGTGAGGACAGGCACTAATGTTGGACGAGAAGGCCTGGCTCTCCATTTCCATTCCAAGGCATCCCAGATTTGTTGAATGAGGTTGAGGTCTGGGCTCTTTGCGGGCCACTCAAGTTCTTCCACTATGAACTCATCCAACCATGTCATTCAACCACTGTCACGCTTGAACAGAAACTCTCCAGTGCTTTTCTATGGAAGTTGGATAACTATGTGCTTGATTTTATGCACAATGTGTGTGGCTGAAACGCCTGAACTACGTAATGTGGATGGGTGTCCACTTACTTTTGGGCACACAGTGTGTTATCGTCACTGTATTTCCAAATGGTAAGCTTTACATTAGGAGCCTCTAAAACAGCCGTAACTTATAAAAGAGGTTGATGTAAAAAGATTTGTTTCTCAAAATTGTGGACCATTTCTATTGGTCCATGCGTTATTTTATTCTGTCACATTGTATAGGGTACTGAATAGTGTGTGTCTGATGAGTTCAGTACGGCCTGTATTCAGCTTAGTCTCATGTCTTCTGCTGGGTGTGTTAAATGTAGTCCTGGGACTTCGGGAAACCCACTTCATGCAACACCTGGCAGTGCCTTAATAAATGACAATAAAGCTTAACTTGAAATTCTCATGACCCGTCAGCAGCCACTAGAGGCCGCCACAGGCTAAGTTTGGGTGATGTACTTTTATTATGAAGTGGTGGTGGGGTTTATTGGATGAAGTTTCAAGTGTGGTTAATTTAAGTTAAGCGTTTGTGTTCGGTTATTGGTTTGAAGTTTTTGGGTTTTGTATTTCTCACTCCAAGTGAGAAAAAGAAAACCCATGCGTTTTCTGTGAATCAACTGAAAGATTTTGGTGTCAGGAATCATATGCTTCTACAAGCCGTTTGGACCCCCTCCCCCCATTGTGATTCATAATAGCAACATTTGCATAGAACCATCCATCATCTGTCAGCCCCCACCCATTTTCTTTTTAGTTGAAGACCATTTTTGTCTGCTGGTTTTAGAAGCAGGTATAAGTCGCTATGGCTACAGGCAAAGGCAAGTCACACATGAGGTGAGTCTGTGAAGAATAGCTGGTGAATCTCTTTATGTGAGCGTGATTTTGTGCAAAGAACTTCATGAACATGTTTTGTATAGCCCTTAGACTTATTATAAAGTGAGTTTTGCATAATATGTCTCCTTTAATGTTGTTTATACAAGTTATTTATCATATATACAGTCAATGAGTGTGGGAGGAAGGAAGCATGAGAAGGGCTGGAGGGAGCAAACATTTCTTTATTTTCCGTTTCCTTTCAGGGTCAAATACATACAAAAACTTTCCAGCACTTTACTTTTCATTTCTCTTTACATTTCTTCCCACCTTTTAGTCCAATCCAACATTATGAGACATTATGGGGGGTGATGTAAAAGTCACAGAGCGATGTTTGAAAAAGAAATACACTTAGTAAAAAGATAAACAAACACTTGCAGGTTTCAGACCCATAAAAACAACAGCATGCCCATTGCCTGACAAACAACTAGCAAAAGAAAAATAATCTCTTTTTCAGAGTTTAAAGGTTTAAAGTTGTGAGAGGTTCTCACTGTCGGGGGGCAGACTCGGGGCCGTGCTTCGCTCTTCTGCGATTCAGTCTGATCTCCAGCCAAGCCATGAACTCTTTAAAGCACAGAAGCATTTATTCTCAACACTCTGTTCCAACATCAGGTTTCACACACAGCAAGTCCATTTTGACATACTCATTCATTAGTATCTCAATTATTAGTATCTCAATTATTAATAACTCATTCATTAATAACTCATTAATCAACATTACATTATAATACTGCATTCAGTAATAACTCATTTATTACTAACACATACATTTATATGACATTCGTTCGTATTACATTATTATTGCATTCAGAAATAACAAATCCATCACTAACTCATTCATTAATAACTCATTCATAATATTACATAATTAATCATTCAACAGTAACTCATATTGCATTATGAATGATTTATTAATAACTTATTCACTGGTAACTCATTCATTAATCTGACATTTATTAATTACTCTTTCATCGACACTCATTCGATAATAAGTCATTCATCAATAATTCATGTTTTGAATATCGTTTCATAATTAATAATTAATTAATTTAATTATGAAGTCACTCATTCTTTCTTCAATAATTCTTTAATTTACTTAGTCATTAATTTATTAATAATTAATCCATTAAAAACCCCATACATTTGAAGCAATCGGGAAATTACAGTCCTGTGTGGAAGTCAGAGACCGACATTTATTTCATTTCCAGTCAAAACCACGTAATTCATTAGTAAGTTCTTTCATTTTTTTCAAATAAAAAATAGACTTTCGGACCCATACTTTACACAAACATACCTTCATTGTCTGTCAGTATTTTTTCTGAATTTGTCGTCCGGATGATGATGAAAATTGTGAGATGCCACAGTTCAGGACCAAGAACCAGCAGCCATTTGGAGAGAAAGGAACACAAAGGTACAATGAAATCACTGCAATGCTAGATTCATACACACACACACACACACACACACACACACACACACACACACACACACACACACACACACACGGTCTGTGAACGTTGTGTTTTTTGCCCCTGTGTTTTGTCTCCATGTTAAGCGTTAACGCAGTTTTTTTTAATGCCTTTTTTTGAAAGTTTGTGCCATTTTTTGTTTTCTTTGTGCTCCTGGTTGGTGCAGCACGCAGCTCCACGTCTTGGCTGGTTTTTGCGGAGGACAGGTGTCCCATAACTTTATATTAGATATACAAAAGCATTGGGACACCTAACCACTACACCAACAAGGACTTGAAGGGTAATGTATTAAGCTGAGTTGAAAATTAAATTGTTTTGGGAGCATATTTAGTGTTTACACTAGAAAAATAGGCATTTGTTTTACCACATCACAAATTCGTGTTTTTCACGATTCGCGGGTGCTCTTGGAGCGTAACCCCCACAGAATTTGTACTATGTATGCACTTCCATCCATTGACGAAATCCAGAGAAAACAGTGTCTGCGTTCTTAAGGTCTCCTCTCACTCTGCCCACGGACTGTTTTCTCTCCTGCCTTCGGGCAGACGCTTCAGGTTACCCCAGACAAGAACCGGCAGACTTAGGAACAGCTTTTTTCCCAGAGCTGTCTCCTTGCTGAACTCCTTTGCCCCCCCCCCCCCCCATACACTCCTGATAACCACTGTACTATTTAATTTTGCACATTTAATATTGCACATTTAATCCTGCACATTTTTGCACATAACCATTGCACTTTCCACTTGTAAATGTATATGTCCATTGCACACACATTTGTGAATTCTGTTTATATATTTTTATACATATGTCTATTCTGGAGATAGTAGATAATCAAACTGTAAATGTTGTTCATATCCATTGCATATTTAAGATCACTGTAGCAATCTGTAAAATTGTTCATCTACTTCTAATTCCTGATTAT
>JBBJLR010000087.1:13894917-13905445 GCA_037577145.1 Brachypetersius gabonensis
AGAGAGAGAGAGAGAGAGAGAGAGAGAGAGAGAGAGAGAGAGAGAGAGAGAGAGAGAGAGAGAGAGAGAGGAAAGTTACAGAGAGAGAGGAGAGGGAGCGAGAGAGTGTGCGCAGAGGAGAGAGAGAGAGAGACGGGTACAGAGGAGAGACAGAGAGAGTTGTAGTTAGTGATCTGTAGTTGTTCTCCTGGTTCCACAGTTGAAAGTGCGTGTGAGTAAGGGCGAGTGTGTCTGTGTTTTATCGCGCGGCGGTGTGAGTGTGTGGGTCTGTGTTCGGAGGGTGTGTGTGGGGCAGCATGATGTCGTTCATTAAGCAGCAGCCTCACTATGCGGTGAACGGGCTGGCGCTGCCCGGGGCTGCGGGCATGGAGCTGCTGCACACGGCCGTGGCCTACCCGGGTAAGACCACAGACACACACACAAACCCTCACACACTCCACATATTATATTCAAACTCATGTGACAATGTACAATCACACTCTAGCACATCACAGGGCTGTATAGAATGTGACAAACACTGTAATAGACACACACACACACACCTGCAGCGCCCCGGGCCCGCACGCGCTCAGCCTCCTCTTCACACACTTTGTTTTAACCGGTTACTGTATATATATATATATGTGTGTGTGTGTGTGTGTTTATTTATACTGATTATGACCGCATGTCTTGTCTTCATCTGAGCTGTTTTACTTCTCTTCTGCCGTTCAAACCATTTATTTGGTTTGCTTTTGGTGAAATAACCGTTAAACTGACCATTTTACAGTAATTTTACTGAAAATTTGAGTTCGTTAAAATCCCCAGATAATAATTTACAACGGAAAATAAAGCCGATGATTGTTCGGATTGTTTTTTCACATTTAGAACGTAATGAACTGAATTGTTTCAGTGTATTTCGTGTGTGGAGGCAGCTCATGAATGGGGTTTTATTATTAGTGAAGAAATAACCGAACTCTCTTGTTTTTTGTCTCCTGGTTCCACAGCTGCGCGTTTTTACTGTATTTTTTGACGAAATATTTTATATCAGATATATTTAAATCTCTGATCTCAACCAATTAAACACCACAGACCACATTAACTGTAATTGTATTGTCCTTTAGAGAACACAACAGAATTATATAATTCATAAAGAAAATGAACGAATTTTTAGACAGGACACATTTCAGTTTGTGCTGTTTTTAAAGTTCCTAATGTTCGTATATTTTATATTTCTAATGTTAATTTAAAGTTTCTAATAGTGCAGGTTTATAATATGTTATGAATTTTATACATGTATAGGGTTTATAACGTCTAAATATTTGTCATAGTTAAAATGCTTAAATGGCTGTCATGTTTTAATGTTTAGAATATGTATAACGTGATTAACATTTCCTTCCCGAATTGTTATGATGATGCCGATGATTATGATGATGATTGTTGTTGATGTTGTTTAATTATGTATTAATCGCCCGTTGAATGAAGCCCTAGATGTAGTCACACCGCTGTCTGCTGCAATTATACAATATTTCCATAAATAGAAAAACAAAACAACAAAAAACAAAGAAACAAAACGAAAAACGTTTTTTAAAGTGTTTCTTTAATATGTGCCCTCGGTTTTTGAAGCGGGAGCTTCCTCAGCATCACTGAATAACATGAACACTATCCTGATTATTCACTTTTACACTCAAAGAAGTAAACAATAAATAAATATTCAATAAATATTAAATAAATAAACTAACTGTGTGTGAACATTCTCAGACGCCGTGGGCAAACTGTCCCGAGTCATATTGGTGTCATAAAAAACAATTTTTACGTCAGAATGAACGCTTAAAGCCAAATAACTGCGCTGTACGTTGTAATTTATAAACAATGTCTAATAATTTGCTGTTCTTTAAGCCTTTGGAAGACGTGAAATCATTCATGGAAGCGGCAGCCCCCCTCTCCTTTAATAAATCTTCATAAATCAAACGCTGTACTGTAATCAAACACTTTAATCTTAAGTGTCAAAGAACACACTGACCCAATGAGGTTAGTTTCTTTTTTCCCTTAACTCCACCTTTAGCTCAGCAGATGAGCTGGAAGTTTTGACTGAATTTCTCTTCATTCCCCAAAGTGATGGGACTGGCCTCAAAATGTTCTCTTCAGTGTAAGGCGTAAAGAGTAGGATCGTATGCTGAACTTGTTGTGTGTGTGTATCTGTGTGTTTGTGTGTGTGTGTGTGTGTGTGTGTGTGTGTGTGTGTGTGTGTGTGTGTGTGTGTGTTCAGCCACTCCGAGAAAGCAACGTAGAGAGCGAACAACTTTCACCCGCACCCAACTAGACATTCTGGAGGCTCTCTTCACGAAGACACGCTACCCTGACATCTTCATGAGGGAAGAAGTGGCGCTCAAAATCAACCTACCTGAGTCCAGAGTACAGGTGAGACACTGTGAGCCTACAGGGTTGACAATGTATGGCTGAGGAGACGTTTAGTAATCTTGAAGTGTGGGTATGAATTATCTGAGGAAGCTGAGATCTTTCTCAGAATAGGTGAGATCTACCTGAGAATGGGTGAGATCTATGTGAGTATAGGTCAGATCTACCTGAGTAAAGGTGAGATCTAACTAAGGATAGAGGTAACACTGTGAGGAGCAGGCGAGGCCTAGTTGGGTACAGGCATGACAATTTACAGTTAAAGTGAGGTTTATTCTCAGCTGTTGTGAAGTGTGGGTGAGACTTACCTGAGTGCAGATGAGATACAAGCATGATCTACCTGAGAACAACCGAGACACTTTCAGACGAGGCCAAATCAGGTACAGGCATGACAGTGAACGGTTAAAGTTTAATTTATTCTTAGTGACTGTGAAGCAGGTAAGGCTTACCCAAGTGCAGGTGAGGTGCAAGAGGTACTATCAGGTGAGGCCTACCTGATAACAAGTGAAACCCTGTCAAATGAGGCCTACCTAAGAACAAACATGACAATATATTTACTGCAGGGAGGTTTATCTCAGCAGTCATGCAGCAGTGAAGTATAGGTAAGACCTCCCTGAGATGCAAGTAAGGTCTGCCTGAGAACAAATAGGTTAGGAATGACAGCATCAGCCTGAGGTTTATCTTAGCAGCCATGAAGGCTGGGTAAGACATACCCGAGATGCAGGAGAGAGCTGTCATGAGAAAACCCCAGAGATTCAACAAACCAATCAAAGAATTGGTACATTAGGCTTTCAGATGTAACTATACATTGTACTTTCTCAATGTTGCATGAATCTATCAAACGTCAAATCAATATGTCCATGCTAATGTCTTTTACTCGTTTCTGTCAAATCATTTTAATTTTCCACATCATTTTTAAATTTGTTTCTAATACATCAGTCTATGTATTAGCTGCATGTTATATCAGGAACTACGATTGATATATTTCTCTTCCTCCCTCTGCCTTTCAGGTGTGGTTCAAGAACCGCCGTGCCAAGTGCCGCCAGCAGCAGCAGCAGACTAGCGGACAGCCTAAGCCTCGTCCGCCTAAGAAGAAGTCCTCACCACCCCAAGATTTGGTGTCTGACCCTGGATCTGGCTCCTCTGTGGCCCCACCCCCAGCTCCTTCTGTTGTGGTTCCAAGCTCGAGTGCTGTTGTTGCTGCAGCGCCCGTGTCTGTGTGGAGCCCTACATCCCTGTCACCACTCCCAGACCCCCTGTGTGGCTCGGGAACCCCCTGCATGCAGCGTCCTGCCCCCTACCCGATGAGCTATGGCCAGCCGTCATCCTCTTATGGCCAGGGCTATGGCTCATCGCCATACTTTGGTGGCCTCGACTGCAGCCCCTACCTGTCCCCCATGACCTCGCAGCTATCGGCCAGTGGGGGTGCCCTGTCACCCTTGGCCGTGCCCTCCATGGGCGGGTCACTGAGCCAGTCACCATCGCTGTCCTCGCAGGGCTATGGCGCCTCCTCGCTGGGCTTCAGCTCTGTTGACTGCCTGGACTACAAGGACCAGCAGGCCTGGAAGCTCAACTTCAGCACCGTGGACTGCCTCGACCACAAGTTCCAGGTGCTGTAGAAGCAGTGGAGGGACATCGGCTGAGCCCCAAATTGCTTCCTATCAAATGCATAGTGCACTGTGTAGGGTTTAGATGGAGCCTTTTTTCATGTCCTACCTAGTGCACTATGTAGGAAGTAGGGAGAAATTTGAGATTGGAGGAAAAGATGGAGGAAAAGAGAGAGAAGATAGGGAATGACAGTGAAGACAGTAGACAGCAAGTACAGTAAGAGGTTTACGGAATGAATCTGAAGCAATTCACACCACAAAGAAGGAGAACAGAGGCAGCCACCAGTTCCAAATGCTGTAGAGCAAGGGTTCTAGGCTCCAGTCCTGGGAACCTACTGTCCAGGCACAGTCGTAATGTTCAAGCATTCTGATTAACCAACACACCCTGATTCAGTTTATGAAGAGTGGGGTCAGGCAAAATTGTACTTATTTCAACCCTAATCAACCCGTTCATTTCAAGAGCATTTGAATATTTTCGTCGGGTGTGAAATACTCTCCAGGGCGTTGGTATCCAGCACTGGCGTGCTGTTTAGAAGAAGCCTTTATAATCGTGGACTATGTAGTACACTATGTTGGAAGTAAGATACAGAGAGTGAAGTGAGAGAGTGAAGACTGAAAAGAATGACTGCAGTAAGAGGTGATACTGCTGGGGTTTACATCATGAAGAAGGAAGAGTGAGGTGGCAAGCAATTCCATGTGCTCTAGAGCAAGGGTTTTTGGTTCCAGTCCTGGTTCCAGTTTTTTATTCCACTGCACTCAGCATACACAATCCAGCTCAGGAATGGCTTGAGTGGTAACTGTTGACTTGGATCCAGTATGTTGGGGCACAGAGTATCTTGAAATTGTGCAGGGTAGTGTGTCTCTACTCTCTATGACTCAGTCACAACCCTGGGGACCCACTCTCCTGCACGGGTTCAGGCATTCTCTACCTCCACCTGATCCAGCTCTTGAGGGGGCTGATTATTAGCAGAGCTGAATGCACTGTTGGATCCAGGAATTGTTGCAGGAAAACTGTGCAGGGATAAAGCTCCCCAGGACTGGGAGTGAAAACAACTGCTGTAGAGGACAAAAATAGGCAAGACATCACCTGAGTCTTGAATGACACCCTATTGGACATGTAGTGCAATGGGTAGCCTTTATTTTATGGCCTGTCTAGTGCACCATGTTGCGACTCATTCAAGAACCCGCTGGAAGGAAATAGGAGAGCTAACAAAGACAGAAGAGAGTAAGTACAAGGAGAGCTGGGTTTAGATCCATGTATTGAATCTCAAAGGATTCGCACAGCGAAGGAGAAACAAGGCGGCAGTTGCTTCTTCAAGACAGCAAATGGACTCCTCCAGACTCTTGATCAGTCATCAGTATTATGAATTTACCTCACAGGCATACATATAAATATATTCAGACAAGGAACTTTCACTGGATCACACACACACACACACACACACACACACACACACACACACACACACACACACACACACACTCAGAGAGGAATTTCTCAGCCCAGTCTCTGTCAAGCTGTATGTGGCGGCACTGCCAACATCTTTCTACTTTTTACTTAAGTTTGATTTCTCTTCTAGGAGACTGTAGGAATTACTGTGTTGTGCTTTTAGTTTGCTATTCTTGATGTGTTGTTCTGTTATTTGATGCCAGATCATATGATGTAGTAGATCAAGTTTTCATTAAACACGACTTGTTTGACCTTCTGTGAATGCTTTCTGTTAGAGTGATGTTTTGTATGGGCTGGATGCTTCAATGCCTTCCTTTTAGAACATTCTAGTACATTTCATGGGTATTTCTAAGGGTGTAGTGAGCTCTAGGCACAAGCTAATGTGCTCGTCCATATGATGCATTGTATTGTTATATCCCAAGTGTGTTTCCTGTAAACAAAAATGCTAAACCATTAGCCTACTCTTTCTAACTGTCAGCTCCAAACAGACTGGAGTGTGATTGGTAGATAGCCAGTTACAAATCATCTATAGGGACCAGAAAGTAAAATAAACAGGATTTCACCAGTTGAGAATGAACTAAATCACGGTTAGCTTTAGTTGCTAGGTCTACCACAGACCAGAAAACTGGCATGATGAAACTAATAGCCAACAAAATATACCAATGTCACACAGCTATCACTATTCAATCATCTTTCTGGACTCAAAGAAATGTTCGAATTTTCCTTTTTATAACCACAGTTGTGCAAAACCTTAAACCTTTAAACCTTAAATGGCAACACTTTGGGACAGGTGCTGTGGGGTGGCGGGGTAGAGCAGCACCTGGAGGGACAGACGGCCGTTGCCATGGCCGCTGTCTGGTTGCTGTGTTGTCATAGTGACATGTGTGCGAGGTCTTGCCTAGCCGCCCGGGTGTGTAGGGTTATTTTAGCTGATGACCCAGAGAGCACCTCAATCTCCTTACCGTCAACCCAACACGAGCCTAAAGCAATTAGACAAGATTACCAGCCCTCTGTGTCTCCCTGTCTACCTCTCTCTGTCTCTCTCTCTCTCTCTCTTCCACTGTATCACACTTTTCATCTTGTCCTCTCTCTGCCACACTCTCTGTTTTCTCCCTCAGAATAACTCGCTTAATCTATCTATCTATCTATCTATCTATCTATCTATCTATCTATCTATCTATCTATCTGTCTGTCTATCTGTCTGTCTACACTACCAATGAAAAAGATTTAGGACATACAGTTTATTTATTAGCATGTTACTCAGTTAATATTTATTAAAAAAAAAAAACACCCAGTATTCAGTATCTAAGTGCCTTTTTATCCAAAAAGTTTAAATTTTTTATTCGTCACTACTGACCTACAAAAAGCACCTAATATAATTACAATCATAATTATAATGTGGATCAATAGAGAAGAGTTAGATATTTCATGTGCTCTAAAGTGATGGAACAGTTAACTGCAGGACTGCAAGTGGGACCACTCAGGTACCCTTGAGCAAGATACCGTCTCCATGTACTGCTTCTGGGCGCCGCACCGGTGGCTGTCCACTGTTGGCTCAGCTAGTAGGCCAGTGGTTAGGGGTGGCCTGGTGGTTAGGGGTTAGGGGTTAAATGCAGAGAACAGTTTCATGCAGTTCACACTGCGTGCTGTGCGGTGGTATGGCATGTTCATGTATGACAAATGCACAGTCTAGCAATTATCTAACAATTATTAGGTTGTCAGACTTGCCCTGTTACAGATTCTTCCTATGCTATCATGGAAACTGTCTGTCTGTCTGAAACACACCTTGTATGTCCACTCACTGTCCACTTCATCAGCATGGTTCGAATTACAGGGGGTACTGGGGGGATACTGGGGGGGTACTGATCAAGACCTGTGTCGTCGTCAGCCCGTTTCTTAACAGTGTTATGTGTGACCTGTGTCGTCGTTTCTTAACAGTGTTATGAAGGCAGTACCCCCAATTATGGAGGGTAATTCACACTCTGTTCATAAGGTCTATATACCTTAATGGTACACCGCACACTGAGCCGGCAGTTCATTACATCCATGTTTGTACCCTTAACTGCCATTTAATCAGAAACATCTACCATATAGAAATCTATTCGAAACACATCAGAACTCCACCAACCATTTGCTCCGTTACTCAAGAACTTCCAGCCCAGAATGACCCTGCACTCAAAAGGGTGATTTACGAGTACCCAATTAAAAAAAGAACTGTCCCAAACGAAAGATTACTGGATGTGTTTCTAGATTACTGTATGTCTTAGCTCAGTATTGTTCTGACATCAAACAGTATCTTTGTCTTTTCGCTCACTCTCACTCTTTTGTGTACAGTTACACAAACAAAACCTGTATTTTTTGAAAATATAAGTAAAAGCACCTCTGTGGAAGTTACAGTTTTTCTCTGCTGGTTTGGCTCATTTCTTGAAACAGAAATTACATTCTTAAAACTATAAGGACATTTGGCCAAACAGTCCTACAGTTCTGCACAACATTACAGCTCTCTAGCAAAGGCTCATATCTCTCCCAAAGCTGTTTACACAGGCTTCAAAACTAGATTCCTTTCCCATATATAGAGTCAGTACCATCAAAATTATAAAGATTTGCATTCACTTAGTGCTTTTGCCAAAATTACCTGGAAGGTTCAGCACAACACCATGGATCCCCTGCAGAAGCTCATATCTCTCCTAAAACAGTTCATCCATGTGTCAAAACTAAATTACTTTCTTATATAAATTGTCAGTAACCCCAAAATGCATAGTCCCTATGGCATTGAGAAAGCACTGCAAGTCAAAATGCTTAGATGTTTTGTTACTATGGCAGAGGTCTAGCTCACAGAATACAATTATGTATAAAACTGAAGAAAAAAAAAAGGATTTTACAGTAAGAGCAGCCTCCAAAGTTTGACATCACACACACTGCTCTCACACTGCCAAGGAAATGAACTTCCATACATTAGAGGACATAAAACGAAAATGTATACAGTTCTGCACACGTACAAAATATGAACACAAACAAAACAAGAAAAATTATATCAAGCCTGCAGTGCTACAGTAACTTTTTCAGTGGTCGCTGTCATCAACCTCCCTCTCCTGGCCACCATCCTCATCCTCCTGGCCATCCATGCTCTCTGTTAGGCCATAGATTTTGTTCCACATGTGAGCGGATTTAGTTCCTTACAATGCAGTGAGGGAAGAAACGGCCTGAATGTCTCAACCATCCCCTACTGATCCCCTGTGATGTCCTCGCATGCAACATTCACTGCATGGAGGAGGGACCTCTGGTCTTGAGCCTGTTGTTCATAAACTTTCCACCTCCTCAATTGGATTGAGGAAAGGAAAGTATGGTGGTGGTAGCTCCATGAGCATTCTTGGATGTGTAGTGAACCAGGCCCTGACACGATCACATAGTGTCGTAGGTGAGTCCCTTCAAGATCTCTCTCATTTTTTTGGGACCAGATCAGTATAAAGACGGTCCAAAAAAATGAGGAGCTTTTGAGTGTTGTAAGGGCATAAACTGGGGATATGTGTGGCCACTCTCAGATATGGTAGCACACATTGTTAAATTGCCTGGGACATCCACCATGGCCCGCTGGCCAATGATGTTACGACCACGTCTGCAGCCCTTGGCCAGGTTGAAACCAGCCTTATCGACAAACACAAGGATGTGAGGTGTTTCATTCCCCTCTAACACCATTCTCTACAATAGAGTAAAAAACCTAAATCAGTCATATAGAAAATTACATAGGATTGTTCTATGTTCTCCTCCACAAGTTCAGTGATTCCGAACCTGGGGTACAGGCCAATGCAGAGGTACTGCAGGGAGTATTTGACATAAAGAGGAGAGAGTAATACTGAAGACAGTTTTCTGATGTCATTTTTATAGTATCATACGGTAACATCACATTGAGGTAAGATCTTACAGTACTGTAGGCCTACACACACACACAAAAGGAAATGAATAGTTTATAAATGTCTTGCTTTACAATATGCGCAGTACTGTATACTGTAATGTCTCCTATACAATAATTCCATCATTGACTGAGTACATACCTGTTTTCCCTGCGAAAGGTTTGGATGGTGGAGGAAACTGTAGAGCGAGGCAACCTGCCTCTGCCATTGTGAGGCGATGGTTGACAACAAGGTCTATGATTGTGGCCCGAATTTCATCCGGGACAGCATGGTGTCTTCATGCTCCTCTGCTCCTCTTCCCCCTCTTCCTCTTCCTCTTCCTCCTCTTCCTCAAGCAGGAAGTTGCTCATTTACTTGGTGAGGTCCCTCCATGTTCATACTGCAAATGGTACTGGCCCTGGCCAAGCTCTATTTAAACATGTTTGGCAGCATTCACAACCACAGACAGCACCTGTTAGGAAACTAAACAAACTGTTTGTCTGATCATCAGAGATGTGGGAAAGTCCTCCTACGTTAGTCAAGTTCTAATTTCACCTGACTGTCAATTAGTGTCAAGAATTGTAGTTCATGGTACTACATTCTTGACTAATTTTGACAATTGAACAGACTATTGTGTATATGATGACTTACACGATGAAATCAGGCTGAAATGTTTTAGAGAGAACAGCCATTAGACTGAGAATCAACTAATCAGTTTAGATGAGCAAGATCGATTTATTTGGAAAATGTGCTAAATGTGGGCTCATTGTGCTAAATGGAGGCTACTTGTACAGAACCATTTGCAAAGATGCACTGAGACACTTGAGATATGTACTAAGACATTTGCAATTTGATGAAATCTATGAGAAATGCCATTCTGTTGTGAACAATTGCAAGGTGGATTGGAGATTTGTCCATGTTGTGTTGAGAATGTCATTTCGGTTTCAAGAAATGAGCCAAACCGGCGGAGAAAAAACTGTAATATAAAAGCTTCCTTTAGCTTTCTTTGGCTCAATTAGCATTTGTGTTCTTTAAACTTAGGTCACATTAGTAAGCATATGAACACAACAAAACATGCCAAAGCATTCAGAAACTGACCACTGATGAAGGTCTAGAGGCTCACATGATCCCATCCACATTAACGGGAGGGCTGTTGAGTCTGTTTCATCCTTCAAGTTCCTGGGGACCCA
>JBBJLR010000087.1:13907718-13923354 GCA_037577145.1 Brachypetersius gabonensis
TGTGTGTGTGTGTCTGTGTGTGTCTGTGTGTGTGTGTCTGTGTGTGTGTGTCTGTGTGTGTGTGTCTGTGTGTGTGTGTTGGGAGGACCGATTTTCAAACACCCCGTAATCTTTGTTAATTTAATTTAAGACATGAAAGTGTGTTTGGACTTCAGGGCTTCCCGGAGATGAGGGGACCGAGGTGACGGAGTTTAACCTCTTGGTGACCAGCACTATTGAAATGGCAGTGGTTTACAGGTGAGGTGCATTTTCCTGTGTTTCCATTTGTAATTATTTGAACAGGTTTTCTGGAAAAATATCTACTAAAACTAGAGAGAAACTACACAGAGAGTATTTAAACACAGTTGAATATTATATATTATCGGGGGTCTTTTGAGGGTCCTGGCTTTTTCTTTATATTTTGCTTTGAATAACTTTGTTGTTTGACAGGCAGAAAAGAAATGTGAACAAATGTTTTACTACGACAGACTGCAAAGTGTCTAAAGATGCAAGGTGCCTGGATAAAGGAGTTCCAACCACTCAAGACCACTTGAATTGCTACATTTTTTGCTTTTAAAGATCCAGACTGTCTTTTACTGTATTATTTTTTATATATATATATATGTCTGTGTTTAGAGATGTGGAGCGGTGTGGCGTGAGCCAGCCAATCTGCTTATCAGACAGTGATCAGTGTGACGCTGTTCTGTGTGCCCTCGTTATTGATCTGGACTTTGATGGGCAGCTGGAGGTGCTGTTGGGAACATATGGACAGGTAAGAATACACACACACACACACACACACCTGAGAAGATTCAAAGTGTTTCATTTTTGGGGGGAATTTCTTTCAGAGCAAAAAGAATGCAAGTGTGTAATGTATGTGGAGAACATACAGCACTGTAGTTTAGAATTATGTAAGTTCAATGAATTAATTTACTCAGAATTAATGAATTACTAATAAATGCATTCAGTTTGTGAAGCGCATGCAGTTGCAAGAGGACCAGTATTAAGCTGTGGATAAATGCACCAAGTTCCAAATTATTATGCAAATTTGATTTTCCTAAGCAGTCAGTGTAATTTTCAAGTCAACCATTAAGAGTATAGTTTAAATGTTACTGAACAAACCTCACAACGATAACAGTATTTTTTTTCAAAAATAAAAAATGTAATGCACACTTATGGAACGTAATGAACTTCTGCAACATAGCTGGGAAGAACTTTCTGCAGAATGAACAATGAGACTCTTGAATTTCAATACAAAAAAACAGACTCTTTACCCATAAACTTAGATTTTTAAAACACTGCAACACTCAGCCATGCAGTGTTGCCAGATTGGTAAGGAAAAGGTTGTTCAAACTTTACTGAGAAATCTAATTTACAAAAGTGATTCTCTAAAGATCAATTGACTGAAAGGTTCTTTGGGCATGCCAGAAACGTTCTATGGCTTCAAGCACTGCTTACAACAGTGTGGAGGGGTGGGTTTGGTAAAGAAGGGAGGACACCTAAAGGACCAGAACTGTGGGAAAGATAGTGCTGCAGTGTGTTACTGGAGCAACTGAACAAACAGGCCTGACTGAGATGTGAAGAACCTTTTCAAGGTTTAAGGAACCTTCACATAAGTCATTTACTAAGTTAAGGTTTATTCACAGATCCCTTTATGGAGCTTCATTATACTTTACCGACACAGCTTGTCTACAAAAGTGTTTCTCTAAAGAGAACCATTTTTAATTATATTTTACTTTCAGATAAATGTGACATGCAAGATATAAAGTAGACAACTCTGATTTGATCCCTAGACCTCCTAGACCTGAGCCTATGGTTTTAATTAGTGCACTATAGAACCAGGCCCACTTATTTTCAAATGGTGGGACATACAAGACAATAAAAGAAAGACACTGATTCAATCCTACAACCTTCCAATCTTGAGACCACCAGTGAGCTACTGGGCTCGACAAGCTGGTGTCTTGTATGAAGTGTGACATGCAAGACAAAGTTAAAGACTCAGATTTGATCCCACGACCATTTCTGAGACCATGGCTTTAATGAGCCACAGAGCAAGGCCTGAGGCTCAACTCATTGACATTCAAGACTTAAAACTAGGGCTGTAAAGTGATTAATTAAAATTAACTAATTAATCGCAAATCTGGTAAAAACTTAATTGCGATTAATCATGATTCTATGTCAACCCAATATATAATATATAATAAACACACCAAGTCATCAATTTTACAAAGAAGTCTGTCACACTTTTAAAAGCTGTAAGATGAAAACAAAACTTACTTTTGAATAGAAAATGCATAACATCTTCAAACCTGAGAGAATCTCTGTCCTAAGACAAAAACATAGCTTTAAATAACTTTAAATAAAATTAAAGGACAAAGCCTAACAAGAGTCCCGCCTCTCGCTCCAATCTCCTGCAACTGTCGGAGACCCCGCCCCCCTCCGCTGTCGCTGCCACACCGGGACGCTTCGCCTTGAGGTGATATGATAGTGATGCAGTGCTTCGATGGTAATAGAATTCACTTTTGCAAGCACACATTGTACCCTCGTCTTTTCCAAATCCCCCTCTGGTAGTAACTTAAAGTGAAATTGTCCATTTAACAGCGTGTTTATCTTCCATCGCTAGCTTGACTGAGCAGCAGCATTGGCCACATGAAGTGGCTTCTTCTTCTGGCGTGCTGGTCGCTGGCGTAGCGTAATACTGCCCCCACTGATAGTGTGGTACAGCAATTAATCTCGCGATCAATTTATTTTAAAGCGTTATAGAAAATCAATTAACGCAAATAGTTAACGCGATATTTCTAACAGCCCTACTTAAAACTAAAGACTTGGGTTTGATATCATTGCCCCATGTTTCTGAAGTCACAGCTTAAGCAAGCGAGATAAATGACTTGACAAGAAACACTGCTTTTTATTTCTATATCTATCTTTCAGATTCCTAAATACATATGAAGACATGTCACTTAAGTGACTGATCCCCACGAAAACCAGCCTAGACGTACCTTAACCCTAACCAATCAATTTCTTATGGTTGTTTGAGATGTCTGATCTTTTGATCCGATTCAGGATCTTCTGTGCTACAAATTCCACTGGCCGAAAGGAGCGACGGAGGGGCAGTTCCATTTGATGTGGAGGCGGAGCTTCAAGAGCCCATTGCTCTCAGTTATTTACCTTGACCTCACTGGGGACGGGCTGAAGGAACTGGCCATTCTGACGATAAAAGGACTTCACATATTACAGGTCAGTTTATTAAGTAATTCATTTACAGCACTGATGAGCTCATTACTGTGAAACCTTTCAAGGGTTTTGATCTATTAGGCAGTGAATGGAGAGTCCATTCTTAATGATGTTGGAGGCAGGAAAAATGGACAAGTGTCTGAGACACATTGATCATTGCCATACTATGTTGGATAAAAGATAGGGTCAGAGCTCAGGCCAAAATGGCTTCCCAGTATGCAGTGCTTAGTACGTACCAAAAGGACAACTGCTGAGCCAGCAAAAGGGTCATGCTGTAGCACAAACTGCTGAAATTGTTCATGCTGGCTTTGATAAAAAGGAGTCAGAACATACAGTGCAGCGCCACCTGCTGTTTTACTGGGAAAGACAATCTGCTACATTTTGAAACTTCAGCAATGTTAACATGTTACTTCAATCTTAATTTCCTTGATATGACATTTTGTTCTGATTTTGACTATAGCCAGAACTCAATTTACCTGAATTTGAATAAATTAGCCACATTCATCTCATACTGTCAAACCAAACTGCTTTTCACTACCACTGGCAAAGGGGAAAATATATTATGCAAGTTAGCTGTTATTTTTCTTCCTTTTCATCCCTTACAGCACAGCCTCACCAGCACAGCTGACCTCATCCTGAAGCGCCTGACCAGGAGAGTTGAAAAACATGCTAAAAAAGACCAGCCAATCAAAAACCAGAATACTGAAAGGACAGACAAATCGCCAAAGCGGCAGAGCATTTCAACCGCGTAGTCTGGATATAAAATACATTCTGTATCCAGATGGCTGAACTCATTACTAATGTTCAGTAGCCTCACACGGCTGGTAATTTTTTTTCTAGAAATGCCCTGACCAATGGGATGCACAGGAGAAGCAACACAGCCGATGGTCTCCATGCCAATTGCCAAGCATTGGCTAGAGGAATATGAACAGATAGAAAATCCTATGTAAAAAAAAAAAAAAAAGAGCAGGGGCTGTTTGATAGCAGAAAGGGACAATTAAGGAACACAAAAGGAAATCAGAATTTGCCCTAAAAACTACAACCACAGCTACAGTTGTGAACCCTTCCTCGCTGCATCAATTCTCACCGGAGGGCACAAAACCACAAACACCCATATGACTCTAAACCTGGTGTTTATTTAAAGAACAAAAATACATTTGAATCACCACTTTTCTTTCATTCCAGATCAACATGACATACAGGGTAGGAAAGAAAAACTAATAAAAAGGAACCAAGAATACACCAAGAAATTAAAAAGTTCAACACTGTACAAAAAAAAAATTCTTGATTTAAGGGTGGGCTTATTTGCTGCCCATCTCTGTGACTCAAGCTGAGGGAGGTCGCACTCTGTGCCATTGGGGTGAAAGATCGTTTAAGGTCAGTTTGAACGTAAGTGGTCAGTTAGCATTCTGTGCGGTGGAGAAGCACAGTTTAAGTGTGTACGGGTATGGCCCACCTAGGAGAAGAAAGAATACATATTAAATAAATGAAAAATGCTTTCCCCCTATAGGTCATTCATCGTAGTTTTAGTTCAAGCTTAATAAAATTTTATATGCACAATACATGGTCTTACTTGGATTTTTCATCTGGTAGTGGTTCATCATGGAAAGAGCTTCCATAGCATCATTTACCGTCTCCCACTCCAACAGTCCAGAGGCACTCCTCTCACCTACAGTCCCGCCAACATACACAAAAAACACACTTAATAACTCACTGCCCTGTATACGCACAGAACATCTATGACAGCCTCACATGGATAAGAAAGTTAAAATTGTCACTACTGATTATATTACTAAGAGCAAAGTATTCAATTTATCTAAACACCCAACACTAAAACGCTAAAGCATGCAGACTTTTACAAGACACTAGACTAGAGAAACTTCCAAACAGCCTAAAAAGGTCTGAAGTCGAGGGGGTGGCGTGTCCAAACAATTTTTTTACTTCATCAATGAAGCTAGTGATCGTAACAGCACTGTTGCTGTATTTACGCCACACACAGATACTTACTCTTCCCTGTGAAAAGTTTGACGTTGGCTGGAGGCTTTAACCCAAGCTCATCACAAATCTGCAGAAAAGCGAGAGAAAAGACTCATTAACGCAAAAAGACTAAGTCACGTAGGCTTATCCTCATTTAAGGCTCACTAGTCACTAGCCTATAGATGTGAAAAAACATTTGTATGTGATTCTATGTAACTGGCGTATAAAATACAACAATGAAAAGGATGAGGATCTTGCAGAGCTTGGTACCTGGTTGAAAATCTCGGAAGAGCTGTCCGGCTGGCCGTTGAAGAAGTGCAGCACGTTACTGGGCCGCTGGATGCGGTTCTTGGCCGCCTGCTCAGGGGAAGTGAAGCGATTATTCCTGCTGCCGTGGAAATCCTTGAAGCTGCTGCTGCCGTCCTCCAGCTGGTACGACTGACCTGGGATTATAGCCTGCTGCTTTGACACACTATGCACAACACAAAAAAACTGATTACAGAAGAGCCATTCTTGGGTGTTTTTAGCTACTCTTCTGCAGATATGTTTGACTCAGTTACGGGAACATGACAAAGTAATGCCACCATAGATGCAGGTTTAGAGCAAAGACACTGAAAAACTATTTTACATTCTCAGCCCTGGCTTATAACAACAACTGGCACCTACCAGATGTTGAGCTTCTGGTTGAACAGCATAGTGTGATTGAGGTGAGAGATGGCTCTCTCCACTGCATAACAGTCTCCCATCTCCACCATTGCAGCACCTGGCTTACTCTTCATGAACTTCACCTGGAAGCACAAGCACACAGGTCACTACTGCTGGTAACTTGAGTGCTAGCTCAGGCTCTTGGTTGGCAAAGCTAAACCACACTTCAGGACAGTTACAATGTCAAACCGATCAAAAACAAACGTTAGCAACTAAATTAACTCACTCTCTCCACGTTGCCATAAAGACAGAAAGCATTGAAGATCCGGTCAGCATTGATCTTGTAGGGGTCGAGCCCATACACCATGATGACAGGAGAGTCAGCCTGAGAGGCGTATTCCGGTGGGGGTCCATGTCCATACTGTGGGCCTCCATAGCGGGGACCCCCACGGCCCCGACCCAAAGGAGGCCCCATACGTCGTCCCTCATAGTGAGGGGGAGGGGGGCCATAAGTGTCGTCATAATGACCATAGCCTCCCTGAGGTCCCCCTGGAAGTACAGTAAGGAGGAGTTTTAAAAGAAACCGTGCACAAGCTAAAGACACTAATGTTAAAACAAGTAAGGAACTAGTAAAATTATCTTTTGGATATTAAATTTAAAAACAATGCAAGAGTTCATGCTATTTTAAGAGTGCTAGTTCTTTAAGATGCACATCCGAGTCGTTCATTTAAGTCTGGGCTCACAGACGCATACAAAGGGCGTGTTTTTTTAGTTGTACATGCATACTAAAATAGGATAATGCTGGGGAATTTCATGTAGGATTTCTCAGCCAAATAATTCGACATGAGAGGCAAGGAACATTTCTACTGGACCACTCCAATATAGCCAATGGCTAATGATACTCTGCCCATATATGGTGCATATCTCAATAGTGGACCACATTGTGCACACCTTGACCATGCGCAGCCGATGCAAGGTACACTGTTGAGGTGTTAGTGTTGCAAGTGTGTATATGTGTGTGTATGACTAACCATATTCTGGTGGGTGGTCCCCAAGTAGGGCTGGCTGCCTCTGGCGCTTGTTTGGGTTAGCATTGGGGTCTAACAGAGAGAATACACACATACAGATCAACACTACAGCAGAGCTAATTGAATTTAAGGGCAGCACACAGGAACCAATCAAATTGGACTAAAGGCAGAGGTGTGGTGCAATAGTGACTGGCATGCAGGAGAGCCTACAACTTGCATTAGCTGTAAACATTACATGGTGGTGGGGCAACATTTATGTATATACCATAATAAAAGCACCTGGAATAAAGCATATGCTAGAGATCTAGAATAACTAATATTTAAGCTGATTACCTACACCTGTACATACATGAACACACGCGCTCACTCACGCACACACAAACACACCTTGAGAACTGTTCCAATTGCCGTCTGAATCAGCATCTGCACAGACACAGGTATACACATCAGACACGCGAAAAAAAAAGCAAAGGCAACACAGGGGACCAAAAAAAGAATTATTTCAGCGTCTAGACCAGGACATTAAAACATAATACAAGAAGTTGTCAATTTTCTTTTTCATGCATTTGTTTCGATTCTAGCGAACACGTTTTATAGACAAACTCTCAAACTAAATGATGCTTAATTTTAGGCTCTAGATGATCAATATTAGTAAAGACTGCCAACACCACCAACACCAAGTTTGCAGTCAGTGTTTATTGAACGGTTTACCAGGTGCGATGAATATTTGCAGGGGATGTCAAACACGTTCTGAAGACATTAACCCAGAGTGGATCAAACACTAAACTCAAGCCCTCTTGCAGGGATCAAGTCAAAATTTTCAGAAGTCTGTTTAAAAACTGTGCAGGCTTCTGAAAAACATTAACCGTAAACGTTTCTCTTAGTTAACTTAGCCATCTGTTCTTCACGGTCCTCATTTTATTCATAAGTTGGTGAGGATGTTAAAAAACCGCATTAACAAGAGGCTCTGGCACAAGTTCACACATTGCAAGCTCCAGTGTCAAAACGAGGTTGTATGCGCGAACGTTTTTGCTGCCTGTATTTTCAGGAAAGCTTACAGCTCATACAAGGACATTTACTGGGGTTGTGGACCTGAATGACTTCTGTAACTGATTTTCCACATTTCTGTGCCCCAGAGCAAAAACAGTTCAGCGTTCCCAAGAGGGCCAAAGATCCACAATCCTACAGTTCCGCCAACTTTTTTTGTAACTTTGAGAACTGAATACTGGTCAAGAAGACTTTCCAAGGATCATCACAAATGTATAAAGAATAACTGAAGACACATTTACCCATACAGAACATGGCTATCCGTTAAAAACAAAAACAGCAAAAATCCTTACGTGGCTAACAATATACTATTGTGCAAACAAATATGGTTGAATTAACCAGTTTTGAGCAAATATTAGCAACATGAGGATTTTTATGCAAAACTCTTTCGAAGTAAATGAGAAAAAATGAATGAGAACCAGAGAGCACCTACTAGTAGGTAGGAAATGAATTGTCTTTATTTAAAGCATAAGTCTGGGGTAGAAAGCTTAGCAGAAGACAAGCACAACTCAAAATATCAACTTGTGTTGCATGACAAACAAAACTGGAAAGGGCTGAAAGGCTATGAGGCCCAACAACCCGTACAATTCATCACAACTGAGACATTTGAACGGCGGCACTTACTTACAGTGGGCAGGATCAAGAGTATCCAAGGTGCTACCCCTTGATCGAGACAGATGCTTTGCCCGCAAGCCTTTGCTTCCTAACCCATGGTCTGATTTTCAGCCAACAATCATTCTCCTTTGTCTTAGTTATTCTTCCAAGTGCTTTGTGGGCTGGTCGGCTTTAGGTGATTTCCAGGCACAAGGATTCTTACCGTTCCAAAGAAGGGGGGTAGGGGGCTGCAGACAGCGCCGATTTTGAGGCCAGACGCCACTGCAGCAGTCAAGCTAATCCAAACCTGTGTCACACGGAAGGCGTAACAGCAGTGAGAACACGAAGAGAGTCGCGTTCAGAATGAAACAGTTAACAAATAGGAGGGATGGAGGAAGGAAAGAGAGAGACAGAAGCACCTGAGTCCACAAGGAGAGAGAGAGAGGGCTTGGGGAGGGATGACGAGGTTCTAGCTACGTGTCTCGGTGCTTGTGTCTCCAGCGGTAACCCCCAGTGATCCTTTCCATGTGCTGTAGTGTAGTGTTGACTGCAGTGGTGTTCCAGTGAAGGTCTGGTGAATTTCACTACTGTGATCATGGAGGTGAGGCTTGACGCGTTCTCATGATGACATTCGATGCTCATGACGCTGCGGTTGGTCACTCGGTGTGTTTGTGCTGTTATTTCTATGTGAGACCTTCTATATTGACATGACCATCACTGTTCATTGCATCTATGGACAATATCTGCTTGGTATGTTGTCGGGGCAATCTTGGCAACTTGTTGACACGGTTATGTCTGCTTGATATGTAGTCGTGACGATGTCTGTTAGTGGTATTTAAACCGCAGGAATCTCGATGTAACGTGCAGTGACGAGGCTTGAGAGTGCTGTCCTGCGGCGGTATCTGTTTGGCATGTTGTGAAGAAACATCTACTCGGTGTGATGTCTTGGCTCGGTGTGTCAGCATGGTAATGTGACCTTGGCGTGTCATGGCAATCTGTTCGTGGCCCTCATGTTGCAAAAATCTTGCATGGCAGTGTCTGCACAACATGTTCTGTCATGTTCTCAGCAGTGATAGCAAAAGGTAGCCCACGTACCAAAGGAACAAGACATTAGCAGGGATAATAAAAAAAAAAAAAACAATGTACGATTGTCCCACATCCTCTGACAATCCCTTAGTGTCTTTGCATGTCATGTCTGAAGGCTGATTGGCTGGCTTGTGGTGGTGTGAAGGAAAAGTCTTCTGTGATTGGTTGTAATGTGTTATCCAAAGAGATAAGACCGTCTCCCCAACATATGGTTCTAAATCAATCAGAGAGAGGCATCATCTTGAAGAAAACGATGTCTAGCGAAGAATGTCATTTGTACTGAGGTGTTTGTTCCATGTGATTTGACTTTGTTGTTTTTATTTAATGGACATCTTTGCAGCTTTTACGATGTGGGTTCGGTGTGCCTCCATTTGACCGGTCCATGTTGTCTGTGGAGTAGCATTTGACGAAAATGTTCGGTGTATATTTGTATGCTGAAAAACGTACACTTGAGCATATGAAACCTGTTTGAGAAAGTGTCTGTGAAGTAAAGGTGATTCCGGTAAAAGTAAAAGCTCACTGGGTACTTTTCATTGAGCAATGGCGAGAAAAAAATGGAAAAAAATATATTGCTGTAACTGTATGCTATATCTTCAGTACTGGTAACAAGACTGCATAATTATCTAATCCTAATGTGGATTTTAGATAATTGTGATCCAGACCAAGAAGCTTGTAAAACACAGTCCAGACTAATTTAACAGTAACAATAAGGGTCCCCTGAATGGATTTTTGAACAGTTTTCTACCCATAAACCGCCACTCAGGAATGCTCCTCCAACCTATGGAGTTCTAAATCTAGAAGTATTTGATCTGAATAGTCTTATCTTGCCAAGTACTGAGGGTTTAAATTAAAACCCTCAGTACCACGGTTGCAGTTAACACACCTAACAGTGCAGCCCCAACTCAACAATTCGAAAACTCGAATTGCAGATTCGATCAAATCCATCGTATGTTCACACTTCCAATGAATCTCAATGAAACAGTCAAGAATGGTAATTTACAACCGCACTAGAGGTCGACCGATGCAGGTTTTTCTACAGCCAATGCCGATATTTTGGGGGTTGGGGCAGGGTTGATATCTGGCCATTAATAATCATGTTTAACAGACACTTTCATATCAAATGTTATAATTAATAATTTAACAAGCCACTAGCACCTGTGATGGGAAAGCCTGACCCAAGCATGTTTAGTGAGGAGAGCCAACTGCACTAAACTGTGTACCTTTTTCTAGATAGCAACGTGGGGCTGCCCAGAAATGCGCGTCTATTGATCGGACAATAATCGGTCGACCTCTACTCAACTAGTTTACACAACCCTGGCTTTGAGGTTTTCAAGTGCCAGATCCCATCTGCCCTGCATTTGAAAGTTTTTTCCCTGTAGCACAACCATTTCCAATCAGGAATGGCTTATTAATTAGGTGAGCTCAAGCAAAAAAAAAATTAAAATTGGGGTTGTTGGTTCAGGTTTAGGCACTGATGCAATAAATCAGTGGTCACCAATCCTAGTCTTGGAGATCCACCTTCCTGTTCCAGCCACAACTTGTGACACTTGTTCTACTTTGTTAACGCCAGTCCTTGATTGGATTGGACAAATGCATTAGTGATGAGATTGCCAGGGCAACATGTTCAATGCACTCGAGGAAAGATGATCTCTCAAATAAGGAATGGTGATCATTGTCTTGGCCAAAGGCAGTAAATAAACTAGTAAACCGTCTGTCTTTATAGTCTGTCACAGCACAAGCACTATTCAGCTATTTGATTTCACCCCCATTTAAAAATTTGCATGTGTCTGGGTTTTGCATTAATTACTGAAACTGCTAGAACAGTCCTCACTCTAAGCATTCTGCTTTAGAATCACAAGAACACAACCTAATAACCATCCCAGTGCAGGTGCATTGACTTTTATATGTTACCAGCATATTTACATTCTAGGATGAAATACTCCTGTTGACATAATTAGATAAAAACTACCACCATGTTGTGCGCTGTCAGTGCGGGGCCATGCTGAGCGACCGTGACAGTGAGTGGGACAAACTCTAAAAACCCTTTGCTTTACGAGTGAATCCAAAGTGAGTGCGCAACACAAGCTTGTGTGATTTTTGGCACGAAACAGGTGACATGCGACTCATTGTGAAAAACTAAGAAAAGGAAGGTGGGCGTGGATCCCTGGGTGCATACGTATGTACCGCTTAAATCTCACCAGTTGTGTCATTGCTGTAATGGCCTGTCTTTAAACGAACATGTGTGTGTATGTGTTTGTGTGTGTTATGAGAGGAAAAAAAATGCATCACAGAAGTGACAATCCTGTGGTATAAACACTATTGCTATGGAAACAAATTCCACAGAATTCTCACTACAGGAGGCATGTCAACATAGATATCCCCAAACCTGATCGGGAAGAAAGATGTGGGTGTGTTTGCGGAACTGAATGCAAGTTACCTTGGCCGCTCAGAGTAGGATTGCTGTAGTCCCAAGTGTCCTGGTCATTTTTAAACACATTGAGACGAGTTGGCTGTAAAAAAAAATTATAATAAAAGGGGTGTTAACATTTCAGGTGGTGAACAAACTGCAACAAGCATTTCCATCAGAGTACAGCTTAAAGCCACAGTCTTGCTAAACACTCCCATCCTGCGATACCTTAGCAAACATGTTCTTATAACATTCTACATAAACATGGTTGGCAGAACACAGAATTGTTCAGTTTCAGGGCCCTTGCACAACCTGAGAGGAAAGGATATTAATATTTTAGGCCAGAAAGCTGATCACTAACCTTAGCATACTCAATTTTCAGAGTGCAGCAACCAGAATAGATGTCTGCTCCATTCAAAGATGCTTTTGCTCTCTGAGCACTCTGGACAGAGTCGAATGTGAGCAGGAGTCAAGGAAACCACAAGCCAGAAATTGACCAGCAGCCACTCTTTACAAACACATATTTCAACAAAGATCTACAGCGCAATCAAATTAGCTAAAAACAGACTGGAACAATCGTTCTGATTTAAGACCATTCAGCTAGTATGTGAAAATCACAGGTAAACATCACAGTTCACAACTCTGGGTTGAATAAATTAAGCAGTTTTGTTGCTTGTGAAGGATATTCAACCATGGCCTGCACTCCATTCTTCCTGAAGATCACGATCCTCTGCACAGGTCCACAGTTATTGCAGATTGTGTACAGAACATCCTGCAGAAAAAAGGGCATACAGACACCATCACAGTTTAGCTTGGAACATGAAACTTTCTTCAAAGGACAGCTGGAAGCATCATGTTGCCATGGCAATGCCCATCACTATTTTTGCACAGATCAATGACAAACGTTACTGTGGTGACATTGACGTTAATACAATCAAAAAACTGAACACAGCTGACAACAAGTACACGGGTCACTGTCTAGCAGGTCTGTTGCAATGATGAAATTTAATAAAGAGGTTTAAGAAAGGTCTGAATAGTATAACCAAATGCGAAGACAATGGATAGGTCAATCAAGGAAAAAGAATTCGTAAAAATTTGAATATGTACAGATAAAATACTGCACATAATTATGTTTACATGCATTGTGTCTTTAAACACCAATGGAAATATGGACATATTTCCCACCAGGTGTTTACCAATACATAATTCTTAGATACTGCTACAACATAGGAGCATAATTTTTCATAACTGTGTTACCGTGGTGATGGGATAAATGGGATTCATGATGGTAAACAGCAGAATGTTGTTGACGCTGGGTGCGTCACTCGAGTCTCCAGGTCGAGAAATCTTCTGGCTGGTGGAGTAGTTGATGTAGCATGGTCTTCCGGCTATATACACCTGGTTATCGTTTGCGTACGTCACTGCATTACAGGAGCCACTCATGTCCTCGTACTCCACCAGAGC
Source organism: Brachypetersius gabonensis (assembly GCA_037577145.1). Taxonomy (NCBI): domain Eukaryota; kingdom Metazoa; phylum Chordata; class Actinopteri; order Characiformes; family Alestidae; genus Brachypetersius; species Brachypetersius gabonensis. The sequence goes on from JBBJLR010000087.1 coordinate 13,921,180, forward strand.
CTGTCGCTTGTTAGGCATTAGCACCACATAGCTGCACATAAACCACAAATCTGATCAGTCAACATACTGATAACATGCATAACCAGAAAACAGCTGAATACCATTATATGCACATAATATATTTTACATTGAGTGTCTCATTTGATTTTTATATTTAAAAACTCAAACTGGAAATGAGTTTTTAATGTTCCTTCAACTCAGTGTGGCTTTGAGTATTTAAATAGAATCAAGACAACATCCTAAATGGGAAAATCTAGCTGTTAAGTAATCAAAATTTCTCATCAGTGTCTCCTTGTTAAAATGTGCTCTACCTGATGGTCCCAAACTCTCGCAGTGCCTCCACCAAATCCGATTCAGTAATGCCATCAATCAGTCCTCTCACGTGCACCACAAGAGAAGGCAGGGTCTTATGGGGGTCGTCATAACCCTCCTAAACAGACATACATGTTAACCCAGCATTAGCAGTCAATCACTTTAGAAAGCGAAACCATTAGACAGATGTTTGATTTGTTTTATTCTGTATGCAACCCTACAGAACTACAATTTCCCAGTTGAATGAATTGTTGTGTTACCATTTCACTCAATCGTTTGTTGAGATCTGACCCTCATGTTCAAATGTCCCGACATCCTTTATGTTTGAAGCCAGTAATACAAACCTCTGAAACTGTTTTTGCTTTCTACCAGAACACTGGTTTAAACAAAGTACACCCTCATGAGGCAGGAAATATACACTGCAAAAATGCTTTTCCCTCCCCTATCCTATACCTTATGAACTATTAGGTGATATCTCTCTCCCGCTCCTGTGGGTATTATGTTCATAATATTTGGCTTCAAGGCAGAGGGAAGTTTTTTAAAGAGTATGTGTTAGCAGATTAAAGCACATTGCACATTACTTTCTAGGTTCAAAGTAACCGTAAAGAACGCGAATGTGTAAAAACTGTGTGCAGAACATTGAAAACACGTGCTAATTTTGTGGTTACCCAAGTGTCCATATTAAATTATTCTATTAAATTATGCAAAAAAACGACAATTGCTTAATTTGCAGACACTGTATGTGGTCAAATTGACCACCAAAATGATTTTTTTTGTACCACCTCACCTGAAACTCTGAGGCCTCGAAACCCCAGAGATAACAGCTTTTTAAAGGCAGAACGAAAAACTGAAATTTAAAAAAAAAAAGGTCTCTGCACGGCTTTTATGAAAACCCAAAACATCTTACTAACGTTTTGATCTAGACTTTTAAAAAAGTAACTAACAAAATCGTGATTTTCGACCAACTGTCGAGAACAATGGCTACAGATTAGCTACTGAAGCTAACGAAGCTAAGCAGCCGGCTAAAGCTACGGAGAGTTTCGGCTCGATTTCAGAATTTAAAACTTAGAAACACATATTAGAACAATAGAATAACGAAATACAACCAATAAAAACGACGCAGAAATATTTAAATCACAACGTCTAGGTAAATAAGTGTGCATTAGCATGCTAACCAGTTAGCTTTTGTTCGAGGACGAGAAATAAAATGGACGACGGAAAAACTCCGGAGTCTGAAAATCTAAATGAGAACGGCCAGAAATTTACTCTGAGCCATATACAAACCGTGGCCATGCCGTCGCTGTCCGTCTTCTGCCGTTTGGTGGCCCGGCCGCCCTCGCTGTAGTAGCGCCCAGTCGCAGCAGCCATGTTGTCTCAGAGACAAGCTTTTAAAATGGAATACGGCGGCCCGGAGGAGGATAGGCGACAGGCGACAGGCGAGAGGAAAACACGAACAGAAGCTCTCAGAGACGGGCGGGCTGTTATAAACCAGACACGCCCTCGTTAACACCACGCCCACAAAAAAACCCACCCACTTACACACCCCACCCACTCACCCATTTTGCCCCTAGGAGGAAGGACAGAGGGGTGGTGAGGGTGGACAATGGGGTGGTAAAAATGGACAGGGGAGTGGTAAGAATGGACATTGAAGTGGTGAGGATGGACAGTGGAGTGATGAGGATGGACAGTGGAGTGATGAGGATGGACAGTGGAGTGATGAGGATGGACAGTGGAGTGGTGAGGGTGGACAGTGGAGTGGTGAGGATGGACAGTGGAGTGATGAGGGTGGACAGTGGAGTGCTGAGGATGGACAGTGGAATGGTGAGGGTGGACAGTGGAGTGCTGAGGATGGACAGTGGAGTG
>JBBJLR010000087.1:13963184-13975684 GCA_037577145.1 Brachypetersius gabonensis
TTTCTCTTTCTTTTTTGTTTGTTTTTTGTTGTGTGTTTGTGGGGGGGGTGGGTGGGTATGGTATTCACAACGGAAGCTAGAACCGGATGACGAAGACCCGACCCCCTTTATCCCAGCTGCCAACCTCCCGCGCGAAATTAAAAGGTCCTGGTCCAGAGTGCAGGTGCACTATAATTAACCCGTATTAATAAAAAACACAGGTGTGATATTAGAGTATTATATACCACTAATAAACTGGCGCAGAGAGTCCAAGTCTAGTCCTTAGTGATTTACCTGTTCAAACACATCTATGAACCAAAGTACTGGGCCCATTCCACCAACAGGGACTTCAATAACATTGCATTCAAATCCATAGACTTTAATACGGAGTTGGGCACCATTGCAACTATAATAGCTTCCACTCTTCTTGGAAAACTTTCCACAAAATGTTTGAGTTTCTGTGGAATTTGTGCACATTCATTCTGCATTTATGAGGTCAGACAAAAAGGACTGTTTTGCGATTCTCTGTTCCAGTTCATCCCAAAGGTGTTGGATGGGGTTGAGGTCAGGGCTCTGTGCGGCCAGGCAAGTTCTTCCACTCTGATTTGGAGCACAGTCATGCTGGAATAGCTGGAAAAGGTTCTTCCACAAACTGTCCACAAAGATAGAAGCATGGCGTTGTGCAAAATGGGTTAGTATGCTTAAGCATTACGATAAATACCTTCATTGAACGTAAGGGGCCATCTGACTTTAGTCATTATAAAGTGTTGTCTATATAGTGTAGTTCAGCTGAGCTGTTAATGGCCAGGCTTAGTGAGTGTGTTTAAAGAAGGTGGGTGGATACTAGCCTTAGGGACCCCGAACAAGCCTCATAGGACTTAATCGCAGTTTCTCTGCTCAGACCACATGGATTTAAACTTTTTCAAATTATATTTAAACCACTTTTTGGGTGGTTTCAAAATTTGCATGTATAACCTCCAGACTCGAGTTTTTTACTCGCAGATCATCTCTGCATATACCCGAGCTCTATTTCAGCGTGTATCCAACGCAGCCAGTTGAATGCGACCGCAGTGTGGCCGCACAAGTAAGATATTCTCAGACTCAGGTCTAAAAAGCAAGATTTACAAAACAAATTAAATTTGCCCCACATTTACATCCATTCTGCATTTTGCACACCTAACAATGTTGCCAGGATACAGTATGTGTCATAATGTTGTACTTATTCAGACTTGTCGCCTGCACTAAATGTGCTGTCCTGTTGTTTCGTTGCTCTTGTGTTTTTTTCTTGCACTCTCTTTTCTTCTCTTTTCACTCTGTGGTTGTGTCCTGTCTGTCTAGGGGAGGTTCTGTTTTTGTTCTTGTGTTGCACCATGGTCTTGGACAAACGTTGGTTTGTTTCACGGTGTCCTGTGTGTATATGGTTGAAATTTCATTAAACCTTGACTTGACTGAAAATGCAATTAGTTTGATTCACAAATATCTACCATCTCTATAGTACGGGTGATATAGAGAATGCGATCATGAAAAAGCCCAAATGACAAGAAAAAAGGATCTATACATATGGGGGGGGCGTAGTGGGTAGGATACTTGCCTCTGGAGAGGTCATGGGTTCAAATCCTACCCTCAGCACACCACCAATGGGTTCCTGAGCAAGACCCTTAACCCCAAGTTGCTCCAGGGAGACTGCCCCCTGTAGTTAGGGAATGGAAGTCGCTTTGAATCAAAGCGTCTGATGAATGCCTTAAATATACATGAATAAACGACCGCTGTGATATTCAAAGGGAATTCCACCAGACTGATTTGATGTGAAATGTGTTGTCCAAGAGAAACTCATTAAGTTTACAATGGAGGTGAATGGAAGCAGATATCTGCCTCCAAAAGCTCCCTCACTGAAACTGATTCCAGAAATGCTAATGAATGCACTGCCTGATGTTCTAGTTTTGGTCTAAAACTAAACACAGGATGGATACATGTGGGATTTCCTGAGGCAAAATGGTCCCCAAAGAAAACAGATTTGCCACTATTTTACCATCATCAATATTCCACATAAACACTTATTTACATTTACCAGATGCTTTCCAAAGCAACTTCCATTCTCTACCTACAGGGGACAGTCTCTCCCTGGAGCAACTTGGGGTTAAGGGTCTTGCTCAGGGACGCAGTGGTGTGCTGAATGTAGGATTCGAACCTGTGACCTCTTGGTTCAGAGGCAAGTATCCTACCCACTGAGCCCCTCCACCCCATATGTGTTGGTTCCATTCACCACCTCTGAAGAAAAGAATCTTTACGTTTCTCTACAATGAATTCTTTCACACCAAACCGAACCTGGATCAGTATTTCTTTCTCTCTCTGCTTGTTCAAAACAAAACAATAACTACAAGTTAACAAACATTCATGTGTGATTTTTAGTGTGTGTGTGTGTGTGTGTGTGTGTGTGTGTGTGTGTGTGTGTGTGTGTGTGTGTGCTTAACCATTTCCAAACCTCTCCTTAACTGTAAGTTAGGATTTACAGTTAATCATCCAGCACTTCTTTTATCTAATCAGTGTTATGTTAAATGAAATCGGGAGCTCCTGATGACACATATATCTGAGAAGCACCAACTGTATTCTTTGAACCAAAATATTTAAAACATTACAGAAAACAGTGTTTATCATTTACTGAATTGATCTATATCTGTAATTTTCTAATGTTATACAGGGTTTTAAAAGAACTTTGTTATTAACCATTAATAGATTAACACATTCACTATATAGCTGTTTAGACATGTTTACTCACCTCCTACAGTTGTGCTGAAGAAGTCTGGAGAGCGGGATTTTCCCTTTTAACGTCTACAAAAAACACTCTTCTGAGGTGGGATGGGTTGCTGAAAGAATATAAAGCCTTTGTGGCAAACACTTGATTGGTTAATATGAAAGGAAGCCAGATAGCTAATGGTTCTGCTACAAAGTCAAAAATCATGTCCAGTGAATCAAGAGTTTGATGTGGTGGCTGGTGAATGCCTGTGATTTGTTAAATGGGGGATTGGTGTGGGATTTTGGTTTGTTGAACATGGCATTGGTGAGGGTTTTTGTTTTTTTATGAACAGATGATTGGTGAGTGAATTTGATTTGTTGGATGGGGATTGGTGAATGATTTTGTTTATTAAACAGAGAATTAGTGAATGATAATTAAAAATCATGTCCACTGAATCAAGAGTTTGATGTGGTGGCTGGTGAATGCCTGTGATTTGATAAATGTGGGATTGGTGTGGGATTTTGGTTTGTTGGATGGAGAATTGGTGAATGATTTTAGTTTGTTCAGCATAGGATTGGTAAGTGATACTAGTTAGTTGAATCAAGGGATTAGTGCGTGATTTTGGTTTGTTAAATGGGGGGCTGGTGCGTGATTTTGGTTTGTTAAATGGGGGGCTGGTGCGTGATTTTGGTTTGTTAAATGGGGGGCTGGTGCCTGATTTTGGTTTGTTAAAAATCATGTCCAATGAATCGAGAGTTTGATGTGGGGGTTTGTGAATGACTTTGATTTGTTTAATGTGGTGTTGGGGAGTGAGTTGGTTTTTTGAAGGGGGGATTGGCAGTTGATTTTGGTTTTTTTTCCCCCCCCCCCCCCCTTCATTTAAAAAACGTTTCCAGCACTGATGATTCTGGGTACTGTAGTGAGGCAACACTGATGAACAAAAACAACATTATAAAATCAGAATTAGGGATAAAATGTAGCACTGCAGCACACAACATATAACTTCACACATCTCATAAATCTAGTTTTAGGCTGAAATGGCCCTTTAATCATACATTCGGATGTTAAGGTGTTCGCACAGACAGATTGTATGAAGGCTACACAAGGAGTCTGAACATGGAACTAATGCTGGGTCCCGGCTGAGCTGTGCAGTCAAACATTTGGTGTTAAAGTGATCGACTCATTTTGAAGTTTATGTTCTGAGTGCTTTAGTCTGTTTTACAAAGAGTGTGGTAAGGACTCCAGTTTAGAATGTTTTTATTTGGCTAAACTGTGGAACTTTATATTACACAGGTCAACAAAAAAATATCATGCTGATTTCAGTTTTTTCAGTCACATCAACTTTTTGAATTATGAGTAATACTAGACTTGCTATAGATTTGCATTTTTATTAAACTGCAGGCACGAACCAAGTTACTGTTTTAATCTTTTCAGTGCCATGTCAGATAGATATAATGATATCATGTAATGCATAACTAGCTTTATCTCAAAAAACTGTACATGCTAGGAAAACACTAAACACAGATTTGAAATCAACACTACAAAGCCCACATAAACATATCTCTGATGATTTTGACCTGTTGATCTGTGTTATCAAAGGCCTGACTTAAAATTGCTTAAAGCCTAGGAACTGGCCTAACTCAGTGCACCATGATGAGCCACGCTGGCCATATTTCTTTAACCACAATATCAGTACCTACAGTATAAAATGCAGGTTTTGTGAACAGTGCTTTTAGGAATTAAAAGATCTGTACATACATTTATTTTAAATCAATGCTCAGATATATGTGATTAAACTACTTCCTTTAAGAGAATTAAAATCCGTTTAGCCATGTAGAGTAAACAAAACCTTGGGCTCCCTTTGACCCAATGCCTGGTTTAATGTGATGTCATTTGTGATGTCACTAGCATATCTCAATTCAAAGGCAAATGGATGAGGCAAAAGACACAAAATGTTAACAAGCAAAAATGGTCTATACATGAATAAATAAATGAGATATTATGATATTAAATTAAAGAGGAATTTCTACCAAAATTGATTTGTTGTGAAGCACCTTATTCTAGAGAAAGAGTCAGAATTGCTCATAGTGGTGGTGAATGGCACCAGATGTCTGTTTCTAAAAGCTCCCTCACAGAAAGGTACATGCCTGATGCTTGAGACATTGTTTTCCCAGAGTTCTGAGAAGCTTTCAGTCTAAAAGTAAACCCATTCATGGTGGAGGGACATATGTGGGATATTTTGAGGCAAAATATTCTACTTGACTGTCATCAACATTCCATATAAACACATATACACACACATACGTGGGTATTTAAAGATAATACGCTAATAACACCTATAATAAATAAAGCAATTAATAAATGAAGCAAAATTATTTCGATGTTATGTTTTTAATTAAAAATCCCTCGCAGAATGGTCAGACGCTGATTTGTGCAATCTAATATTCTACCGCTAGATGTCGACAAAGCATCAAAGTTCTTACTCAGAGCTCCGGTCTGAAGTTTGATTAATTTCAGATTTTGCATTTAAAATCTTTTTTTTAACACAGTTTCCCTTATTTTCAGCCTCTTTTGGACTGCTTTAATCGTTTTGAAACTATTTCAGTCAAAATAAACAAAATAAACTCTTGACAAAACAAGTTTCAGTCATGCTGTTTTGTGTGAAGGGGAACTTTTTTCTACACTGAATCAGTCTAGATCAGTTTCTACACTGACATTGAATCAGTCGTTGACGATGCATAGTATGGAAACTTTTATTACAGTGGTTGTGAATGGAACCAGTGGTCATGATGTCTAAAGCACTTTTTAAACTCTCCACACTCTCAGTTAAGCTAAATGTTTCTTCTAAATGTTTATATGGAATATTAATGATAATAAAATAGAAATCCTGAATAACAATATACCAAAACCTTAATCTACCATAAACTAGTATTCCAGGCATTAAGCAGTGCATTCATTACCATTTCATGGAATAACTTTCTGTGAGAGAGGTTCCGTTCGCCTCCCCTGTGAACAATTCTGACTCATTGAGTTTCTTTAGAATGGAAGGTTTCACCATAAACCAGAATTTCCCCTTTAATCATTACTGACAGGAAAAAACTAAACTGTGCTGTTCATGTAGGCTGAACTGCAGGCATTGGTTTAGGTTAACACATCAAAATGCAGGGCTTAAAAGGATGACAAAAAATAAAAACTCTTTTAAGGAAAAACACAAAGAAGTTAGAGCTAACTCTAGTGTAAGGAGGAGCTGTGAGTTTAGACCACCTTCCTATATTGAGAAGAACCTGAGCTGCACTGCACAGCTGATGGTGAATCAGAGTGGAAAATCCCTGGTCATCTGAATGTTTCCCTCTCAGTCCCAAATACCTGACAGGATAGCTTTTTTTTACTGGAGCTGAAAAGCTAATGTCAAATTTCAAATTGTTAACTAGAACTAGACTTACTTGTGTGGTTTCTGACAATGTATGACATGCTATCATCTACTAAAACAGGAAATATAACAAACACCCTCTACACAAACTACACCTGAACCAACACCCTCCAAACAAACTACACCTGAACCAACACCCTCCAAACAAACTACACCTGAACCAACACCCTCTACACAGACTACACCTGAACAAACACCTTCTACACAAACTACACCTGAACCAACACCCTCTACATAAGCTACACCTGAACCAACACCCTCTACACAAACTACACCTGAACCAACACCCTCTACACAAGCTACACCTTAACCAACACCCTCTACACAGACTACACCTGAACCAACACCCTCCAAACAAACTACACCTGAACCAACACCCTCTACACAGACTATACCTGAACAAACACATTCTACACAAACTACACCTGAACCAACACCCTCTACACAAGCTACACCTTAACCAACACCCTCTACACAAGGTACACCTTAACCAACACCCTCTACACAGACTACACCTGAACCAACTCCCTCCAAACAAAACTATACCTGAACCAACACCCTCTACACAGACTACACCTGAACAAACACCTTCTACACATACTAGACCTGAACCAACACCCACTACACAAACTACACCTGAACCAACACCCTCTACACAAGGTACACCTGAACCAACACCCTCTACACAAGGTACACCTTAACCAACACCCTCTACACAGACTACACCTGAACCAACACCCTCTACACAAACTACACCTGAACCAACACCCTCTACACAAGCTACACCTTAACCAACACCCTCTACACAAGCTACACCTGAACCAACACCCTCTACACAAGCTACACCTTAACCAACACCCTCTACACAAGCTACACCTGAACCAACACCCTCCAAACAAACTACACCTGAACTAACATCCTCTACACAAGCTACACCTGAACCAACACCCTCTACACAAACTACACCTGAACTAACACCCTCTACACAAACTACACCTTAACCAACACCCTCTACACAATTTTTTTCCCCTCAGCTCAATCACTAGGGGTTTGGACCCAGATTTTGCTGCTTTGTGACAGCATTCGTTGTAGAGGGTTATAGAAACTGAATTGAACTGAATCAAACTGAACTGAATTGTGGCACAGTGGGTACCTTCATCCAAGTCCTCATTGGAAGTTTTTTCCACCTGTTCTCCTCTGTCTTTGAATCAGACCTGTAAACCTGAATCCTTTATATTTCATCAACATATTTTAGATCACTGTTGAATTCAGACAAAAACTGTGTGGGTATTATGTAACATTTGGCACATATGATGAACAAAAAGCATGTTTTTCAGCTTTTTGAAGGTTATAGTTGTTATAGCTTGGTGTGTCCTACAGTTTTTAAAACCACATGAGTAAGTCTAATAGAAATTAGACCAAACACCAAATCCTTCCCTCAAGAATTTGGATGAAGTGGGCTGAGAGATGTTTTAAAATAGATGTTTATTGCAGTTTTGTCTAAATTGTATGTTTACTTTTTTTTGCTTATGGATCACCTTGGATCACCTACACAACTGAACTGTACTGAATTGTGGTGTGGTGGGTAAAACATCTGCCCTCCATCAAGGTCCTCACCTATCCACCTCTGTTCTCCTCCCTCTTTAAACAAGGCCTATAAATTCAAAACTAAAAGCCTCATTAACATTTCATGAACATATTTTAAATTACTGCTACAAAATTGTATTCATACCCAAAGAATGAACAAAATGTTTTTTTCAGCTTGTTGTAGCTACTAGCTACATCCAAGGACTTTTACTTCACGCTGGCTTACCAGCAGTTGATTATTTTACTGAACAGTGGGTCTTTCCCTGTGAAAAAATGAGGCCATGTTAAACATTACACACCTTTAATTTGTCAACCAGTGAACCACCTCCTACTTTATGAAGTCTTGCGCACAGCAGATGGGGTTTAATTCCCTGCCCAGGTGAGAACGCCTCGCTTCACCTTGGGCAAGACTCCCAACTCTGCATTCTCCCACATCCATGACACAATTCAGTCATTAATCTCTTTGGAAAAGAGCACCTGCCAACTGTTTAAATACACGTTTGAGGTTACTAACCAGCTCTGAGAGAGCTGAGACGAGAGAGTGATGACTAATTGACTATATTTGGCATAAAGTAGGAGATTATGTAATTATTTGTTTCCAAATCACATGAATCTGTTCTGTCGGGGTGGGAAAATGCAGGGTTAGCTGTGGCATCGGCTCCTGACAAACTCTGCAGCTCGGAGAGTGATGCACGGCTCCCCAGAGAGAGAGGCATGATGGGTAAAAGGTCCAGGAACTTGTTTCTGTCCATGTGCCTGTTTGTGTTTGGATGGCGTGTGTGTGTATGTGTGTGTAGGTGAGTCTGTTGTCTTGAGTTTGCCCTGTGTCAGACCTTTGCCGCCCCTTGCCTTTTCCTGCGACGCCTCTTCCTGATTGGCTGGCCGGCAGAGCGGGGCTCCGTTTGCGTAAACAGGCGGCGCTGGGCTCTGTGGCGGGTCAGAGGTTACGCCTCCCGCTGCCGTGCGTCAGCCCCCCTGCTCTATTGTTTCCTTCTCTCTCTCTCTCTCTCTCTCTCTCTCTCTCTCTCTCTCTCTCTCTCTCTCTCTCTCTATCTCTTTCTCCAAATCCTCCCCTCACCGCTTCCCGCCCCACACTGCCCAGGAGACATAAATTATCTGATCTTCAGCGCCACAGACATGTTTTTGGCCTGGGCTGTGTGGACAGCGGGTACAGTACGTAACGTGTGATCCTGTGCATGTGGTACAAGAGGCCAAACACATGCACATACACAAATATCCATACACATGCTATGTATAAATGAGCCCAAATACACACAAGTGTACTCACATATGCTCACTGCATACACTGTATAGTGTGTGATGATTCAAGATGTTTGATCATAATTGGTGTGGTGCTTGTTAGCTACAGTACCCTCAAAGATTCCAGTGCTAGATGCACTCGAGCCTAGAGAACTATTGGACATTATGAGATATTTATTTAAACAGTCTTTAAACCTGCCACCCTTGAGTCACTTGTGGCGATGTCCACTGAGTTGGCGATATCCGCTGAAGCTCACAAGGCCAGCATGAGAACAAATTGTGTTGTTTATCTAATCTAGATGCTTTTAGTGGTGAAGAATGAATCTATTAAAGTGGAATCTGAGGTTAGTTTTGTACTCCTGAAAATTAAGCTGTTTGTTTATAAATGTGGTTTATCAGTGGTCACTTTGCTACAAGCTGTCTTAGCAAGCGCTGCCGTTAGCGGTATTGGGATTTTTTTTATGGTGGTTGGGTTTTGACTAATTTAGCAAGATTTGGCCTGTATTCAGATACAAAATTTAGTCTTTTAAAAAGTCTTTTAGTGGGTAATTCTTCAAGCTCAGACCCAGATTTCAGGCCCGATTCAGGCACATCTATCTGAGACAAAACGTTTTTGGTAAGATGTTCACTCTGCAATGGAAAGGATGATGAGGTTCATAGGCTAACGGGCTGTGCTCATAATCTAATGGGCGTTTACATTATAACAATTAAATGTTCTTATTAAGCTAATTACAGTGATTTAGCATTAAATATTGTTTTGTGTTACCATGCAGTTCTCCACAGACTCAAGTGTGTACAGCGGACGCCTGTGCTGAAATCAGCTTCCTCCTCCTTTCTCCAGAGAAACATACTCGATCATCTGAATGGGCACTGATAAGGGCTGACTAGTAGCAACAATGCACAGCACAGGCCAGAAACCACAGGCTTAATGAGGCACTTAAGGGTGGCCCTGCAGCCCAACAGCTAGCTTACGGTGTCAGGACGCATCACACAAACATTACCTGGATGAAAATGCCAAATTAAAAAGCATAAAACCAACAAAGTACGAACTCAGACCAAAGAGTAAAGTGGGCAGATGAGCGCAGGATGAGCAGCGGAACGTTATTCTGTCAGTGTGTAGAAGGAAGCTTGGCCACATCCTCACTGCGGTGATGTGACCTTCTACAGTCATGCCGTTGTGTCATGGGGATCATAAACACACATCAAACGAGCTGGAAAGAAGTCGGAAAAACCGGACTGGACGGCACGAGACCATCACAGGCCAGCGCATCTGTGGATGTTCTGACCTATGCAGAATAACCAAAACAAAACACAGGCCACAACATAAAATGCACACAGTGCCCTTATCCAGATAACAGAAGCCTTATTGTGCATATTATTAGCAATTATAGCATTATATCACTGGTCACTTTATCAGAAAGGAGCTCCACCTTGCAGCTGGAGACCCAGTTTTTGATGAGGCCATCCTCCAGGCCTTTGTCACTCATCAGTTTCTGACCATAGAGTCACACTTGGCTGGAGGCTTTTGGGTGGCGGACCACTTTCAGCCCAGCAGCGATACTGACGTGTAAAAAAAAACAGTCCCAGAAGGGTTGCACCCCAGTTGTACCGCTGCTGGGTCACGGTCCTTTCTGTGTGAAGACTGCACTGGATACTGAAGGTGGGATGTTTTCCAGGACGTTTGAGAAGCGCTGATGACGTGTGCCTCGCTTCCGCCCATACAACGACAGAGTTTGGGGGCCAAACAATTCGCACAAACACAGGTGTTTTTCAGAGGAGAGGAGGGGAAAACAGATTTACAGAAAAGTACTGGAATAGAGAGGTGGAGTATGTTTGTTTAAGAAATGGAGCTGCTGGTCTGCCTGAGTGCACTGAAGGGGGTAGTCGGGGGGTGACAACTCAGATTAATGTGACTGCACGATGACATTAAAACAATGGAGCCCAGTAGAGCATGTTTAGCAGTGTGTGTATGGGGGGATTTACAGGTCTGAGGCAAAAGGCCATGAGTGTGTGTAGGTATTCATGAATTCATACATGCATCTCTATTGCATGAGCGTGCCTGTACAGCACAGTCTAAAAGAAACCATCCTTCCTGGATTTAATTTTACAGTCAAAACTGCCATTAAGTTCAAGTTCGTTCTTTTATGCAGCGGAAGCAACATAAAAGCGTCAACAAGTCAATTTAATATTCAGTGTTTCATATATTTTGTCCTTGTTTCTGCTTCCATTCTTACTTTTGGTTTTCAGTGACTCAAGCATCACACCTACCTTACTCAGGTGGGGGTGGGGGTGGAGGAGGAAACCCCTCATCTAGTGAACTAATCAGTAAACCACTCATTTTTGAGAAGTCTGAACATGTGTGTGTGCCTAGTTTCAAGCTTTGCTCCAATGTTGTGCTGTATTTGTCGTTGCTAGCTCATTAGCCTTTAGCTTTCGACTTAGAAAGCGCAATAGGTAAAGTAATGAACTTGTAACAGCGGTCAGGTATAACAGACTGTTACATAATCCTAGTGTGACTGAAACAAGTGAAATGTCATATAACTGTGATCAGCCCCTATGTTAAAACGACGTTTACATTCGTGTAGGTCCCATTCGAGCCATCAAAACAGCTCTGAAATGTCAAGGCATGAACTCCACAGGAGGGCCTCTAAAGGTGAGCTGTGGTTTCTGCACCAAGACCTTTGGAGCACATATCTCTTTAAGTCCTGTAGGTTAAGAGGTGGAGACTTCATGGTTTGGACTAGTTTGTCCAGCACATCACACAGATGCTTGATCGGTTGAGACCTGGGGCATGTGGAGGCCAAGTCAACATATATGGCATTTGCAGTGTGGCACATTACCCTGCTGAAAGAGGCCACTTTGGGAACATTATCATCATGAAACAGTGAACTTAGTTCCCAGCAACGTTTAGGCAGGTGGGTCGTGTTAAAGTAACCTCCACATGAATTCAAGAGTCCAGGGTTTCTCAGCAGAACATTGCCTAGAGCAGTGATCGTCAACTGGCAACCCGCGGGTCACATCAGGCCCGCCAGAGCTTTCCATCTGGCACCGGATGGAAAATGAATGGACGTCTTTGGAGCTAGACGGCTAAATTCTGCACTCTGTTCTGAGAGTGGGAGTTCTCCTTATATTAAAATGTCTCTGATATTACTGAATCTGATCTATAAGATCAGAGCAGAAGGGCTAACCTTCATTCCCCACTCACCTGAGTGAGCTTTGGGTGTCCCTGGCCCTGTTGCTGATGCACTGGTTGGAGTACTTCTGGTAGATACGGACCACTGCATACAGGGAACCCACAAGGCCTGCTGTTCTGGAGGTGTTCTGACCCAGTGATTCAGCCATCACAGTTTGGTCCTGGTCCATGTGTTTTATATCTTTATATTCATCCATTTTTCCTGCTTCCAACACAACAACTTCAAGAAGGATCTTGCTTCCCAATATATCCAGAACCTTGACAGGTACTGCTATAACGAGATCATCAATGTTCTTCACTTGAGCTGTCAGTGGTTC
>JBBJLR010000087.1:13994863-14010748 GCA_037577145.1 Brachypetersius gabonensis
GTGTGTGTGTGTGTGTGTGTGTGTGTGCGTGTGTGTGTGCGTGTGTGTGTGCGTGTGTGTGTGTGTGTGTGTGTGTGGTCTCTGTGTATGGATCTGTACCTGAATGGAGGAACACAGTTAGCCAGAGCGATGGTCCGGGAAACATAACCATCCCCTCGATCTCCAAACTCCGCCTGAGTCTCATGGAACATCTCTACCTTCCTCTGGAAACTAAACACACAGAACACACAACCTTGTCTTTACCCTTTAAAAAAACACTTCAACAATCCCTACTCATGATGTGCCATAGACAAAAGAGCACCTTCAAGGGAGTGAAAAATGTATCACCTGAGCAAGAGGCGGAAAATGTCCTCCGAACGAGGGATGAGGTGTTAAAGCACAGAGGCTTGTTTATGACAGATAACCGGCAGTTTCTTTTTATGGCTGATAAAAGTGGGCGCCTTCAGCCCCCAAGATACCAGGACACTCACAACTTTGAAGCATTTGCTTGTTTATCTATTTGTTGATTCATTTGGGTGATGTATTCAATTCCCTTTGCATACTTAGATTGTTTTACTTAATTTGCTTTCTCTACCTCAGTGTTTAGTTTTTTCCATGATTAGAATAAAAATAATCATTGATCAGGTAAGGAGGCTCTCCCTCAGGGAAGCTTCTGTCCTCTACATGTTCTGAAACTGCACACCTCATAGATTACATCTTCCATAAGATCTTCCGTAATTCAACTATTACTTCTAAAATTGCTCCTTCACAGGCTATGAAACAGGCATGAGCTACAGATCAGACCAATAACAAGCTAGGGCAGCAAACCAGTAATTTAACATGAACTGGAAGGGTTGGGGTGTAATGATGGTCCATCCCTGGCCACCATCATTCTAATCCTCACCTGTGCAGGAAGTCAGCCAGGCCGTTGAGAGTGCACCTGGCCACGCGAGCGCCCAATAGCTGGCTGACAGCTGTGGATCTGTCCAGGTCCACCTTCAGCCTCTGCAAACACAGACACACACATACAGGCCTCACAATGTGCTCGCCTTCATGCAAACCTGTACATATACATACACGCACAAGTTTTCATGTTTTTACCACTTCATAAACTGCAGATTTTTATTCCTGTTAATCTGGAAATAAAATAAAACCAGTTTCCTTTATAAGATGAGAGAATCTGTAACAGTGCATATGTCTGACTCCTATTAACTGGTTGTTGGTGATGCAGCATCAAATTCTAGACTGTCCTCTAACTTTTAATGCACTTGTTCACTGTTTCATCCCATTGGCTGTCACTTAATAGCTCATTAAATATTTAACACTTATGATGGTGATCCACATGTAATCATATATAATTTTGTAGTTATTTTAGGTGGCTTTTTGTAGCTTTGAATCAATGGATAAACCAATATGACACTTTCTGGCTAATGAAGGGTTTGTAGGGTTCATGTGTGTGCGTGTGTGCGCGTGTGTGCGTGCGTGCGTGCGTGTGTTACCTGTATGATTGAGCGTGCCAGACCCGACTGGTATTCTTCGATTTGTAGCGTCTGAGCCCATCTCTTCTCCTCGTCCTCCAGAACCTGAGGCAGCTCTGTAGTCACTTTATCCTGCACACACATTATAACACACAGCCTCATTACAGGGTGGCATTTACTGCAATTAATTACAGCCTCAACATAATTGCTATCAAGCTTCCTGCCATCAACACCAGCCCTCCGTGATTATAAACACAGCTTCAGTGCTGCCATTTCAGACCACATCCATGTGTTTTACAGGCACTGTCCGTGGTGCTGAACTCAATCCCCTTCAAAACCAGCCCAGGACCTCATCAGTGTAGGACAAACAGGTCAACTGTTATTTGGATTTGGATTTAAAGAGTGTGTCTGTGTGTGTGTGTGTGCGCGCGTGTGCGTGTGTGTTTACCCAGACAGTGTTAAGACACTCTTGCTCCAGTCTGTCGATGACTTCAGCAGGTAACAGTGGCTTGAGAGCAGTGCAGTCTATGGAGCCCATCGTTTTCACTGTGGCCAACACGTCCCTGCAACACACAACCCTACAGTCAGTCTGAGTGGAACGAGCACTTCAAATAAGTGTCAGTCCTGTTCTTTCTCTATTTAACCATAAGAACATGAGAGACACATGCCGGAAGCACAGCTAATGGTAAACTGTCATCACAGAGAAAAACAGCTCCCTATATGGAAATTCCCCTGGTTTGTGTTGATATTCGAGATGTCAGACGTCAGGCGTTGTTTTGTGACGTCACATTGTTTTGTGTTCCTATGTATCACAGAACCAAAGTTATTTAAATTTTAAAAATGAGTAAAAACATCCACGCAAAAATGCATGTCTGCAAATGTATGTGCAGCTGTGGGATCCTGCTGGTGTGGGTTTACTCCCTTTCAATGAAGTAAACTGACACTTGAGAGCTTCCCTGCCTAAAGAGTGTGGGGTATTCCAAACTATGTCAAGGGTATGTTTCACATCTAAAAGAGGAACTGAATTTGGAACATTACAGATTCCACGGATGTTAGGCCAGTGTTTGCAATCAAGAGAAAAAAAGAAAACTGATCTAGCTCTATCGCAAATTAGTCTGATATATGACAGAACTGTTTATTGCACAATTTAAGTGGAGTAGTAGCCGAGTGGAGCTTTTCATTTTTATTTCAAAGTAGCTTTACTGACAATGAAATTAACAATGATGATAGAGTTACTGATAATGATGATGACATAGAAAAAGTCAGTAAAAAGTAGTTTATAAAGCTCTGATAAAGAAGATTGGAGCTGTAGTGGTCAGTAGGTGTGATGGTCACAGGGGTGGAGAATTACTCACTGTTTGTTCATGTTGGCTGGACTGTATAGGAGTACTTACCTGTTGTAGATGTTGTAGATCCAGTCGAGCAGTGAGTAGATGTCAGTGATCTGCACAGGCCCGGAGGTGATGGTCTTTAGGCGCTTGGCCACAGCAGTGTGGTAACTCTGCATGTAAACCTGAAGCACTGCGAAGTCGGTGGGATACACTGCCACCACGTTCCTCCTTGCCGCATCCATGTCCTCCACCACCCGGCCTCTCAGTCGCTCCAAAAACACACCCATCTGCCCTGCGGCCACGCCCCCTGGCTGCGGCAGTGACCAGTCAGCAGCTTCGGCCACTGCCTCCGCCCACTTCTGCCTCAACTTTCTGGGCCTCTTGCTGGGACGGACACCATCGCCCGGGTCTGATTGGGCCCCCTCGCGCAGGTCAGAATTGTCCCCCTCAGATTGGTCCCCTTCATGGAGCTCTTGGTCCTCCTCATGGAGTTTGGCCTGGGCCTCTTGGCGCAGCGTCCACAGGTGATCGGCATGCTCCTCCTGTTGGATGACAAGGACCACAAGTCCCAGCTGCGGCCCGGCACACGGTTGCCGTAGTGACTCACGCACCACGTCCCACATTTCCCTCTGCAGCGCTTCGTACAGCAGCTCCACGTCCTTGACCTTGCGGAGACTTGCATCCCACGGACTGGGGGTCTCCTCCTCACTCAGGCCCGCCACCAGGGGGAGACGCAGAGGACAGGAGAGAGGTTGAGGGGTCACAGTAATAGGTGTGGATGCTGTGGGCGGAGTTTGTGCAAAGAAGGCGGGGTCCAAAGCGCACTCTCTCTCCAGCTCCTGGATGTGGGTGTCGGCCAGGAGGAGGTCCCTCTGATTGACCAGCTGCAGAATTTCAAGGACTGTCGGAGAGAGTAACATTAATACAAATTACTTACAAAAAATTTTGACGAAAGTATCTGTAACGTGTCTGACATCCTAATAACTGGTTGTGTGGTGATGCCAAGTCAAATTCTAGACTGTCCTTTAACTTCAAATCTTTCATCACATTAGCTGTCAATAATTTGATAATTATCTAACAGTTGTCAGGTTACAATTATATTTTTATAGGTCAGTAGTGACGAAAAAATGTCATTTTCTGGCTAATGTTACCGTACTGTAAATGTATTTGTTAGCAAAGGATACTGAGCGTGTCTTTAGTATATATTAACTGAGTAACATGCAAGATGTATAGAGAGGTTGGAAAATGGTCCAACCCCAATTGTCTTAATGATAGTTAAGACAACATTTTGAAGGAATTTTAAAGAGTACGATAAACAAGCACAATTTTTTAATGCACGTTGATTTAAATGCCCAAATGATCTCAGAAGTGCCGTTTTCTCATTAAGTACGTCACTCTTTTTGGAAACTCTGTAGTATGTCGACATAGACCTGGCATTAGCCTTATCTAAAGGAATCTACCGAGCAGCAAATATATGTCATTTCCTGCCTGAGCGCTGGCGTCTGATTGGATGATGACTCAACAGGGCCCTGGGAAATCTAGGTGGTCATTAAAATATCATGTATCATGGTTGAGGTCGCGGAAGTCCCTGACTGTGAATGGAACACACTTCCGCCTTGTTAACATCACACGTACACACACACACACACACACATACACAGATGGTCTGCCAATAAGCGATTCGGGTTCGCAGAAGTAATCAGAAACACACAGTCCAGCTGTGTTCGGATCAACAGTTCAGGACAACATCAGGTAGATTGAGACGTGGTGTTTCTGACTACAGAATGTTCTTTAAGAGGCAGGTAAACAGGCTGAGGAAAGACCTGGGTCAGGTCAAACACATGGACCAGTCCCATTTCCCTCATTACAGAGGACACACCCTTTCTTAGCTATGATTTCCCTCGGATCACACTCACACTCGCTTTGGGCTTTTAGACCAAGAGTTGTATTTGGTAAAGACTCAACTTTGCCTTAATTGAAGTCATTGAGTCCAGGTGTGTTCATCGTTAAAAGTAAAGTGATCCCTTTTAGTCAAATGTAAACACGTCACACCACTGTGAATTTTTTTCCCTGCATTTAATTCATTCACCAAGTGAAGCAGTGGGCAGCCACCGACACAGGGCCCAGGGAGCAGTGCATGGGTACAGTACCTTATTCAAGGGTACCTCAGTGGTGCCACTAGCAGTCCAGAGATTCAAACCTACGACCTTCAGATTGCAGGTGCAGCTTCCTAACCACCAGGACACCAGCTGCCCGAGCTTTTTTTAGGCCAATGCAGCTAGTAAATAATGCCAACCAAGCATCATCACACACATCTCAAACCATGTCCAGCGGTTAATTAGACTTGCTTATGTGGTTTCTGACACTGTATTACTAAGTACTACAGTATTGACCAAATTTGGCCAATCAACTACATACACACACACACACACACAAACACACACACACCTGAGAGTGGTTCTCTGCGTTTGATGGGTGGCTCCTCCTCTGGGCTGTCTTGCTCGGCCTCCTGGGAAATGCGGTTTGTAAGGGAGTCTCCTCTGAGCTTGCTGAGGTTGCGCAGGAACGAAGGGCGCCGGTGGGCATCTTCATCATCCTCATCATTCAAATTTCCAGTGGGAAGACTTTCCCTCCGCTCGCTCTTCTTCCTCCGGCCTGCCAGCCTGCACAGAGAGCAAGAGAGAGAGAGAGCAGAGAAAGCAAGAGGGGCAAAAGAGAGAAGAGTGAGAGCAAGAGAAGAGAGAGCAAGTGTAAAGCGAGAAGAGATAAAGAAAGAGAGATAAAAAGACAGAGAGAGAGAAATAAATGAGAGAACAGATAAAGAGAGTAAGGAAGACAGAGAGAGAAAAAAAAAATGTATTAATGCTGCATTCAGAGCTTGTAACTTCTGACCCAGACTTCAGTCTGAAACTCATGAAAAACATCCTAGAATTCCTGCTCAGAAAGTTGGGATGTTGCTCTCTGAGCTCAGTAATGAGAGAGAAGTTTTAGAAGACGGGATTTCAAAAAACTTGACTCACAGGAGCCTGAAATTAACAACTAAAGTTGTTTGTTTCTCTAACACTGAGCATGACAACCTCTCTCACAAGGGTTTAGCGTTGGACCTTCTTCTGGTAAAACACACAACACTTACCATAACTTTGTTAACACAATAGAACTTAACATTTCAAGACAAACTCAGCATAAAGACAGACATCCAGAAGCCGTGTCTCTACTTTTTGTCAGTTTGTTTAGTCTGCTGTGGTCACATTCAACTTTAATCAACATTCCAGTGGGGAGGTTGGGGGTGAATGGAGGGGCAGCTGAACCTCCTGTCTAGAAAGGAGCCTCAGGCTACTAAAGTTTGAGACGTGCTGCTGTAGACACACTCTACTTACAGTCTGAGGAAAGAACAATAGAAACTTTTAAAACATTTAACAGACGAGCTCACTTTCATGAAGGCTAACGTAGCTAACAATTAGCATTATGCTAGCTGCAAGCCAAAACCACCACACTCTGGCTTCAAACTGTGTCGAGTTCTCAAGCTGGAGGATCAGTTTTCTGAATGTTGTCTCTCATTCACTACATGTTTATAGATAACAGTGAATCGTACAGTGTCCAAAATCCCTTAAGTGAGTCTGTTAGAGATTACTGAATGCCCCCATGTGGTTTGAGGTAAGTGTGTGATAATTTGGGTCTTGTAGTTCCAGCAGTGAACTAAGGAAGCAGACTTCAAACATGTTTCAGGTGGTCATCCGTATCCCCTCCTACTTTACCCCCAACCTCCCCATCGCTAACTGTAGATTTCTTTCTCTACGGTTCTTCTTGGCTCAGGAGCAGCTCCAGAGGTGTGTCTTCTTTAGCCACGTCCTGAATGACTCCATAAGAATTAATTAAACTCCCGCAGGGGTTGCCGGACATGACCTGAGCATTTTCATTGTGTCCATCCCATGAAACGATTTTCTGTGTATTATAAATAAACAAACGGATGTGTGTTTATGATGCAAGGGAGACGGTGACTTGGCCCACCAGCTATTCACCCCTTAATGCTGCAGACTGCGAGGAACAATGAGGCTGGTATTAATAGCCCCCAAGTCTTTCCACTATGTGCTAAAACACAAAAACCCATTTTCTGCTTATTAACAGACACACACAGCTAATATTGCTAACTATAAACAACTGTATCAAATAAGTCATACGGTGCATAATGTCCTGGTGACACTGGCAATTCTGTACATGCTGAAACACGAGTTGCTCCAGGCTCTTTAATTATATCTGTGGTCATGAACTAAGCAAAGCATAGCATAAGTAAACATACTCCGCTCATCAAAAAGGTAAGACAACATCCCTTCTTTTGAATTGTCCTGCAGTCACTTTTCATTTAAGCATGAAAAATTTACATTTATGGCATTTATCAGGTGCTTTTATCCAAAGCGACTTCATTTCCTAACTACAGGGGACAGTCTCCCTGGAGCAACTTGGGGTTAAGGGTCCTGCTCAGGGACCCAATGGTGGTGCTGAAGGTAGGATTCGAACCCATGACCTCTTGATCTGGAGGCAAGTATCCTACCCACTGAGCCCCTCCACACCCCAAAATACCAGCAGGTTTGGTTAACAAAGCAATATGCTTTTTCCTGCAACTGGAAGGATCAAAATCACCAATCATCTTCCAATTGACAGATTTTTTCTATTTTTGTAAGGCATTGTTGTTGAGCCCAATAGCTGTTGTGCAGAATTTTAGGCTTGTGTGTTCATTAGTGTCTGAGATACAGTGGCTTTAAAAAACACAGAGCTTCATTTTTGGCTTAAAATAAGTTACTACTACAAACTTTAAGCTTTAAAAAGACAATTTTTAAACATTTTTTCTGGGATTAAGGTACCAAAGTAGAAGAAGCAAAGATGTTCTCTAGGGAGAGAGATTTTGTGCATTTGAGAAATCTGGTCCTTTCAAATCTCTGCACAGAAACATCAAATCTTGTTTATAAAAATGCCATTAAAAGAACAGCACAAATTTTCCATACAGTAACAAATATTTCTGATGAGCTGTTAAAAGAGAAATCACGCATTGGAAGGAAGTTATTAAGGAATATTAAATATTTTTTTTATGTATACATTAAATACATTTAATACATGATATGATAATTCTTCTGAAATCTGGTGATTTAATGCAAATTTATTCCAAAGTTCCTTTCAAGATGTGAACATCAGGTTTTGCCAAAATAAAAACTGAGCAGTTTTATTTTCCAAACAAAAGGATCTTTTGGTGTAGTTGTCACTAGTCAAAGTCAAAGCCAAAGGGAACTTTGTCATCTCAATCATATACAGTGTACACATTGTGAAACATGGCTTATGTTATTATAAGTTAAGTCTTAATATATTGCAAGTCTTATTACATTAAAATCACCAATAATAATAAAAAAAAACAATAATTATTGGTGACATTAATAATGCAGAGAATCCTTTTTGCGTTTTTGCACTTTGAAAAGCCAAGAAACTCCAGCCGGTTGGGGGGTAATGCAGGTTCACACACTCTGTATGGTCTTATCAACGCACCCACACACACTCACATACCTTAGCAGGGTCATGATCTCCTCCGAGGCTCTGCGATGATTCTTCTTCTTCTTCTTCTCCTTCTCCTTCCCTGAGGCGGGCATGGCCGGGAGGGTGGAGCTCCGCAGGTTTCGCCCGGTGATGCGCAGGCCCTTACTGAGCTTGCCCAGCGTCTTCACTGTGGACGAGCTGCAGATGCGCTCCAAGGTCCCTCTCAGGGGCAAGCTGCCCTTAGACCTCTCTGTGAGCTTGGAGCCTCCATGCAGCTCGGCGTTCACCTCGTTCTCCAGCGCCTCACCCTCCCGCGAAGACATAATGTCACTGAAGCCCATTTCTGCCTCTGCCTCCTCAAAGGGGTTGAGGCTGGACGGGGGCAGGATGAGCTCCCCGTTGCCGTGGCCACCCTGCAGGCTGATCTCGCCGTTGCTAAGGTTGCTCTTCAGCACCATTTCGGCGTCGCCATGACTCTTCGACCTGCCAGGCAGCTTCTTCAGGATGGGCATTTTGGCTGTGAAAGGGTTAACTCTGAAACGCAAAATGGACACCAAAGTCAGGATTGACCACTTTCAGCTTTGTAAATAGAGCAGAATAGAGTTTATCTGCATACTTTTAGAATAATTCAGTTCAGTCCATTCATCATTTCACAGGGATGTGAAAACCAGAGGGAGCCAAATGCTCATAAAATAAATTGCAATTGAATTGATGCTCTAACAAACAAAAATGACTCCCATGACTCATTTCTAGATTTCTGTTAAAAAGGATTATAATGGCAGGATATGGGAACACTGAGAGGTCTGACACTGACATTATCAACACCAAAATCACGGTCTTCAGGTTTTCCGAGCCAAAACAGTGTTACCTTGGGCTAAAGCAGTAAAGCTATTCATTAACTGTTAATAGAAAAGTGAAGGGGAAGCACATTCCATAAAGCCCATAACTCTCTAATTGAGCCTCCACACAGGGCCTGCACATTCCCACGTGTATTTTTAGCCCATTCCTAGCCTCACAACATTTCCGCATTTTTTTTCTATAGCAGCATGCCTAGGCTGTTTGTGGAGGCCCACATTAGGCTTTGTTCACTTCAACTTAGTAATTATCACTTTGGCTACATTTGCACCAATGCGGAATCTGTAGGCCGATTCCAAGATCCAATACTGTTCATGCACATATCTGCCGATGCTGACAATCCCTGGTTTTGAAAAATTCTCTTGATAACATTAATAACATGCATTTCTATGAGCTTAAAATGGTTTTTTTTTCCTTTATTTTATTCCAACATCACATAAGCACTCTACTGCACCAGCCAGAGAGACAAACATCATGCAATATTTGTCATCTCTTAAGATATGGCTGATCCAGATATAATTCCGACATTATCATACATCCCTAAGTGAACCAGTTCATTTCTGTAAGACTTAAAATGGCTATATTTTAACAAAGGACTTGGAAACAGGTTTATAACAGACGTCAGTGGGCCTGTGGTCCTGCAACTATAAATCAGTCACACACAGCCATGTGCAGAAGTTTGAACAACCTAGTATACTGATGATAAGATCAGATCCTTTATTGACAACACACATTTTTTGTGCAGATTTAAGTGCTTGATTTTTAGTTGCAAGAATGCAACACTTTATTTGCATCACTTCTGAAATTAAGGTTATAAGTAAAGGAGTCCCACAAACTGTTGCAGTAACAGTCTCTACTCTTCTGGGAATGGTTACTGAATGCTGGAACATGAGGCGCCAGTGTCTCAGGGTGCTTTCCTGTCTATTATATCCCTCGGCTCTCCCCTTTAAAGCTAGGCTGCTATAGTGAGCCATACCTGTATCTTAACTTTTTTCTGTACAGTTATAGATTATACCCTGTAAACGTAAGCAGAACTAACTCTGTTCTTTGTTTTCTCCGATTGGAACCGCTGTACATCTGCCTAGCCCAACCGATCGCCATCCGGGTCATCACCTCATCCCAGGTCTGAAGTCACTGTGCACAAGTGTCCTTGACTGCTTTCGACTCCCCATGTGCTCCTCCCCTATTCAAGGGCAACTGCTGTTCAAAAGATATGCCGGAGATTATTATTCCTGCTGCTGTGGACTAGAGACTCTTAAACTACTGTTCACTCAGACTCCAACAAAAACTGCTACTACTGCCTACTCTGTTAGCCATAGACGGTCAATCTGTTCAGAAGTGATTAAATCTGTACACAAAGGCCTTCTATTGTTATTTATCTTCACTAAGAGAAAGGGTGCTCCTTTTGAGTCTTAGTTCCTCCCATGGTGTCTTCCTCCAGTTTAGGGAGTTTTTCCTTGCCTCTGTTGCCTTTGGTCTGCTCTCAATGGGTTGTGACTTGAATTCGGTAAAGCTGCTGTGTGACAACACTGGCTGTAAAAAGTGCTAAACGAATTAAACTAATCGAATTCAACTGCCACTCCAACTCATTCCAGTGGCAGCAGATGGAGCTTCAGAGAATATAGTTGTGCTAGTCCTGAGCTCAGTGTTGAAAGGCTTTAATACCCCTTTCGCAGACACTTGACTTCAGACATGGTGACCTTAGGCTCATGTGTGGCTGCTTTAGAGCCTCCTTTTCCATCAGCATTGTTTTCCTATGCTGTGCGTGCACTGCACCGATTGCCTGTGCCAGCAATGGGTGCAGCTGAATATTTTTTTCTCAGTTTTGTTTATAAACCATTTTCAGCCACATTTGAAATGGGTGTGAATGAGTCAACAAATGATCACAGTTATTATTATTATTAATGTATTCCTCAAATTAAAACCTGCCATAACCGCCTCGATCTGGTCCATGTTAAGTGTTGTATATCCTGCCACAGTGTCTCATTGTTCGCAGCGTTCCGGTGTGTGTGCTCACGCTAAGTGCATTAGCAGCATTAGCGTGTGTTGGCTTGCACAGTGGCACAAGGCCAAAAGAGCCAGAACTGCTTCCTTTCGCTCTCTTTTTTCAGTGAGAGTTTTCTCGACCCGCTGAGAGGGATCTGACACCTGATGGCTATAAAATAAGGTTCGGGGTCGGGGGAGATAAAAGGAAAAAGATCACAGATCACAGGTCCCATATTCTTATTTATAAGCAGACCAAAATATTGGTTTAACATTTATACTTTCCTAGCCACTAATAACAGGGCTAAGGGTCCAGCAAAATGTTTTTAGAAGATTTTTAAATTTTTTTCCCAATGCAGGCTCCTATTGTAGGATATGGTGGAAAAAAACCGAAAAAAAAAAAAAATGTTTTCCAGCAGTCAGTATTATTGTTAACTTAAAGATTTGATGAAAGACATCATCTATAATCTAAAGTTTTATAATCTAAAATCCACATCCTCTACGGATGACACACTTTTGCACAATTTAATTACCATCTATTTTCAAAATTTTACATGCTGGGGAAAACGTGTAGCATGTGTGGAAGTTATGGCACATTTTGTATTGTATGTCATAGTATCCAACATGTAAAATACCTGAAGACTGAGCCCTAAAATGAGCAAATTGTGTGTTTTCTGTTATTTTCAGTTATAGGAATTCAACAGGGTAATTGAATGAGGGGTGTATGTAATCTCATTCAGTTGCAGGATCACCCGTACAACCCATGGGTAATATGTGTCCGATATGAGTACAATCAAAACAGATTTAATTTACACATACCATTCTTAAAGGCCCAGTATCTAAACAGCCTGTTTAATTCTAAGGGATAAAGAGAGGTTGGAAAATTGCCAACCTCTCTTTATTGATTCAGAAACATCACAAGTGGACCTCAAGGGGGCATTAAATCGAAATGGGCCCTTTAAGGACATCTCTTTTATACATTTCTTTCCTACAGCAGTTTGGTTCGACAATAAACTGTTGTTCCATAAGCTTCCTGAGGTTTGATCTGTTAGCAGTATAGCTCAGAAGCACACGCTATACTGCTAACAAATATAATATTATGGTATCTAACGTGTGTTCGATACCATAATATTATATAGCATTAACATATGTCGCATGTTCTGGAGACAGAGGGAGGAAGGTTGATTAGATCTGCGCTTTTGTGCGTGTGTCCATCACCGACCAACACGGTTCCCGGTTGGCGTAAGTTGTTTAAGTTTTGCTTGTGTTTGTCAAACGCTGGAACTGCGTCGCGTTCCAGTATTTTATCTGCTGATAATGCAGCAGTGCCGCAGGAAACCCGCCTCATAAATATTACAGTCTTGGGAGGAAATGGCTGTTTATTTGTCTGGTAATATGTATGTGTTAAGGACAGCTCCAACAAAACACTGGCGATCCGTGGAGAATTCCCGGGTTTGGCTCGACACGCCGCTGCGCAAGTGGCTCAGTTCAGTTGACAGATTACAAACAGTGAGTTCTCCGATCAGATTTTGAAGAGCCTTTAATGGCCAGAGGTGCCAAAAGTTTGTATACTGCGACTTACAATTGACTCTGAAGGAGGTGGCAACCCTGTAGGACCACAGCAGTGAAGGTCCCGTAGTGGGATCTCTAATAAAGTGAGAACTTCTTTATAGTTCTTAGAACTATTGAAGGAAGTAACCACTTTTCTGTGTGTCCACACTGCAGAAACTGAGGACAGTCACAAGTCTGTTTGAGGGGCTGCTAATTCAGGGTAGTGATCTTCAGTAGCAGTTCCTCTCAACTTGCTATGTTATCTAGATTGCATGGTATCCTTGGCCAAAGACTGGCATATGCTGATAAAATCATCATCATCATCTTTTTCTTCTTCTTCTTCCACCATCAGTCGCTTTAGTATTTTCTATTGACTATTTTCAGAGTATTTCTGCAGTGTTTTTATTGGACTTTTATGTAGAGTTTATGTTTTATATTCTTCTTGTCTTTGTGTCTCTGTCCAGTCATAACATAAACAGATTCCTCTGGAACAAATAAAGCATTCTGATTCTGATACTACTATGAAAGCACAACAAAACCACTCATGAAGGGATGAAGGAGGAGCTCCAGAGTGGGTAGTGTCTCTCACTAGAAGACACTTTCAAACTGTTTGGTCCGAAAGCACCTGTCGATGAACCATTTTGGTCCCGATGGGTTCTTCCCTGATTTATTTTCACTCTCACACATCTCGTTGCCAAACATGGATCTTTCAAAAGATGTTTTAGGGAAGCTAAAACTGTTTTTTCATATCAGTGTTGATCTACTTTCCCACCATTTTTAGCTCCAGCCTGCATCTAACATGTTGGCCCCTCCCCCTTTACTTAAAGATGTTCATCAACCAGAACAGGTTCTGTAGATTGTGGTTGGAATTCAGCATCTCAGGAAGGACTCTCAAGGACCAGGGTTGGTAACCACTGTTCAATAGCATCACACAAAGAACCCTTTCTGAGTGCACTGTGCTTGTTAGGACCTATTAGGATGATAAGGGTTCTCTTTATGACAATGTAGATCAACTTAAGGCTCCCCATAGAATCATTAAATTAATAGTTCTCAATTTTGTAAATGAGATGCAGGTGTGGAGAACCCTTTTCAAGCTTCAAGAACTTTGAAATTTGAAGTCTTTAAGATGATATAATGGCTTTCTACCAGTTTAAGTCTTTTTCCAACATGGTTCTTTAGCGAACCCAAAGTGACTTTTCAGTGGCATCGTCCAAGGAACCTTGTGTGGCACCTTTTTAAGGGTATACATATAAAGACAAGGGAATCTTGATAATGGTTCACTATAACAACTAAATACTGTAAAATAAACAGCACTGCAGAACGGCCATAATAAACAATGTTTTAAATCAATGTATTAAGTGAGATTATTGAGATCACCACAGAAATATTAAATAAGCAGTTAAAATATTAATGAACACATAAAAGGTTCTCATAAATATGAATATGTAATGAAGCTGACGGATGGAGCCAAGAAAGAACAATGATCAGCAACATCTGAACTCATCATAAATGAATGAGGGCTCAGTATTAGGCAAGCAACAGGTCACTGCTGGCGTTATGTGTTATAACTACTTATAACACATAACGAAACTACATTTTTGTGGTTTGGGCATGATGAGGTATACATGTTTTTCTTACTTGTTAGCCTTTTAGCCCTAACACAAAACGAAATAACTCAAAATGTCTTGGCTGAAAGCCAACCTTTGGGTTGAGGGGAAAACCGTATCCGTTTGATTTTTGATTGAGTGTTTTCATAAACATTCGGTTTACATTCAGACACTTTTTAGACACTTTACTGCCTTAATGGGACCTCGGGTCCTCACAAGAATATGAATACAAGTACACAGGACCACAGTGACGTGTGTTAGCATCGTGTCGGGACCGTGTGTTAAGGGTGAGCGAGTTGAACGGACGCTATTTTAGGTGTTAACACCCAAACACACACACACACACACACACACGCTGACCCTGCAGGAAGATCTCCCCCCGACCAAACGAAGGGTGTGTGTCCTGTAGTCAGCACGTGTTCGCTCATTCATATTTCAACATGCACTAAACACACACGTTTACACCTATTCGGATACACACTTGTCCCTGAGGCAAAGGCCATGGCACAGGGTGCAGTGCGTGTCCGGCACATGGAGGGTTTTGGTGGGATGTATAGTGTGTGTGTTAGTAAATACAGGGATTTCAGGAACTGCAGGGGTCAGGACAGCTGTAAATTCAGAGTTAGATAAAAAGGGCAGGGAGTCCCCAGTAATGTGTGTGTGCTGCAGAACGCGAGCAGGTGGTGATGGGTGAATGTGTGTTCTGTGTTAAAGAGGGAACGGGCAGCACTGCAGGGTTCAACGTGCTTTTCCTGCTCTAACACACTCCATTCAGCTCACTTAGCACTTAATACACTGCAAGTGGAATGACGGAGGTCATCATCACGTTCACCTCATTAAAAACACAGAACAATGATAAAAAAATTCAATTATCTCATGTTAAGCTAACGACTCCCAAAATGAGAACGATTCAATATTTCGACTAAATTCAAGATGATTTCTCTTGACAAGAGTTTATGTAAGCAAATATGCTGTAGCAGGTGATATACACTCACAAACCCCTACACTATACCTGTATCAGAGATTAAATATTAGCCTACCACAATCAGACAGACACCCAAGAGACTGACTGGGCTTCTTTAGTCTACCAAACCCTAAAATGCAACAGTCACTCAAATTATTCCTGTAAAAATACAGAACCAAAATGTCTCACAAGCCACTTAAACTGCATATAGATCTTAAACTTGTGGAAGGGGTTTAGGACACGTCCCTAAGTCTTGAACCACGTCCCCAAATCCTCCACCCCATCCTCAAGTCCTGAATCACTTTATCAAAGCTCTGGATGTGGTTTGAAAGAAGATTTGGGGATTTAAGAGACCACCGAGTTTCAGGGTTTGTAGCAACATTAGACTCGTGGCAAGATTAGCAACATTATGTAAACCAAAGAAGCAAAACATGTTATGGCTGATTGGCAGTTTGGGTTGGTGTAAATTTCTCTCAAGCCACTGAAACTACATCTAGATCTTCGTTAAGGTGGATCAGACTTGTGGAAGTGGTTTAGGACCAGTGTTGTGCAAGTTACTTCCAAACTGTAATACATTACAGATTACTTATTACTGTCATTTAAAAGTAGTCCCTTAC
>JBBJLR010000087.1:14024290-14036924 GCA_037577145.1 Brachypetersius gabonensis
AGTTTTCTAGCAATATTCAATCAAATCAATAAATTTTTAGGAAGGTGGAAGGGGTGAGAGAGAGAGAGAGAGAGAGAGAGAGAGAGAGAGACAAAGAGAGAGAAAGAGAAAGCAAGAGAAAGAGAGAGTGAGAGGAAGAGAAAGCAAGAGTAGTAAGAGTGAGAGAGACAGAGAGAGAGAGAGAGAGAGCAAAAGAGAGACAGAGAAAGAGAGAGAGAGTGATAGTAATGAAAATAGAGGTCAAATGTAGATGGGACAGAGTGGAAAATTCTACGTGAAAATCTTTCAAATGTTTTAAAGGGCCCACATCACACAGAGCAGAATCTATAAGAACAATGTAACCATTACTGAATTCCTACAAATAACTTTTTCCCACTAACTAAGGTTGTGATGTGACAATCATCAACATATCTGACTGTCCTTTTGGCCTGCAGAGGGTCTGGAGTGATTATGAGCGTTGTTCCTGCAGAGTCTGCTGTTATTCGAATGAGGCACAACACAGGGCCAATCAGGACAGAGCTCATTTAAATATGCCCAGAATGAATTATGACTGCCTCACTAAACCAGTGAATTTATAGAAAGTCCAAAAATTGTGGAATGTGGACCCTTCAATGCTCAGGGGTGGTGGCGGGGCCTAGTGGTAGAATACTTGCCTCTAGACCAATAGGTCATGGGTTCAAATCCTACGTTCAGTACACCACCACTGGGTTCCTAAGCAAGACCCTTAACCCCAAGCTGCTCCAGGGGAGACTGCCCCCTGTAATTAGGGAATGGAAGTCGCTTTGGATAAAAGTGTCGGCTAAATGCCAAAAATGGCAAGAAATTCAACACGCCGTAGTTTGTTTGTTTTTTATCTTGTCTTTTTTTTTAAACAAACACAATACCACAGCAACATTAGATATTAATCACCCTCCATTTAAACAATGATGTAAAAATAAACAAAAACTGATCGGAAACTCTCGGTCACTTTGTGGAAAGGGACTGATAGCAGAAATTCATTGTTTGCCGGAGCTCGTCATGCCTAACCCAAAAGGATGGAGATCGTGGAGGATCTGGATCTGCACCCTCACATTCGGTACGGTGTGCCTTTTTTAAAAAAAAATACATTCATTCTGGACTTTTCCTGGCATCTTTTTTAAAGGTATGCTTAGGAAGATTTGGCACGTATTGTTTTCATCTCATCCAACTGCATATATCGGTAGGATCTCTGCGTAGAGGAGGAGGCACAGGGAGGACACTGTGGGAGCAGAGCTGGTGAGGCTGGAAATGTTTCTGAATGGAACTGATGGGATTGGTCACTGGTATCCATGCTAATTACTCACTCCTTGCTCTGCGCTTCAAAAACCCCCAAAGGGATGCTTGACAAAATGTACTATTATTGTCGCTAGTCAACAAACATCTGATCTCATGAACCACAGTGACGTTATCAGCTTTGGTCTATCGCTAGTTCCGGCGGGCCACAATGATTTTTATGCTAACGGTCCCATTCTGCAGTTTATGCTAACTCTCATTCAACAGTCATGGCGAAAATAAACACAGGAACACATGATTTTCTCTCTCGCCCCTTCGCCAGTCCAGTGTTTTGTTGGGGGAAAAAAGCATAAGAGCAAAGAGAGTTTTTGAGAGCAGTCAGATGTCACTGGCTGTTGAGGAAATGAGTCCATGAGGTGAAAGCTCAAAGGCTGTGGCCGGATCCACGGCGGCGCTGGATGAACGAAGAGGCTAACAGGTGTCAGTATGATAGCAAGGTGTTTCTGTGAGCATCATAAACCTGGGTGATTGTTAGCATTAACCTTCCCCTGTGTACAGCGGAGCCCCACACTTAACTAGCTCGCTCTGGTTAGCTTAGGCGCAAAGATAGCAGCTAGGTGCTCCAGAAGTAGCCTGCTAATCTCTGTAGCACGTCTGAATGTGTTTAGCTCATAGAAATTGAGAGACTGTGGCACAAATGCAGCTGAAAGAACTCTAGAAATAGTTCTGCTCTACTTTGGCACTCAGAGGATGTTCATATGCATGTGTGTGTGTGTGTGTGTGTGTGTGTGTGTTTGTGTGTGGTTTGGTGCGACAGTCCATGAGTGCTAACACTAGCAAACATTCTTTTTTCGACTAAAAATATCAAAGTTGTTTGGTTAAAAAAAAGAATAAATCAAGAATAAATCAAACAGGCAGGTTTGCTTCTGCTACCCTGTAATCATGGTAACGACACTCTACACCGGTCCGCTTCCTGCAACCTCACAGTAGTGCCGTTGTGGGTGGCTGTTTGTAAAAGTGATGAACGTGAACTAAATAAAAGCAGCACTGCAGTCATTATTATTATTTATATCATTACCATGATTATTATCGTCATCATCATCACTATTATTAACATTATTATGCCGTGCTGTTACAGGTGTATTTCTTTTGAGAGCAGAGCAAATGCATTTTTAATGTCTCTCTCTCTCTCTCTCTCTCTCTCTCTCTCTCTCTCTCTCACACACACACACACAGTCTCCAACTCTCACACGTCTCTCATTCATCATAATTACGTCCTAACCGCACCGTCACACTGCAGTGCGGTAGTGTCACCCCTGTACGTGTGTGTGTGTGTGTGTGTGTGACAGAGAGAGAGAGAGTGTGATCTAGCCTTGAGCATTAGCTGTAGGTCTCCTATCAGAAGCTATTTAACATCAACACATACATTTCATGCACATTTCCTTACACTTTAATATCTATTGCTTGAATTTCTGAGATGTTTCACAGCCTCACACATGTTGGTGGTTTATATTTGCTGTATTTGATGTATTGTTGTATTACCATGTGCGTCCCTATCAGGGCCTCGGTATACTTGATTTTAACTGCATGTACATGGACATGCAAGACGGCTGATTCTCGCAGCCATGCAGGGTTTGGTGGCAACGTGAACAGTGTGGTACGCTTTAGACGCCTGAAATTTCAGCCTCAGAAGGCAGTGT
Source organism: Brachypetersius gabonensis (assembly GCA_037577145.1). Classification (NCBI taxonomy): domain Eukaryota; kingdom Metazoa; phylum Chordata; class Actinopteri; order Characiformes; family Alestidae; genus Brachypetersius; species Brachypetersius gabonensis. The sequence goes on from JBBJLR010000087.1 coordinate 14,027,242, forward strand.
GCAGTAAATGAGGTGTTTACAGGAAAAAGTCAAAATAACTTAGCCAGCACGTACAGTACTGTGCAAAGATATTTGGTGTGCGTTAAAGTGTCTTTCTGCTAGCGAAGGTAGAATAAATGCAAACAAACAAGAAAGCAGTAAAACGTATCGAGATTAGATTTGTTTGTAAAAGTCGTTTATATTGTGTGAGCTGGTGAGGAGAACACAGGCTCAGTTCCAGATTCCTCCTCACTTCCTCCAGCTGTTGTTTGGATTCGTGAAACTCCATCAGCAGCTCCTGATTTAATTTAATAATTGAGTCACACCAGGTTTCAGATGGAAACTACAGTAATACTGAGGTTCCACAAGGAACACTCACATACTGTATATAAAATTACTATCTCTTTTGTTTTATGTAGTATATTTAATCATATTAATTCCAAAACCCCCCCCAAAAAAACAGTTTTCAAATATCATTTGCAGGTGCCTAAGACTTTTGCACAGTGCTGTAGTTTGCTTATCGAGTGTGATATCTAGTACAGGAGCTAATGTGGCATTAGTGGTTGAACTTTTTAGAACATTCTTTTAAAACCTGATGATTAGTCGTATTCGCTATTAGGCTAGTTAGCGTGCAAACCTCCAATCCAAACTACAGAATTACCAATCATTTCAAGCTCCGACTCTTTTCTTTTAATGCTGCATTTACTGCTTGTAGTGCTTAAGTTCTGTCCTTAGAGTAAAACTCTCTCCAGTAACTCACACCCCAGAGACAACTTGACTAAGACTCGCACCCCAGCAACTCAGACTCGCGCCCCAGATTCGGACTTGCACCCAGAGATTCGACTCGGACTCACATCCCACAGACTCCATTTGACTTGTACTTCCGGCCCAGAGACCTGACTTGAATCAAGTGGCTCAAGACTCGACTCAGCAACTCACAGACTCGTGATTCAAGCCAGACTTACACAGCAGTGACTCAGGACCTGAATCGGACTCACCCAGCATGTCAAGACTCAACTCAGACTGATGTCTGAGCAGAGGATGTCTCAGCTCTAACCTGCCCACTAGTGTATAAAGCTCCAGATCAAAGGACACACAGACGAGAGCGTGAGCGACGCAGTGCACACTTAAGCAGTGGTTAAATTCAAGTATAACGTGGCCCTCAGTGACAAGGAAAACACGATCTGGAAGACGTTGACGTGAGTCAGACCCAGCAGCATGACTTAACCCAATCCTTTTTGTGCTGATCGATAGCGCCAAAAACATTTTTTTTTAATCTCGAGGTTTCTCTGTTTTATTTTCCATTCCTCTTATACGAACATAACTTACAGATTTCAAATCAAAAGAACACCTTTCACATTCAAAGCATTTGATTCAGACAGTTGGCAAAAAAAAAAAAGAACAGTAACAAGCGCTTGTGTGTCAGTAAGTTACAGACACAAACACATACACAGACTCTCTCTCTCTCTCTCTCTCTCTCAGACACACACACACTCACACCAAAGGGAATGCAGTAGGGGAGACAACGGGCAGGGAGGGATGCTGGAATCTCTCACACACTTCAAATTTCCCAACAGAAATTACAAAAATTATACACACGTTAAAAAAGTACAACTCATTTCTTGTTTACAAACACTCAAATAATAATCATAACAACAACAACAACAACAAACAAACAAACAAAAAGTACAACAAGAGCAACAAGAAAAACAGCACTATCTGCCAAAGGTTTCCAATGTTTAAAAACAGGTTGCTTGGTTTCGGTTTTGCATCCAGGAGGTTCGGACTGTGTGTATGTATGTGTGAGTGTATGTATGTGTGAGTGTATGCGTGTGTGTGTGTGTGTGTGTTTGTGTGTATTGGGATGGGAACCTAATGCTCAGTAAAGTGCATTCAATGCCACGGCGGACGAGAAAAGGAAGGGAGAAAATGATGTCAGGAGATAAAAAACAGGCGCTTATGTAGTGACGGGCCTTTCGTACACTGACACATACCGCTACATGAGTTTAAACAGCCTCCACCTACAGACACGGAACACTGAAAGAACATTCTGTTATCATTTTAATGTAAAAATGCAAATACATTCATAAATTACATCTGGGGTTAGGAGAATCAAGCTACGAGATAGCAGGAGAATCTCAAACTGCGTAACAAAAGGCTGAATTCAACCAATGCGACAAATTGCTGCGCAGCGTTATGGAGGACTGTATAACTTAACTTTTTAAGGTAATGCTGTAATACACAATAACACAGCACCATATAACCATACGCAGTATAACGTTACACTGTATAACATTAAATTGTATTATGTTACATCGTATAACTTCTTGTTTTATAATGTCATGCTGTATAATGTTATGTTGTATCTCTTTACATTGTGTAACATTATTTTGTTTAGTGTTACACTCTATTATATGTTACACTGTATAAGACTATGCTGCATAACATTATGTGATATAGCTTTACGCTGTATAATGTTGGGTTGTTTAATGTTATGCTGTATAGTGCTACACTGTGTAACATTGTACTGTGTAGCATTATTATTTTGTATATTGTTCCAGTATGTAATGTAATACATTGTTGTGCTGTATAACGCTATACAAGTGCAACTTTGCGCTTGATTACATTATGCCACATAATGTTATGTTGTGTAACGCTACAGTGTGTAATGTTATACGGTATATTGTTACACGGTATAACCGAATGCTGTATGACAATAGAACGCAGCTCTGTATGATGCAGTGCTGCTCTATGCAACACCGCAGAACGCAAAAGTGCATAATGCTGCATACCCAACACTGTATGACGTAATGCTGAATAACATAACTTTAAAGTTGTTAGCACGCATGGGCATCTTCCCTCCGAATTGTAGACCACCACGCTTCTGTCCCCACACTGTAAAATATGCACAGTTCTACACATTTCTTTCAAATTTAGCCCATCAAAAAACTTTCAAATTGGCTCAATAAAGAGAACTCACAAAAAAAACCAACCAAACAAAGCCATTAATCTTCATTGATCTCCTTTAAACCTTTTAGCTGCGATGTGTTATTCCCCTCTTTGCTAATCCATCGTTTCATTTTTTACAGTGCAGTTCCAGTTGCCATGGTTACGGTACAGTTTTTTTTTTGTTTTGTTTTTTTAACAGCCATAGAAGCTCTTTCCATTTCAGATAAAAATTCAAAACAAAAACTGCTGAGAAAAGGAAAGGAAAACAAAAACAACGGAAGCTTTCAACAGAAAAATGTTGATCTGTGCCACGTGCAAAACTGTGCCTCAGAATGATCCCAGACACTCAACTAAACATTACTTTGTGTAGTTCTTTGTTTTTATAGTGTATTTTAATGTTAGTTTTGATTCCCCCTGCCCCCCAATAATTCACTTGGATATCATGCAATAGAGACGTGCAAAAAAGATAAACATCTAACTCCACGAAACACACTTTCATAAATGGGACATGTTATGAATGCTTAATAACGTGTTTTACGACATGATTATAACATGTTTACGCCTACTCCATGCCAACCTACAGAGAGAATATGAAGGAAGAGCTGCGTGGAAGCCACAAGTCAAACAAATGCACAGGATGCTTTTTTTCGACCGAGTGTATAAAAACCATGTTTATGCATAAAAGAACTATTATTATTATCCTCTATGCGACTATGGAGTTAAAAACAACACTGACATTGCTCTTTGTTCATGTATTTTTTTTCTCTTTTTATACTCTTTTGATTATCTTTTCATTGGAACTAAAAGGTATCAATTGATTGGCACTTGATCGATGCGTCTAAAATTACTGATATCTAAAATGCTTGATCACACGTCTACATGTCGAGAAGCTGCATGGCTCTAATCTGGCACAGGTTGACTATGTTTATTAGTATCGATACACCTCGTTTGTGCTCCTGCCAAAAACGAGCATAATTCTAATGGACAGATCAGACATCTTTTCAACTAAAATATTTCTTGTATATTTCACTTATCAAATAGCAGCATTTTTTTATTTTTTAACTTACAGTATTACAAAAAAACATGTAAACCTATTCATTCAAAATCGTATTAAATCCAAGGGTTCATACAACGGACATAACAAAAACACAAAAAACTGGACAACATGCTACAATATTGCTTCCAATATTTCTTTACATTTTTCTTTATGTAGATCTAAAATCATCAGTGACGTTGATGTGGACACCAGCACTCCGAATAGAGCGTTTCTAATGCACGAACAAATGGCGAAAGCTAATCTTAATCTGGCTCAATTGGCACTGTCGTCATACACACGAGTATAACGGAGTTCACACACTGAAACCCACGGCGCAAGACAACTGCATTTAGACTACAAACTAGAGAACGACACTAAAGTTCCACGAAGACCATGGGACAGGACGGAAATCCACAGTTTCATTTTTAAAAAAGAAAAAGAAGGGAGAAATAAAAAAACTGACCTCAGACCGTTCTCCTAGAGAGAGGAGACATGAGCACAGGATGCAAATCGACAGTGACGTCATCGTTTGAACGATATTTTTTTCCCACCCCAGAGATTCTTTGCTCTGGACTTTGCTCCCAGCTCTGAAGGAACGTCCAGGCCCTCTTTCTCTGAGCGCTGGCTCCCTGCGTTTCAGGGTGTTGGCGCAAAAAAAAAAGTCCTTTACACTGATCTGAGTCCAGTTTAGAGGTTTCGCAAGTAATGGTTAAGAAGGTCAGGGTTTGGATAGGGCAAACTGATCTTAGATCAGCAGTAAAAGGCCAACATCTACCGGGAGATGGCGGTAGGTATAGGTGTGAGACCGTTTTCAGGAGTTCACAGACAGGATGTGAGCTTGTGATTCAGTGGCACAGTCTAATGGTATAGTGCTTGCGGCGACGGGCTCCAACAGTCATCCACTGCCCTGGTGGGGGTGGGTTGGGGGAGAGGAACGTCTGGACACCGCTGTAGACCCAGAATGAGCGAATCAGCTGCCAACACTAATCAGAGAGGAGAGGAGTGCAGAGAAGTGAGGAGAAAAGACAGAAAGGGAGCAGAGGGGCATGGAAAAGGATAGCATACAATGGATGAAAAATAAGGCAACAGCAGAAAGGAGACAGAATACTGAAGAGAGAAGGCAAAAGAGGGAGAAAGAAAGCTAGAGGAAAGGAGGTCACCAGTAAAGAGCGAGCAAAGAGGTAGTGAAAAGAGAAAGAAGAGAGTGGAGAGGTATAGAGAGTGTGAGAGAAAGGTGAGTTCTCTCCATCAGAATCTCCATTTTCATTTTTGCCATGTTACATTTCCCTTTTCACCCTCAAAATGCACAGCGGCAGCACGCGGCTCAAACTGCTGCGGCAGCCATGCTGTGTTTGTGCTTCTAAAATTGCATACGCGCTTTCATCTCAAATCTTGAAAATGAATTATTTAGCCCGAAACGGATACAGTAATTGCTCCTCTGTAACAAGAAGTTGTGCAAAGGATGAATATCATGAAATGGTTTGTTGATAAACTGCCTGTCAGAAGCGCCACACATGAAAGATGGGGCTAAGATTTCTTATGGCAATCTTTATCGCAATTATGCAATGCATATAAATGGATCTCTCTCGCTCTCTTGCTCTCCTCCCCTTTCCTCTCTGTTTCTGTCCCCCCTCCCCCGTTGCAAAGCAGATTAGGGTCTGGGAATTGGAGGCAGTTGATGAATGTCTTTGTGCGTGTGTATTTAGGTCAGTAGAAGATTGGGCATTGCCGTACGGTTATATATAGAAGACCACGGTTCAGATGGAGATCTGCTAATTAATGATGGGTCTGAACAGCGAGCGGTAAAAGAGTGACCATAAGTATCTCTCGTACTGGGTGGCAGAACCGTTTCAGGCCAGTGTTCTATGGAAGAACTCTCGCAAACCATGGCCCCATGGCAGAACCACCTCATGGTTGGATCCACAGCAGAAGCGTCAGAGAGAACAGTTTAACAGAACTATGAGCTATTGAACCATTTAAGACCACAGTTCCATGGCAGAACTGTTTAAGGTTTTACAGTAGAACCATTCATGCCAGTAGTGTCTCAGACAGAAACATTTCGGACCACAGCGGAATGGCAGAACCATTCCGAATGCTGCCTCTGCATCTCTTGCATCATGGTTCTACTACAAAACAATCTCAGAAAATAGTTTCAAGGATGAACCATCTCTGACCACGGTTCCACGCCAGTACAGTGAATGGCACCACAGCAGAACTGTCTCAGACTACATGGCCGAACAAGTTTGACCTTCAAATCCACAGGGAAACTGGATCAACCCCTGGGTCCACGCTGGTCCCTGCCGTGCTGTGTGTTAATGAACTGTGTAATATGTACAGTACATTCCAGAGTTTATGATGGCATCGGCCGCTCAATTCACAGTGTGGTTTAAAAGAGATTGCCGTTTTTTTCTGTACAAGAGTCCCTGCGTGGTCTGTATCTTGCGTCTCCCTAGCTGGTCTAAAATAAAATGCAGTTAGCAGCAGAAACGCAGATCCTTTATGTGCGAATGTTACGGAAAAAAATGCTATTTAGTACTCTGCCATGCTGTTTTTAAGACAACGCATCCTACAAACACTATGAACGGCGAAACGACTGCGAGGGGAGTGTAACGTTACGGCAGCGTTTGGGCAAAGATCTCGGCTAAGTGCCCAAAACAGGGAGATGCAGGAAAGGCTAAAGCCTGCAGTGTGCAGTTTTTCAGAAGAGGACGGTCTCCAGGACGACTCTGGACCACTCTGGTCCACACCAGGCCAGATAGCTTGCACCAGCGTCGGTGCAGATAACAGCTTATTGTTATTTTTATTGTTATGAAAGCTGTGTCACATTGTATACGCTCACTCCCTTCCACCGCCAGACCTCTGCAGACAGCCTGACATCGAGAGCAGGTCGCTCAGCAGTGAACTAGGCAACAACTGGAACGCAACCGAGGGCTTCATTAAACTGCATACAAACTGTTTTTTGTGTTTTTTTTTCCTTTTTTTCATTCTGTCCAAACATGAGGTATATCAGCTTGAGCTCAGTTCGTACAAAAACAAAAGAAAAATAAAAAAATCGCACAGTTTTAAATCACCAGTATTTAACGCCTACAAGTGATTAGTGTGGTGTAATACTGTAGGTGTTAATTTAATAATGGTGATGATACTGTGCCTAGCTGTCGCCTGAACCCTCCAGTCACAAGAACAAGAGCAGTGAACAGGTATGACCTGCATCCGGTCAGGTCTACTCACTTTTCAAGTGCAAGATTTGGAGATCTTAGATCAACCGACTGATTCAGTGCTGCGTCAGTTATTTCAAATACGAGATAAGAGTGGGTGAGGATAGTGTTAATTTATGTTTTTAAATAGCAAGAAAGAGTATCTCTAATGTGTGGCTCATTTGCTCTGCAATGGTATAATGACCAAATCACAAAATTGCTTTCGATTAATTATTAGGGGTAAGGAGAATGCAACCCCAAAATGGTAAAATCTATAGATAAGAACATGAAATTTCTCAAATCTTTGATGTTTGATCATTAGTGAATTTCACATAGCACCAAAGAGGGATCCTTTAACTAAACTGCACTTGTTTCTATAAGTGTATGTGTGTGTGTTTACATTCCCAAACTCTCAAACAGAGTGTCTGACTTTTAACGTTGTATTTTTGTCTGCCTTCCTTCAACTAAGTTTAGCTGTCGACGCTAAATAGAGACTCGGTTTGATCCTCTACTCACATATAAAAAATATCAAGATTAGTAAGTCTTTATACATTCAGGTCAACCTGGAATCACAGGTTTAAGTAATATCTAAAAGCGTCAGGGTGAGGCCATGTGGAGCCAACCATGATGGAGACGAAATCAGAGCTGTTCGATTTACGGACAAAAGCCAGTAATGTTTATCTGAAGCGGCTAGCGAGCGTGTCTCGGTTTGCCACAAGCCGGCATGAATAGGAGGCAACAAAACATTTCAAAGTTTCTGCTTAGCTTCTGCTCATATGGATAACCCTTTGAGACTTCCAGACCGTGTTGAACACAGGCCGAAAACACATATATCTGTAAAGAGTAGCATCACTTATATTGAGCTGACCCAAAGAGGGGTCATTGGGAAACCTATCTCCCGGATTGAGGCCCCTGTCAAGTAGTTCAACTAATTTGTACAAGCTCTGCCAACGACAGAAAAACAAAACAGAACCTAGCTGGCCCCTGGCTGTGGGAGAGAGAGGAGGTGAGGTCTAAGACTCCTCCCTCTCTGAGTGCCACAGGGTTCAGTACTCAGACCCTCACAATCCACACCACTCGACACGAGTTTAAAAAATAAAAAACAGCAGAATTTCAGTCACAGATTCATATTCACAGATCACACACTTCTCCCCCAGGCCCACAGCTGAGCATCTTTCGTTCCTCACATTGTTCAAATTTCTTTTTTTTCCCTCTCTCCTCTGAAATTTGAACTTCTTCTCGGATGCATGTTTTCATTACCACCCTCTTCCCTCCCCTTTTTTCTTCTGATAGTTCATCCGTTTGTTCATTCGTTCTCCCGTTCCTTCCTTTTTCGTGTCCCTTTCCTTGCTGTTCCCCTCCCCCCCGCCTTGGGTTCCTTCCCTAGCCCACCTTCTGTGGGTTTGTGGCGCGGACGCCTTGCTCGTATGTGATCCGCTGGCTGATGAGATACTGGGCAGCTTGCGTTGCTGCAGGAGACCCTGTGATGGTTACTTTACGGTTGCGTGTACCAGGGATGAACTCGCCCTTTTTGGAGATCTGAATGCGTGCCCCTGTCAGCTCCTGGTATTCCACCAGAGTCTTCCCACCTTTGCCCAAAATGGCGCCCACCAGGTTCTCGGGTACAGCAATCTCCACCACCTCCTTCCCGCTCTCACCGAGCTTCTCCGTCCCCAGCAGTGAGGAGGCCACCAGTGGGGATGAAGGGTTTAGGTAGCCGTTGGAGGCCCCTGTTGCAGCTGCCAGTGAGCCCAATGAGAAGCCCCCAAGGCTTGGTGCGGCAGGGTGACCGCCCCCTCCCGAAGCCTCGCTGGCATAGGAGGCCAGCAGGTTAGCTGCGGCAGCGGCCGCAGGGTTAGCACTAGCGGCGACAGCAGCTAACACCCCAGACGCAGCGGCCGGGTTCAGGCCGAGTCCTAGTGTGTTGGTGTTATAGCCGTAGCTGGCCAGTGTGTTGAGAGCTGATGTGATGGCCAGCAGATCATTCCCGGAAAAGCTGGACATGGCCGTAGGGAAGCCACCCATCCCGGCCAGACCTGCTTGGCCCAGCAGGGTGGAGGCTGTGGCAGCAGCAGCGTTGGGTAAGACCTCAGTGCTGTTGGCGTACGGGGAGCCGGTGGGGTTGGAGTTGGCCACAGGACCAGTGACGTTAGAGTAGCTGATGTTGAGGCAACTGCTGCTCTGGGGGTCCTCCTGGATCTTCTGAACGATGATCTCCACGGCTTTGCGGTTCTGCTCAGGCTCGCCGCTGACGGTGACCACGCGCTCCTGCAGGTTAATGCCCTCGGGTTTCTGGGAGAGCTGTACCCATGCACCCGACTGCTCCATCACAGATTTTACTGTGGCTCCACCTTTACCAATAATCAACCCCGCCGTACTGTTGGGTACGATTAGCTTAGCCTGCAGAGCAGAGAGGAAGAGAGAGATAGAGAGAGAGAGAGAGGGAGGGAGAGGAGAGAGGAGAGAGAGAGAGAGAGAGAGAGAGAGAGAGAGAGAGAGAGAGAGAGAGAGAGAGAGAGAGAGAG
>JBBJLR010000087.1:14059214-14076058 GCA_037577145.1 Brachypetersius gabonensis
ACTGTATGCTTACAGTGATTCTAGCGGGTACATGGTGGAATACAGAAATTTAATAAGAATGATGTCAAAATCTTGTTCATTTGTCATGATCTTAGCTCTTTATTATTATATGACAAACAGTTTATACTAATTGCTTTGTTCCTCTTTGTAAGGACAAAAGTTTATTCGAAATGCCTAAATGTAATAATAAAAATAGTAATAATTAAATAACCACAACAATAATACAAATAATAGTATTTATTACTATGTGAGTGCACTTAAGACAGTATGTTTTTCATAAAATAATTAATAAATGCTTTATTTTTAATAACCTATTAAATAACCTTGACTCTCTCTCTCTCTCTGTCTGTCTACGCTTAGGCTTCCATCCACTTTAAGCTCACATCATTTATTCCTTACCCTATAGGATGGATAGATTTGGACTAATTCAACATTACTTTAACCTGGGTCTAAAGTATGAAGAAATCCTTCGTATTTTAAATGTTAAACATGGGATTGTTATCAGCATTAAGACACTTAAAAAAATCTTAAATAGAAATGGACTTTTCGCAGAAAAAAAATTGACAACTTATTTGATGTTATTCAGTTTATTAGAGAAGAGCTCCAAGGCTCAGGAGCATTGCATGGTTATAGATAGATGTACAGTAAATGCAAGGAAAAAGGACTTCATGTGCGCAAAGAAGATGTCCGCCTCATTCTGTCCACTCTTGACCCACTGGGCGCCGAAATGCGAAGAAAAAGAAGACTGTACAGAAGAGCTTACTTTTCAAAGGGCCCCAACTTTCTATGGCATGTTGACTCCTATGACACACTGAAGCCTTTGGCATTTGTATCAATGGGGCAATAGATGGATTCTCAAGGAGAGTACTATGGATGAATGCATGCTGCACAAGCAGTGATCCTAAAGTCATAGGGGGTTACTTCCTTGAGCCAGTAAGTAGTCTTGGTGGCTGTCCTTGACATGAGGTTTTCTGTGGCTTTAGATACTGTGTTATCTTGTAATGCAGCTACTTCTCTTTTGGAGTACTGTCTAATCGCTATCCGGTCTCCAAATCTTGGGACGTATGCTAGTAGCTGTTCATCTGACATACTGTTGATTTCATAGCAGTCAATCTAAAAGAAAAGTGGAAAAAATGTAAAAGACAATCTGGTTTGACTAAACTTTTAATTAAACAAAATTAAATGTACCACTCATTTTATTGTCCCTTTCATTAGCCTATTTTTTTTTACCAACAGATGGTGCAATTTCACTTTGATTCATTTTGTTTTAAGCTTTCGTGTGGATATTATCATAAATTATTAAATTATATTTTCTGCCACAAAAACATTTTTATGAATGTATTTACTACATGTGAAGCTGAACTGTCTTGTGTAAGTAGATGATCTTTAATCACAAGAAATGAGTAGCATGGGTATATTTGTAGCAATAGACAACAATACATTGTATGGGTCAAAATTATAGATTTTTTATTAGGATATTAAGTAAAGATCATGTTCCAAGAAGATATTTTGTAAATTTCCTACCGTAAATATTTCAAAACATATTTTTAGTAATATGCAATGCTAAGTGCTTTATGTGGACAACTTTAAAAGTGATTTTCTCTATATTTTAATCCAGATTTTCAAAGAGTTGTATCTTGACCAAATATTGTCCTATCATATCAAACCATACATCAATGGAAAGCTTTCAGAAGATCCCAAATAAAAAAAAAAAACGTTATGACTGGTTTTGTGGTCCATGGTCATATATTTGCTTACTGGAAAAGTGACAAGAACCTAAATTCGCTTCATGTTGTGAAATATAACATAAATAACATTGCATTCAGTCAGAGAGCTGACAACATGGAATGACAACATAACTTGGACATTATTTGCTTTATATTGCTTTTTAACTTCTCCTCTCGAAACACTGACAGAGTCGCGTCATCCAACTCTATCGTTTTTTAGAAAATTAAGAAAATCCTCCATTTTAAAAAATAAACAATACAATGAATCCAGGTGGCTGGTTGAATCTGCCGGCAAATACTGAGGGCGGGCCACAAATGCGGGTTACGGATTAAAAAACCGAACGTTCGATTTACAAAATTTGAGCGCACAGATTGGAAATTCGTGGGTACGGTTTATAAACTGAGGGAACGAATTGCAAATCCGTTGCCATTTTTTTTTCTCCTGCAGGTGGCGCTGCGGGCTCCGTAATTCTCAGATACGAATTTGCCGGTTCACTGAAATTGCCGACAAACCACAACACAGGCATTACAACGGGCAGCCCCTCCCCTGGCTACGTGGAAGACCCAGTGTTTACATGATAGTCCCGTAGCTCGGCCAGGAAACTAGTTTTGCTTTCGTCAATGAAAATTATGACTGACTATCGTCATCAACGAACATTTATCACGTGACAAAAACGAGACGAGACGCAACATAAATGCTGGTCATGTGGCGATAACTATAATGAAAGATATCATGTAATATTGTGGACGAGACTAAATGTGGTTTACAAAAGTAAAACTATGCTAAAATATCTCTTCATTTCCGTTGACTAAAACGAGACGAGACGTTAATTCTCCTCCAACATCAGTGCCTGAACTCATAAATGCTACAGAATGAAGGAGCACAAATTCCCACAGAAACTCCAAAATCTTGTGAAAAGCCTTCCAAGAAGAGTGGAGGCTGTTTTGTTTATGTATTTGAATACAGTTTCCCTGTTGGCGTAATGGTTAGGCATCCCAATACTTATATATACATATATGCATAGTGAGTCATACAAGTGAGTTATCAGAACTAACTTGCAAGACACACTTTCTGATAGACACTAAATGTCCAATGCGCTGCACTGATACTGTGCTCAGCAACAGTATTGCATCTGCATCTAATACAAGGATGGGTTTGTGGTTTGGCTCCTTAACACCCGTATTGGTTGGACTGTTCTCTATTTCTCAGACACTCACACATTTCAGAGGAGGTCCGGCTGCGAGTGGGATGACAAGAGCAATGGTGCTAATGGCTTTGATGAGTATGGATACGACGGAGAGGATTTTATTTCTTTGAATATAACCCAGATGAGATACATCCCTCACACACCGAACGCAATCAGTACCGCCGAGAGGTGGAACCGCAACGACACCTTGCGTCAGTTTCTGAGCCATTACATCGACAAAGAGTGTGTGACCTGGCTGAAGAGGTTCGGGAAGGAAAACCTGGAACAAACAGGTACAGAAGCCAGGCACTGTATTAAAACATACATGCGTTTCAAAACTCTTATAGACAGTCAGTAGTGACAGACAAAAGCACTAGTATTTTCTACTCTATTTTTTCATTTTTAGCAATTAATCATCAGTCCATATAGAATGGTGAAATAGCAGTTTCAGAATGTGTCAGAATAATTGACCTTCTATCATATAGGCCTATTGACCTATGTTTTTGTGATGTCACAAACAAGCACAGAGTAAAGTACACAACATGGCAAATACAGTATTAATACAGCTTTTGAGACCAGGCATAGATTGGTCATAGTGCTTCATGTGCTGAGGAAACACATACAGAGGACATATACATCAAATACAGAGGATAAACAGAGACCCACTTCTTTTTCTCTGCTTTTTTCCTCCAGGCAACATCTCCTTTTTCCAGAAGACGCCATTCTCTCCTGTGTTCTGTCACGTCAGTGGTTTCTGCCCCTCTGTGCTGAAGATCTCGTGGCGCGAAAACGGGAAAGAAATGAAAGAAAAAGTCTCAGTAGGCGCCGTTTTACCCGATGGAGATGGGATGTACCTGAGAAACATTTCACTCCTCATTGATGAGTTGGACATGAGCCAGTTCACCTGTGTGATGGGGAACACCTCCAAGGACTTGGAGAAGGCTGACCTGAAGTCTAAGAAAAGTAAGTGGAATTTTATAAAAAATAGGTGATAGTACATGTAGGGCAGAGCAGACACAGAGTAACTGTTTTACATCTGAAAAGAACTTTTGGGTTGTTTCAATCAACCCAAAAAGTCACGTCACCCCACTGCTAATTGACCTACACTGGCTACCCTTTGCTGTCTGAATTAGGTTCCCGTCACTAACTCTTGCTTATGGAGAGACATCTGTGTCGGCACCCAACTACCATAACTGTATCATTCAGCCTCATGTTCCTACTTGCTCCCTCCAAGGAGCGTCGCCTGGCTCTGCCATCCCTACACACAAGGCAACCCCAGTCCAGACTCTTCTCTTCTGTGGTTCCCTTCTGGTGGAATGAGCTAGACAGGCAGCCAGAGAAGTCGAATCCCTCTTTATCTTCAAAAACCTCCTGAAGACCACCTCCTCCTCTGGTGCACTATTTTTCGTAAATCACACTTGCTCTTCGGATTTTAATGCAGTACTCCCTACTTTAAGATGTTAGCACATAGAACTACACTCGATCGGTAAATGACTAGGCTAGTGTGTGTTTCGACTAACACCAAAATTCGGGTTACACTACTGTCGAAGGAACGGATCTGCGGATCTCGAGGACCCCCGGTATATATTTGATTTGTCTTCATGCTGATGACTGTTGACGTTTCCTTTTTGTGATTTCAGATTCCCATCTTGCTCTGATTCTCATTGCTGTTCTGGCCGTTGTCGTTGGTTTGGTCATAGTTTTGGTTTCATTCTGCTGCTACAGACGGACGCGTGGTAAGAGTAAACAGCCCACACTGATCCTGATTTATATATTTATGTAGATACACTATATGGACAAGAGTATTCAGACCTCTTAATTATTGAATTCAGATGACCCCTTACTTCCAGTGAAGGTCTTAATCTTAATGCTACAGCATACAAAGAATTTTTTGAAAACACCATGTTTCAACTTTGTTTAGGGGAGAACCTTTTCTATTCCAGCATGACTGTGCCCTAGTACACAGAGCAAGCTCCATAAAATAGACCTCATAAATGCTCTATAGCAGTGGTTCCCAACCTTTTTTCCTTGAAGCCCCCCTTGCCTGTGTCCAAGACAAGCCGGGCCCCCCCAACCCCAACTCCTACACCCATCCTACACCACAAAAATATTTAAGTGATTAATTAATTGCAAAATTTACAGTGGTTGTATGTTTTAATACTCTTATATATACACACACACGCTTTTAGGTTTCTCAAACCTTTGAATTGTATGAATTTAATGTTTATATGAATATAATTTCGGTAAATTATATTCATTGCAGACAAAATTGTGCGCCCCCCCAGTGATCTCTGCTCTATAGAAGGTTGAGAACCAGGTTGAGAACAACTGCTCTATAGAATGAATGGGCACAAATTCCCACAGAAACTCCAACATTTTCTGGAAAGTCTTCCAAGAAGCTGTTATAGCTGCAAAGGGGGACCGACTCCATATTAAACTCTATGGATTTAAATGCAAAATGCAGTGTCATTAAAGTAATGGTAATGGTCAAGGGTCCCAATACTTTTGTCAATACAGTGTAAACACACACACACACACACACAGACACAAATCTCTCGTTGCATAAATTTTCCTACATTTCCTACAACAGAGAATGTACCCGTGCATTTCCTCATGCAATGTTACCGTTTTTAACATATATTGCATATTTTTATTGTTACATGTTAAATTCCACAAATGCTTGTGACTGGAAAACTTGTAATTGAATTACTCATTATTAAAATTATTTTTATTATTAATTATTATTAAAACTATAATCTAACACACAGCTTCAAGTGATCCAAGTGTTTCAAAAGGTGTGTGTAATGGCAAGGTCATGTGTAAACATGTCATTTTTGCTGTACGAAACTGCCTGAGTGCATTAGAAGGAAAGTCTTTCAGAGACTCTTTTTTTTGTTATAGATAACTCAGTAAATGCTCCCACCAAAGGCAATGTGTAGAGTAAAGAAAGTACATGTGAAAGTTATAATTTCTGCAGCTTCTTTCCTGTTTTATAATGGAAACCACCCTAAAATAAGCTGATTCTCATTCCCTATTTGCAGGAGTCAGACCGACGTCTATTCGTTTCCAGTCTGTCCGGGCCAGTGACTGAAATGTTACCATCCTTTTAGCTTCATACACAGCAGTTTAATCATCTGTTCTCATCTATTGTCTCATCTGTGGACAGCTCTGCTTTTGTCGGATTTGCAGTACAGCTCTTTCTTCACAAAACTCCAAAAAATCATAAAACTCATTTTCATTTCATAAACTCACGCAGGTTATAGTTTAAAGCAGAGGTATTTGTGGCATTAGTCAGGGGTTCAACTGGAGTTCAGCAATATCAGGATGTCTGGCTACAAATAGGCTTTTACTGCTGTTGACAATCCCCCAGATAGTTTAACAATGAAAGTGTCTGAAGACAATCTAAAGGGAACTGTGAAAATAAAGCGTGACCAGCCTTACTACTGAAAATGGAAAAATACTGCTGTTATCTGTGAAGTTATATATTCACTTCAGAATGTGATAATGTATGATAATTTACAATAATAATGAATTAGCCACTCTTGATGTAGGCGGCTATCGCTGTTTTTTCACTGCCTCCACAGTTAGATTTTTTGTATTTTGTTTGTTTTGTTTATTTTTTTGTATTTTGTATTTTATGATTAGTGGGTGTGGGAAAGAATATGTATATTCATCCAGTGGCTTAATAGGTCATTTTTTTCAGTTTTGCAGTTTTGGAAATAAAAAAAATTTTTTTTAATTTGTGCATTCTTAGATTTTTCTTTGCCCATTTGCATTTAACGAAATAAGAAGGTTATAAGAAGGAAATAAGAAGAATAAGAAGGTTACAAAACAGTGGTGTTGTATTGTAAATACAACACCACTGTTTTTGAAAATAAGAGAAAAACAATATTTTAACCTGAAGCAGCTTTATATGGAAAAAACTACTCCAGCACCTCTCATGAACTATGTTTATAGTCTTTACATAAAAAACATTATTCTGTTCTATTGTTTTATTAATTATAATATATTTGCAGAATTATATACTATCATTTTATATTTAGATTCTTTAACTTTTTCTTGTAAAAAAAAAAGGGTGGGGGTGTAGAGGGAACTTTTACTTTAAATACTGTCCAACAGCGAGAACACAAGGTGCGGGCAGAACTCACAAGGTAGGGTGCATTCCTCACCGATCTTTTGTGTACTTTTGCGTACACTTTGTGGGGTTGTACTACACAGTTTGAGACGTACCCCTAACTCTGGTAGAGCTTATATTTTGACAGCGAGGGCCCTGGCGCCATTTTCAAATAGTATCAAGTACGTTTATACTGATTTATTTTTTCTAAAAACCTCAACACTGCGATATATTTAGGGATAATGACTTACTGTTTTGGTTACTCATATATTGATAGAATATATATATATATATATGGCTTGCTTTTTTATTTTTTTGTAAATTTGACTTAGCTGAGGTCTGACGTTCAAAACCTAAAGCTATTGACTCTGATTCGAGCCCGCAACCTCCTGGTCTCAGAGGCTGCACTCTTAACCACTGAGCCACAGGATTCCACAGCTAGTTTCGGGGCTTTTTTTGCAGTGTTGAGGTCTGACCGCAGCGGCATTGCTCTTACCACTGTGCCTTAAGATCGTGCAGATCACATGCTTTTTTTCAGCCATTTCACTTACAGATTAAATGTGACACCGAAAAGCCAGATTAGATCCCACAACCTTCTGTTCTTTACAGCACTGCAACCTAACCAAACTGTGTGTGGTATTTTACTTTCAGATGAATGTGGCATGCAAGATATTAAGCACACAACTTGGTCCCATGACCTTTTAGACTTGAATCCACAGTTTAAACCACACTATCACTATCAAGCCAGACATTTGACTTTCAGATGAAGTGTGATATACAAAACATTAAAAGTAAGACTATGCTCAGACCCTACGATCTTCCAATCTCGAGACCACAGCTAAAGCCAGCTGGTGGTCTGTTGGTTAGGAAGCTGCACCTGCGATCCGAAGGTTGTAGGTTTGAATTCCAGGACTGCCAGAGGTTCCCTTGATCAAGGTACTGTTCCCACACACTGCTCCCAGGTCACTGTGTTCCTGGCTGCCCGCTGCTTCACTTGGTGAATGGGTTAAATACAGAGAAAGAAGTTCACACTTTGTGCTCTGGTGTATTTACGTGTGACTGTGGCCATTTACACATATCAGTCCTAAAGACACAGAAACAGCCATTCTATAAGATAAACAGAGGTTAGAAAATGCCAGGTAAGAAGGAACTATGATCAATTAAGTCACACCTTGATTCATCAAGACACCCAATAAAACCTGCAGCTGTGATCGATCACCATATCAGAAACACTGTTAGGGGCTCATTTGCATATTGCAGTGTTCCGTGATATCGATTGTGATAGTTAAATGCCATTTTTACACAAAAAGAACCTATAATATCATGTAGGTTAATATAAATATCAACTGGCAAAACTTCATTGTGATATCTATCCTTTTGAAAACATTCACCTGCAGTTTAATTCTCTCGGTTTAGAGAGAGAGAGAGTTAGTCATCTTTAATTACGACCCCAGCTCCTCGGTTGTTTGAGTTTTACGTATTTTTACACAGTAACAGAAATAAAGACCCAACAATGTGTTGATATTTACAACCTGTAATGAGTCCAGGAGAATACCAGTACATAATGTTTAATGACACATCTCAGTTAATACACATTACCTGCATTATCTTTCTCATCATCATCATCATCATCATCATCTTCTTCTTCTCTCAAGCCCAGTCCTTTTGCTGGGGGAGGGGGTTGCACCCCTTTGGATAAACATGCACAGCTGTTGCATAGAAATCTCCTCTATGTTCTCATTCATGCAACGTATTAGTGGTTTTCTTCTACGTTCCTTGTGAGAAATTGATACTTGTTCAGATAAAGCCGGGTACCCCTGTCCACTCTCATCTGTTCTTGAGTTCGAGTGTCTGTTTGTTTGGGGAGGGCATACATTCGTCAGCCACTTAAAAACCCGGAGTGGCAACGTAGCTTCTTTTTCGACAGTTAATACGTCAAACAGAAAGTACAAATATGTCGATGCGGTGAGGTCAAGCTCGGCAATGATAACAGGGCCTGCTGATGAAAAAGTGCCTGGCTCAAAATTCTCAGCAAAGTGAGAGCAGTTGTTTTTTGTTCATCTGTCCGTCAGAGAAGGTCAGAAGGTCAAACAGCTGGGGTTCCATCAAAAAACATTCTGGAGTAAGTTTTTTTGTTTGTTTTGTTGGGTTTTTTTAATCAGGACGTAATGTTTCTTGGGTGAAAATTGTGCTTTTCTGTTGACGACCCTCGAGAAAGATCTTTCAGGAAACATAAAGTAAAAGTCCAGGTGTGGAAAGTGCAGTCCAGCTTCAAAGCACCTCTTTCTGCAAGAATGTGGCAACAGAGGCTCCTTTAATCAATTAGACATAGTATGAAGGAGAGGTTGAAATATCTGCCAAACTACCAAAAGATTCTGGATTAGCCTTTACAGTGTGCTGATCAAAGATCACCCCTACAACGAAAAAAACCCCAACCCTGATCTAATTCGTACACATGCAGAACAGGTGGTTTGGGTATTTTCTGCTCTCCACACTTGCCTGTTGGTGAATGCACCTGGATGACCAGTGCCTGGTGTCGAGAGAAGTGAACGATAGGCAGATGAGAGCTCTCCAAAGTGCTGATGAGAAAACCAGGGATATGACAGAGGGAAGCTTGTGACCTACATTAAAACAAAGCACTATGCTAGTGGTTTCTCTCTTGTTCTGTCTGTCTACCTCTCCATTTTTATTCATTGTCTCCACACCTTTTGCAAGCCCTCATTGACTTGCCATTCTAAACGAGATCTTAAACAATAGCTTGGCAAAAAAAAAAAAAAAATAAAAATCCACTTACTGCAGATACAGTTGATCAGATGTGTCTGGAGTTAGCACTGAAGGCTAATATAGTTAACAAATATTTAGGATCCAGTGGCTAAGAAATAATTAGGATCTCCCAAATCTCTTCGTTGTGGATGTGGTTTAGGACACAAAATGACTTAAAGCTACAGGCAGTCATTTAAGATCACACAAAGACTGGAAATGACTTGGATCTTGAATCATATTCCTAAACATCTATGGTGGTCAAAGCCACAAAAACTGATTCCAGATAAACACTCTGACTCAAGTGGTTTGTAGAAACAGACCCTGTTTGGCCATTTTCTAGAACAAGTGGGAAAATTGAATGCTTTGTCATTACTATTCTTTTAAAGGCTGGGAGCCTTTAGAGAGGTGAGGGATCAAGTGACCATAAGTGACGACATTAGCAGCAGAATTAATAGAAGCTGTGTACAACTTACATCATCATGGGTTTCCCCGAATTGTCTGGACTCCTTACATCCACACTTTTCACTAAAATATGTCACAAGAGCAACCAGATGCTCCCACATTAGAAGCTCATCAAAACAGGCATTTTGATTCTTTTTTTTTTTTTTTTTTTTACAAACAAACTGACAGTAACGTCTTTATACGAAAGTCTGTTCACTCTGTGGCCATCTTGGTAACATCCTTGAGACCTAGACACCCCAAACCAAAAGCCACTTTAATGTTTCATACATATTTTTAACTGGTAAAATCTGACAAAAATACAAAAGTAGCAAAAGTAGTTTGTAGTGTTAGGCTCAAATAATACACAAAAAGCAAGTCTTTCAGGCTGCTTTGGCCACTCCACAGGGTGTAAACAGACTCCGAGTTGATGCTTTTCAGATTTCAGAAGGCAGCTGAAGCTGCTTATCAGCCAAAGCCAAGAAAAATTTAAAAATATTTAACATTCCAAAACATACGATTTGTTGCATTCAGTCTGTTACACACATCTGCAGATACAACTTCATTATGCTGCTAGCTAGCTAGTTAGCAAGCTCAAGGCTACACAGCTAGCAACAATGAAATAGTACTGACAATACACTATGGTCCAGAAGCAAAGCTTCCAGCTTGCCAATGGTAATTGTGGACTAGAGGGTTAGACACTTGCATGTGAACCATGAGGACCACAAAGTCATAGGTTCAAACTCCCATTTTTGTATCCTTGAGCAAGACCCTCAGTATGTTTCTCTGTATATTAGTGCCATATATTTTAAAAATGCTCCTTCGTTTTTAAAATATATGGTAGATGTCTTAAAGTGTTTTTTTTTAATGTGAGTTTTTAGTTCACTTAGGCTATCAAGAGTGTTCCAAATTACGAAACTGCTGCTCACTGTCTCCCCCTTGTGGCCACTTGGTGGTACCGTGGCTGGGACACGCTACAGAGTGGCGAGTTGAAATGGAGAAAATGTACAGGTTCTCTCCTTCTCTCTTTTTTTTTTTATCTTTCTGCAATAAAAATGGGGCTCCAGGGTACACTGAAATGACACTCCTTCACTAATATTTAAGGAGCCCACACATGGTAGGAACACAAAAAATGCCAAGTGGTGCCAGAGAATAGGAAGAAAGCTTGACCTCACCAAGCATAGTGCATTATCTTAATGATCTAAAGATCACAGAGGAATGGCCCACTTTAGACTCTCCTTCAAATCAGCTTTGACTGTTGCTGTATGTGTGTTTCATCCATCTTTCACTCGTTCTGCCCAAAATCGTAACAACCCCAGTTAACAGCAATATTGGAGTGTGTGTCTGTGTTTTGAAAACATGACCTTGCTGCTTGCTGACCCTAGGGAGTGGCATGGACATCTCGCCTAATAAAGCTGACCCATCTGCTTTCCTGCCCTAAAAGGAAGTGTGTGTCTGTGTGTGTACACTGTGGGTCTACAAAGGCTACTTTAATGCATGTTTACCACTTAGTTGCCCTAAACCACTTTATCCAGGAATAACTGAAACGAGTACTACTTTTCAGCTCGTTACACTTGAGTTGATTTTTACCTTTTGTTTTTTGCAATTCACTGCAGCTCGTAGTCTGGTAACTAGTGATATATACAATATTTAATATAATTGAGATTTCACATAGACGGCTACCTCCAATTTTAATACTTACTAATTGTTTTACAATCAAAGGATGAAAATAAAGAGAGGTCGAGTTGCAGAGCAGCGTTTTTCTTCACAGCCTTGTTTCCCTCTTGTCCCTTTAGTGTTTGAACGGTTCATTTGATGTATTACAACAGACGAATGGTTGAGGTTTAGGTGCCTCTTTCAATCACACACTCACTATCACACTTTTGAAGTGTTACGCATTTGGATTTTAAGGCTACATTCACATTACAAGCCTTACTTACATTCCGTACTTTAAGGCTACATTCACATTACAATCCAATTCCCATTTGTTGTGCAAAGCTCTGATCTTTCCGCCGGTATTTTGAAGACACAGAGATCATCAGCACTGATTAGGTGAGGATGTTGAAAATAGGCCAAACGCTTTAACACATTAGCAGCATTTCCTAGCACAAATCTCATGTTAGCCACTGCCACAATGTGGCAAACACAGAATGACATAATATGTGTACAAAGACCTTTGTCATGTAAAGGCAAACACTCGCAATTGTGCCACTTCAACCTGGTAATGTGAACATAGCCAAAGTGATTTGGGAGGAGGGTTTTACGTAATCTCACTGACATGCTTATGTGATTTTTGGCAAACTGTTACAGAATTTAGGCTTTTGAGGTGGCTGTCAGACACCAAACCTGGCAGAATAGCTACATTTGAGGTGAGGGGAAAACTGGATTATAAATTTGCTTTATTATTGTTTCGTTTTAGCATTGACTACCCTTTTAAAGTGGATTTCAAGTGATTTTTTAAAAATATCTTCCTAATTAAGAGGTTAAGATGCAAACAGAGAGGTTCAGACTGCTTATAAGTTATTTACAGTGGTGGTGAATGAAACCAGACATCTGCCTTTAAAAGCTCCTTCACAGAAAGTTGATGGCAGAGATGTTGTTTTCAAAAGGTTTTGGGCTCAAAAATGTTCTTCATCCTAAAAAATTGAGCGTCTCACTTGCAATGCATTCTGAGGCTTTGGCAATGACCCTTTTAACTTGTTTAAATCTGCCCCAAGAGGAGTTATGTCAAGTTGGAGCTTCCTGTGAGCTATTCTGTAAAAATACACAAGGCCTACTTTACTGCTGCCTGCACCATGACATTTTTTTTCCAAAGTGAGTGTGTCAGCGTATTCCAGAGTGTGGTTATTAGGTTATTATCAGCATATTAAAAAGCTAGTAATAACTTACTATATGCTATCAATGTGCTACTTATATTCCTCTTTATGAGTTTATTTGTTAAAAAATGATACAAACAAATAAAATTCTACACTTTCTGATGTTGGATCACATTCATTACATATTTCAACAATTCATGCCAGATGTCACTCTGGGTAAGAGCATCTGCTAAATGCCGTAAACGTATGCATTAACGTAAATAGAAGCGTCAAAAAATGGATTTACCTCAGGTTTACTAAACACTCAGATGACACATGGTTCTTTATTGGTGGGTTTAGAGAACAAATAAAATGGTTATATTTGTGTTGGAGACACGACGCCTGGTTCCTTTCACCACCACTGTAAAGAAGAGTTGCTCTGAATGAAATGTGTTTACATCTCAGTGACTGAATTTTGCTGAAATTTTGAAAAATCCCCTCTAATGCCATCAGACACTGAAATCGAACCAGTGCTCTCAGATATCTAAACCTGTTTAACAGAGCATCACCAGGTCAGAGGGGTGTGCAAACAAGTGTCTCTGTGTGTGGTAACCCCATTGAGACAGGGATTCCCAATGCTGTGTTCAGTTCTCCTGAAAGAGTGCGCACACACAACCCACACACAAACTCACACACACATGGCCATAATAGAATATCGTGAATTGGCTACTGCATACGTTATATTGCTTCAGTTAAAAGGCCTTCTAAATATCTGGGGGGCATTTTTGTCTTCATTCTTCAGCTTCTTTCTTTGTCATCGTAGCAAAGCGGGACAACCCAGCAGGCCCGCATTCAATGGGATGCTTTTAGAGCTCAGCATTCCACACGTGTAGGTTTTCTCTTTGGGACGCTCGAATTCGCTCATGTACTCAAACGCACAGCGTGTCATCTGGAAAGCCTCACCACAATCAGCCACTTAAAACAAAGCAAGAAAACCACGAGTCTCCCTTCCTTCGTCTCCTCTCTCCCCCGGATGGATGAACACATGGGTGGATAAATAAAGGTGTGAAGAAGGACGAGCCCAGGGAATCATTTGCTTTTTCCCGAGGTGCTGGAAGCCCTGGAACCCCGATCTCCTCGTTCCTCTCTTTCTCTTCCTCTTTCTCTTTCTTTTTCTCCTCTCTCGGCTCGCTCCCCTCTCTCTCTTTCTCCTCGTTCTCTTTGTCCCCTCTCTCCTCGATCTCTTTCTCCTCGCTCCCTTTCTCGTTCTCTTTGTCCCCTCTCTCCTCGCTCTCTTTCTCCCCTCTCGATTTCATGTTCCCGTCTCTCTGCGCGCTCTCTCTCCGATGTGTCCCTCTTTTCTGAGCTTTTCTCGGACGCCTCTCCTTTGTCCGAGCGCTCTGAACGCTCAGAGCGCCCAGACTTATCAGATTTCTCAGACTTCTCACTCTTCTCCGAAGGTTCGGCCCCCTCCGAGCGCTCCTTGCGTTCTGATTTGTCGGGGTCGGTGGAGGAAGTGGTCGGTTTATCCCACTTTGCGATCTCCTCGATTTCACTCAGGCTGGCGTTGATGCTATTGACCCAACGTTTGAGATCCTCCTGAAAAGCACAAAGATGTACAAAGTTACTCAGTGCTTGCTTACCACCAATCACCAAACATTCCACACCATCTCTTTTCCACCTTCAAAAGAATACAAAGGCAAAAGGTTCCTTACCTTTGAAGTATTTCTGCTAGACACAAAGTTTTCAGGAAATACTGTTTGGTTAAAAGATCAATTCCACAGACTTTTTTTTTTTTTTTTCAAAATTCTGCATAATTAAGAGGTTGAATTCTTGGAACATTGGTGGAATTCTCATTTACAGTGTGACTAGTCTCGGGATTGTTGTTTCTTGCAGTGTGTCTCCATCTAGTGGTAGAGATAAAACCTTGCAATAGGAAGTGGCCTGCATTGCAGTGCCATTTTCGTATGTAGAAAACCTTCACTGTGGTTGAAATTCTCTATGTTTAATTGGGTTTGATCACTAATTTGTGTTCACCTTTAAGCGTATTCAACATTTGTTCAAAATGTAATACATTCTGTGGAGAATAATATGCATAATGAAACATTAGCCAAGCTAGCTACTCAGTGGTACTGAATGTTCACGTGTTCCATTTTATCAGCTATACCGAACACACACATGCACTTCCTAGCTCACAGTTAAAGACTACAGACTCTTGGTTTCCATTTGTTTACATAAATGATGAACAGAAAATCTACAGTCTGTATCAGTAACTGTGAACCAATATTGCATTATATTGCAGTTTCTAATAAACAACTGCTCACCTCGTCTTTTGCCAAGAAGATGTAGTCCCCTTCAGTATCAGTCCTGGGGGGGTCAAAACAACAGAGCTCACATTAGGAGTGTAAGTACTGATTATTTCAATCAGAAGAGCTGCATATGTTTTAACTACTTGTGTGCAGCTGTGTCCATTTTAATTATGCTGTACTGGACCGGGCTGTTTCTCCTCACAATAAAAAATCTCTCCAGATTCTGCTGCTATAGTTAAAGGTTCTGTCTGTCTGATGAGCAATTTCTTCTTTTATGCGAAGTACAAAGCACTTTTACTGCACATGACAGGGTGTGGGTGCATAATATGCATACTGTGAAAACTGCTCTTACTAGCTTATTAATGATCATTTCTTATTAATATAACATTCTTCAGCCACAACATTAACACCCCTCACAGGTGAGGTGAATAACATTGATGATCTTGATACAGTGAAACTGGGCAGAGAGCGAACAGTCAGTTCTTGAAGTTGATGTGTTGGAAAAACAGGTGGGTTTAAGGATCTGAGACAGAACTAGGGCAGGCCAGCCAGCTTGGTCCGACCCACAGAAGAGCTGCTGTAGCGCAAACTGATGCAACAGCTTGCTGCATATGGTGCAGACTGGTCAGAGTGCCCATGCTGACCCCTGGACACTACTGAAAGGTCTTGCAGTGGGCATGGGAGCTTCAGAACTGGACCATGGAGCAATGGAAGAAGGTGGTCTTGTCTGATGAATCGCATGTTCTTTCACATCATGCAGGCAGCCGTGTGTGTTCTGCCAGGAAATCTAGACTCCTGCTTTCATGTGGACTTTGATATGAACCACCTTCCTAAACATTGTTGACCAAGTTTACCTCTTCATGGCAATGGTGTTCCCTAGTGGCAGCAGCCTCTTTCAGTAGGATAATGCATCCATGAGATGTAGCTAAGGGGTGCCTGCTTTAGTGAATTATGATGTAAACCTGACTTGGGCATATAAAATTTTTTTTCTAAGCCAGCAGTCTATAAACTTGAGATGAAATGCTTCACTAATTATTGGATCAATACTGAACTGCTTATTTTATAAGATAATTGTCACTGACAGTGTGTCTAAATTTGAGGAGTGTGGGTGTCCATGGAATGTTTTTTACACTAGAAGGGCTTTCCCTGAATTAAAGTTATTTAATTTAATTCCTAATTATGAATTCAGGCTTCATTTGCAGGCACTGTGACTTTAGGGCAAGAACATGTGAAACTGTAGCTGTATAAGCGCTTGTTTTACCTGAGGATGAAGACATTCTTCTTCTTCTTGTAACCGTTGGTGGTGTCGAAGGTGCAGATGGCTAGGTTTAGGAGTGGCTCATCATTGTAAGGGGTTGTGGTGTTCCTTGCATCCTTATAAAAGCCAATCTCTCCTTTGTTGAGTACACAGAACAGGTTCACCCATGATTTGCTGAAAATGGAATTAAAGAAAATAGTGCAGGCATTAGTAAATCTCAGATTGGGGGGGGGGGGGGGGGGGGGTCCAAAAA
>JBBJLR010000087.1:14082971-14093549 GCA_037577145.1 Brachypetersius gabonensis
TTGTTGCCACCTTGTGGCGATAAGACTGTATTACACCTTCCAGTTTTGTGGATCTTTTTAAATTTTTTACCTCAGTATTCTTTTCCTAATCTGGTTTTTGCAATGTACAACTCAGCGGTTTAATCTGTGAATTTACTGAATGGTGCTGAAAATTAATCTCATTCCTTTATTATATTGCATCTATTTTTAATGCATTAACACTAAGTCACTCTCATAAGTCAATCTGCGCTACTGATGTGTTGATACTGTAAATCCTACACACAACAATGTTAAAGTGTTATGTACTGTTTACTGTTTAACCCCTCCTCCTAAAAAAAATTCTTATTATCTTTTACTCTCCAGAGTTGCACTGAGTGAAGTTCTGTATTATATTATCATCTAGTTCAGTCTCATTAGTTACAGGGACAGTCCCCTGGAGGCACCGAGGTGTTAAGTGTCTTGCTCAAGGACCCTATGGTAGAAAGTTGGGGTTTTGACATACAACTTTGTGGTCATCGGTATCACAGTGAAGTGTTTTACCCACTAGGCCATTACCCCCCCACTCACTATCTCGTCACATCTCATCTCATCTAATCTCATTTTATCTCATCTCCTCTATTCATTTCATCTATATCTTATCTAGTCTTATTTGATCTCAATCTCATCTCATATCTCTCATCATCTCATCTCTCCACATCTCATAATCTCTGTCTTGTCATCTTATCTCTATCTCGTCTCATCATCTCATCTCATTTTCTATCATGTCCATCTCATCACCTCTATCTCATCAGCTGTATCTCAACTTTTCTCATCCCGCCATCTCATCTCATCTAATCTCATCTCATTTTGTCTCATCTAATCTCATAATCTCATCTCTATCTCATTTTATCATCTTCATCTCATCATCTCATCTTGATTTCGTCAAGTCATCTCAATTAGCATCATTATCTCATCTAGTTTGATCTCAGCTCATCTCTTCTCATCATCTCATCTCATTTCATCTTGAGTCATGTCATCTCACCTAATTTCATCTCATCTTCTCATTTCATTTCATCTAGAGTCATCTCATTATCTTATGTCATCTCATTTGATCTCGTCTTATGTCTCTCATCTCTAATATTATTTTAGTTGTAGTTGTTGCTTCTGTCCTCTGGGCGGCAGCACCATCTCCCAGTGCCCAAAACCCCACGTGGTGCGCTTGCGCGTTCTCTTGGTTCCTGCGCTACGAGGGCAGCCATGGTATGTGCGATCGGAGGGGAATATTTTTATCCAAAATCTGTCTTAATCCTTCAAAAACACCACATGTCTGTCTTTGCAAGCACTCGAATGGGAATCTACAACTCTTTATCTTCGGTTTCCGCTCTTTATTAGGCCAGTTTTCGGGTTAATTCGGTGTTTTTAAGCGTATTTGCCGGCGCTTGATTCCTTTCGAACAACACTTGGGTGTTTATCGTCTAAAGTGTAAAAAACTGGAGATCCGGTTTGTCTTACTGGGTGTCGTGTGTGTGAGGAGATTAAATATGGAGTTTCCACGGTGGGACAGGGGTGTGTTTAATGCTGCTAAACGCCTGTTTGTGCCCAGTTTAGTGTTGAGCTGCTATGCTAGCGATAGCCTTTATGCTAGTCTCTAATTCACCACGCTGAGGGAAGCGTACTGGAGGATTGAAGCTGGGTTTATGTGTTAAAGTGGGAGAAATTAAGTCTTCCGGTCACTCTGAATTGTTTGGGAAAACACTGGGAAGACGGTAGACTTCAGCAGTCACTCATTTGGGTGTTTATTTTGCAGGTGAACGTGCCGAAAACCCGCAGGACTTACTGCAAGAAGTGCAAGAAGCACCAGCCTCACAAAGTCACCCAGTACAAGAAGGGCAAGGACTCCCTCTACGCCCAGGGTGAGCGTCCAGTCTGAGCCTGGTCAGGGCTGAGAATGGCCTTGTGGACTAACACCCAGGGCCTGGATGTTGGAGGAGGAGTGGGGAGTATAATCTGGTTTTTTTTCCCACGTGTGTTTTAGGTAAGAGGCGATATGACCGAAAGCAGAGCGGTTACGGAGGCCAGACCAAGCCCATTTTCAGGAAAAAGGTAAGGAGTCTTTCGGATGGGGTTGTGTACACTGTCAAAGATGTACAGGCTGCTTTATGAATTTGCAGCTGATTCCCTGGTGGTTAGGAAGTTGCCTACGAACAGAAGGTTGTGGGTTTGAGTCCCAGATACTGTCTCCACACATTGTTCCCTGGATACTGGGGAGTGTTTTGCACAACAACGTATTGTGTATATAATTATGTATAGTGTCAGCATGTGGTTACGTGAATGTTTTCCATTAGACTTTTGCGCTTCAACACGTTATTTAGGTAACGTAATGTAGGAGTGAGTCCTCGGCTCGGTAATTGGGGAAATTTTTCATATGTAAAGTTTTAAGACTGTCCCTTGCAATGAACACTACAAACTGACAAGACTCCTGTAGTATTAGCCTTGCAGTGTTTGCTGCGACAGTGTTGCTTAATGAACTCCGTTTGAGAAAGGTAACGTTTGTGTAAAGGGTTTTTGGCATGAAGCATTCAAGTATCTATTGCCCAAAACACATTTGTATTAGAGCTTTGGTGCTACAAAACTAATACAGAAATGTACTGTAGATCCAGGGTAAAACTAAGGCACTTCTCAAGTCAAAGGCCTTGGCCAAAGAATTCCATTTGATATAAGCCACTGTTTTATGTCTGCAGATGAATCGGAATCTGTAGATGTTTCACGTTTTACCCAGTATGTGAATATACAACAGTTAACTAATACTGAGTGCAGCACTTTAGTTTTGTAGTTCAGTGTAGCTGTGCCCCTAAAGGCACAAGGGGACCTCTTTTGGTGTTCAATATGGTGAAATGTTCACCGGGGTTAGACCAGATTTCCAGAAAGCATGGTCAGTGTAGAGCAGGCCTACTCAACTAACAGACCCTTTTGACATTTTTTATGGTTTCAAGACTGTCAGTGAATCAGTGTGGAAAATAATAGTTATGGCTCAAGATTGGCTACCGAGCATAGAAGTTAGCCAATTAGCCAATCGCAGCTGAAAGAGTCGGAATTTGTCAGTGTGTTAAAAAAGCAGAGCGTAAAAGCCTGGCAGTAATGGAAGATGAAGAGAATCCAGTCACCTACACACAACGAGAGGAAAACCTTTGTAGTTGTTGCTCTGTGATGTATCTACTGTAACAGTCGAAGTTTTCGTTTAGAACCCAACACTGCTAAAAACCCAACACGGCTATTTTTGACGGTTAAAGCAGCGTTGACAAAGTCCATAAACAATAAGCGAAGAACTGAACTGTCTCACTGCTAAACACCTGCAGCATTGCATATGCACTTCATGTACAATCTGGTATATTCTTCTGTAATATTGTATTTTCTGTATATAAGATTTAGATTGTTAATTATATTGTGTAGTTCATTGTTCATTTATACATACATATATTCATATGTATATTCATACATTTATAAATAGTATAAACCTACATGTACAAATACCTATACTTATATACATTTGTTAACATTTATCTTATATTCATAAGTATAAATCCATATTACGTATTCATATTGTAGATTGTATATTATATTTGCTCAGTATATTGTTCATTGCATCTTTTAACATTGTTTTTATACTGCTGTACTTGAGACACCATCTACTGGAATCAAACTCCTTGAATGTGTTCGCTCACATACTTGGCCAATAACCGCGATTCTGATAAGTCTAAGCCAGCTGCTACGCCTACTTTGCAGGAGGGGTAGGGGATGACTCGGGCCCTAAATGTGTTGGAATGGTGCAAAATATGAATATGGACCTTGTTTAAAATGCTCCTTATGTGAAAGTATTGGAAGTTGTCATTCATACTAATATGATATTGACAAATATTGTGTGGGCCCACGAACCCTCTATGATTTTCATATTCAGTCCACTTGCTATTGAAGTCGAATAGCCCTGGTCTAGAGTGTTTGGAACTGTTCTTTCAGAGCTGTGTTGGATGAATAAGAAAGTACACAATTAAAACCAAACAGCTTCACAATTGCTTGAACACTAAATGACCTTAAGACGAATTCTAGTTGGCGCTCCTAAAGTGATATTGACAACTTAATCATTGTAGATCAGAGTTTCCCATGCTGGGTTTTTAATCACCGGTGTTTCACTGAACAGTAGATGTAACTAGTTCCTGAAAATATAACCAACGGCTACAAGATTTAGGAGCATAATTTGAATCTGGTGATATTGGGCAGCCCTGGCTGTACCTGTTTAGTTTTGTCATTTTATTTGAAACTGCAGATTTTACTTGATGTAACGAGAACTATCCTTTTTCTCGCCTCATAGGCTAAAACCACAAAGAAGATTGTGCTGAGGCTGGAGTGCGTGGAGCCGAACTGCCGCTCTAAGAGAATGTTGGCCATTAAGAGGTGCAAACACTTTGAGCTGGGTGGAGACAAGAAGAGAAAGGTAAGTTGGTATTTGGAGTCTGGTTTAAACTTTCACATAGTTTTGTATCACACAGAGTACCAGAGTACCCAGGAGTAATTGTTTACCAAAACAAATACTCCTGGGTAAAACTGGATATACTTGAGTCCTTGGTGATTTAAGGATTCCTGCAGGTAGTTTTTTAATGAACAGTCTTGGAAGTTTAAGACTGCAATAGTGTGAGGGCATTGACATGGTTAGAATTGGTAATCATATTTTCATTACTGGCTGTAAGTTGGGTGCAAGTATAGAAGACTGATGTATCGTATCAGATGTCCCTATCAGTGTTGTCTCCTTCTGAAATGAAGGACAAGTGTTTATACCTAATATAACACACTTAAAAGTCTGGCTTTTTTCTCCACACGGTGGAGCTGAATCTCCAACCTTTTGTGTTCTATGAGGTTAAATTGGGAGCTCAACATTGTCACATTGAGGCCACAGATAGCAGTAATGAGGGAGGACATCACCCACCTAAAATGTCATTTAAAGACACTGTGGATCTCTGAAAATAACTGCAATCATGGCACATTAATATTACATGGAGTTTAAAGAAAGTTTTCAGAGTGGCCTTAAGTCCCTGAGGGTTTTCTGGCACATACTTGATTTAAATTGGGCTCCTTTGCAATAAATCTCATAATTGCATTGAATTATTTTCTGGTTACATTGAATTATTTTCTGGTGACACTTTATTCCGGCTCTGATCTGTAGACAGCTTCAGCCGTTACTCATGCAGTTATATTTCTGCATTACATTTCTCAGCAATGACAAGTTAAAAGAATGTGACGCAGATCAGTTGTTTTTTAGCTTATTGCTCAGAGATTGTTACACCAGTGCATTCATGCAGTTCTAATGTGTAGCACTCAAAAAGCACTCAGTTCCTTCAGGTAATTGCTAGTGTGTTGGCACAGAACTGAATATTAAAGCAAAATTCATATTCTGTGCAGGAATCTTAGGTTTTGTTTAGGTTTGAGTTGGTGAACCACTTGGAGTCAGTGCTGTACTTACGGTTTAAATGTGTATATGTTTTGCTGGGATGGCCAAGAATTAAATCTTACTATTACCCTAAATGATCAGACTGTTTTATACACAAGTTTAAATGACTTTTGTCTGTTTTCTGTTACAGGGCCAGGTCATCCAGTTCTAAGCTGGGCCATGAACCTTTTTTGTGGTGTTCCATCAGTCAATAAAAGTTGTATAAAAAAAAAAAACTGTCTACTGCATTTATTTAACACCTTTATTTTGCGTTAGTCTTACAAATGAACCTCAGTGCTAAATAAGGCTGTCACTGAAGTGGTGTGGATAGTAATTTTAATTTGTAATATGCTTTTATGATAAATTAATTCATATACAAATAAGCGTGATCAGAATTTGACTGTATGCAGTGTTTGTGACAGTTCTTGGGTATTAGCAAAATGAAAACTCCAGAGATTAAGTGAATCAGAAATCAGGGTTGGGGTCTGTTCAGGAATTCAAACACAAAAATTGAATTGGAATTGAACAACCACCAGAGAAAAAAAACGAATTAAGTTGCACTGCCAGGAAGTGGAATTCAGTGAATTTATGCCAAATTCCATTGCTGTTTGTGAGAAGGGGTTGGGATTACATGTAGTAACAGAAATGTAGACTTTAATAATGATGCCTAACAAATACCAAGCAATGCATGAAAACTAGTCGAAGCGTAAGTCAGTATTATGTTAGCAATTGATAAATGATGACTGACTCTGGCTGTAAGTATCTGAATGTACCGTTAATACCAGTATATTTAACCAGTTTAATGTGATGCGATGTGTCTTAATTGGCATTAATTTATTCTTCGAGGTCTTGAAATCCATTTTGCATGGAGCTCTAATTCAGGAAAGTTTTGTTGTCGGACTCATGACAGTTAATATTTTAATTTTTAATAACAGTGATTTGGGAAATTAACATGTGAAAAAGCTAATTCAAAATGTTTAGTATTGATTCATAATGTATAAATGATTTGTGACTCATCTGCATGTTCTATAATATTGCAAAGACCAACACCAGTACAGCAAATAACGAATGATTCTGTGATCGGTGAAAGAGTCACTTGCTGATTTGGTTGGAGCTCTTCTTTGTGATTTGGTGTTGACAGCCTTTTCAGAATTGAATTAGCCAGATTTATGTATACATGGAAAAACTGCGAACAATAAATCCAAACCCGACAGCCTGGTGGAGCGGCTCTGCTTTGCTTGTTGTCCTGCTTGTACCCTCGCTGTGAAATGCTGCTTCAGATTTGCTTCTTTGGATCTCGATGCTCCCTGGACCACAGAAGAAGCTCCTGTTTCAAACATTTGGGAGCAGAATCATTCCGCGGTAGGTGTAAACACTTCACGCCTCGATGAATAAACATCTGAGAAGAAGTAAGACTCCACTACTGGTCCCCAGTGACTGCTCACCTTCGATTTGAAACCTTAACACTTCCCTACAAAACAGCGGGTGGTCTAGTGGTTAGGGAGTTGCCCCTCCACTCTGAAGGTTTTGGGTTCGAATCCCAACACTGCTAGTGTCTACTAAGGTAGCGCCCCCACACCCTGTGCCCCTCGGTGGTGGCAGCACACTGCTTAACTTGGAGAGTGGATTGAATGCAGAGAAGGAATTTTGCACTGTGCTGGTGTATTCACTTGACTTAAGTGGTCCACCACCTTCTTATCCATCCGTTTGTCCTCTTAGAGCATCAAACAGCCTGACTTGGCCCACCTCTTCTCCAAGGTCTGTATCAAAACTGCTCAGACTGTCTTCAGAAGAAAGCACTTAGGAGAACTACAGGTTCATGTCATGAACTTAACTAATGCAAGCCTCACCACTAACCCAAAAAAGCGTCTTCCACGTCTCCTCTGTGTGACCTGACTTGTGTATTTAATAGTGTGAGGGGTGTGTTTTCTTTGCAGGTTACAAAGCACCACTCTGAATAAGAGCATCCGGCAAACGCTGTAAATGTAAACAAGTAAAGGAAGGAAAGGTTGCCTCATAAATGTTTAGAATCAAACCGACCCTGTAGCTGAAATGTCTTACTTGTTGTCTAACTGTGAAAGATCTTAGTCTGAGTGCTGATACTCTGGACTGGGTTGATTTGTGTGCTGGTTGAACCGTTATGTAAAAACTGTGGTGAGAATCTTTTGTAGGCCCTGAAAATTCACTCAGGGATAAAAGTTAAGGCCTTTATGTACTTGAGCAGGATGCGTGAGAGTCTGGGCTAGATTTAGACTGTGGTTTGATTATTTAGGGCTGTTGCAGTGCTCATTGATGTACGGTCAAGAAATTAGGTTCCAAATTGTTCATTAAAAACGAAGGCAAAGCTGTTTCGTTCAAACTTTGCACCTATAAGAGATAAAACTGAACATTTTTGCTTTGGTCTATTTTTTTCCGGAGCTGTATGTAAGGTCTGTGCTTTGGTCAACATACAGAGAGAAACTAAAATGACATGTTTGCTCTTGTAACTGCCTGTAGGTGATTGGCAAAATAATCACTAGATTACTTGATAGTGAACACTCTAATTAGGATGGGGAGGTTGATAGAGGAGGTCTTTGACTCTGGGTGATGGGTTAAGATTAGGATTAGTGAGTGTTAGGATTAACATTAACAATCGTTTTAACAAGTATGTTCCAAGCTATTTGCAAGCTACATTTTTCTGAACCTGAAAACTTAGTGATAAACTCTTTCATGGCTGTGGCCAACCCAGGTCCAGGTCCCGGTCCAGGTCCCAGTGTTTATTATGGGTATTAGCAATGAGTATAATGGTTAGAGGGTGTTCAGAGTGGTATCATTTCATTCCAGCACAGTTCTTTTACTAAGTTTAAGCAGCGTGTTAGTGAGAAAGTGCTTCAATGTGCCGCAAAGAGGGTCTCCAGGACCTAGACAGGTCTTTGGAAGCTCCAGCCGAAGAAGAGAAAAGCCACACAGTGATTTTTGATTCGACACTAGGGGGCGCTCTTGGGGGTAAAATAAATGGGGACCTGTGGGGCTGACACTGACGGACGTCAGAAAAGGCCCAGTTTATTTTTGAGCATGACTTTAAATTAAATAATGATGTTTATAAGCATTTTCTGCAGAATTAGTGCTGAAGTTTCTACAATAAGAATCATAGTATAAATGCAGACAGTTACTTTAGTGTACTACAGAACTCCACACCAGTATTAGTGTTTATATCGCAGAAAACCATGCGATTAAACAGGATATAATAATTTTCGGCATTAAGTTAATATTTTGTTAATCCTATAGTCAAAGATGTAATTAAAAATGATTCTTCTGTCCATATATTGTTAGCAGTGTTTGGACAGAAGTAGTCCAGGTGGCCTCCAGCTTTAAGGTGTTTTCACCACACCTGATCCAACTCATCAGCTCGTTAGGCCTCGTTCACACGGACGTCTGAACCAGGCGTTTTTCTGGCGTTCGTGACGGCAGATGAGCGTCTATTGAACGCCGCCCGTTTTTCTGCTCATTGAAGCAAATCAAAGTGTCCACACGACGTTCAGCCCCTGCGTTCGGGTGGCGTCAAATAAACGCTGCATGCAACGTTTTCTTGGCGTCAAAATAATACACGAAACTACAGATTGGGCGTCAGGCGCCAGTCGAACGCCTTGCTGACGTCGATCAAGTGTCGCTACCAAACGCCACAAAAACGCCTATAGCGTTCAGAGCGCGTTCATTTCGAACGTACGTGTGAACGAGGCTTTAACAAGCCCAATCCGTGCTGAAGTGGTTTCCTAATGAAACGAAAGAGCTTAAGTGTGCAGGTCAGGGTGGCCTCCAGGACCAAGGTTGGGAAATACTGGAATATCTTAATCTTTTTGCTGGAGCAACTATTGCCCTCCAGATTGTGGTGTTTCCTAATCATGGTCCTGGATGCCATTGCGCTGCTTATTTAAGTGCTTTCCCTCATATAAGAAATAAACTTAAACACAGCTGATTGGTTGGAGCATCAGGAGCAGGACTTGAAAACACTTCTAACAAACCCATTTCCCCTCAACAGCTTGTTAACTATTATGTTTTGGAAGCATGTCTGCTGTAAAACCAGGTGGTCATCAACCCTCCTCCTGGACATCCACTTTCTAGCCCACGCATTAATCTGATAGATCCAATGAGAGCTCCCAAGACTGCTCTAAAACAGTTCAACGTTACTTTGACAGTATTTTCACTGCTTCCAACTCATGTGATCCAACTAATCAGCTGGTTATCAATGCCTTAACATGTTGACATGGGTTTGGTAAAGAAGGGAAGGCACTAAAAGTACCAGGATTGAGGGAAAAGTGCTGCAGTGCGTTATTGGAGCATCTCACTAGAACAAACAGGCTTATAAATGATGGTGAGGGTGAAGAACCTTTTCAAGGTTAAAGGAACCTTCACATAACGTAGGTCAATTACTAGATTATGGTTTACTCACCGATCCTTTATGGAGGTTCTTCAAACTTTGACACATCTTGTTTACAAAAGTGTTTTACAATCGATTGAAAGGTTCTTTGGGGAAGCCAGACTTTATACAATATGAAATTAATTGGTAAAAAGGCAAATGTTCCATTACATGTACTGATTTCAGCCTTGTCTTGGAGCTCATAAAGTCATTATTCTGTTTAGTCCATCCAAGTAATCTTGTTCTGTCAACAAGAAGCCAAAGGACCAGCCAGAGCACCAAACTTCAAAGAAGCAGCTGTTATAAACCTGATAACTGCAGATGATTATACAGTCCATTAGCAATTTCCTCCACATTTCCTTCTTCTGATTATGATTCTGAGTCACTTACTGTTGATATTGTTCCTCTTACTCAGGATCACTTAAGAAAGATCTCATAACGAAGCACATTTTTGCCTAAGATGGGTGCGTTCCATTGCTGCAATATTAAAGACAAACCTCCACAAAAGACCCTCAGACTGTGTGAGGCTTGGTGGTGTAGTGGTAAAGTCCTTGCCTCTAATGCAGTGTGTTGTTGGTTCAAGTCTTGCCTAGCATGAATAAAGATGCTTAAAGAAATGAACTTTTAAGACAGTTCAACTCCAACAAACTTAGCTAGTTTGTTAGTTCCTACTGTCTCAAAAGTTCGACGCCGTGTTTCGCACAGTAAAACCCCCTGCTGTCTCTGGTTTCAGGCTCGATAACCC
>JBBJLR010000087.1:14093649-14107316 GCA_037577145.1 Brachypetersius gabonensis
ACACACACACACACACACACACACACACACACACACACACACACACACACACACACACACACACACACACCTACCTATTGCATGTTTTTTTCCACATCAGCTTCAGGGGGTAGTGTGTATGTGCTCTACGATGTCATGCGAAGGCATGCATTTATAAAAACACACTTTTCTTTTGCTTTCCCTCTATAATGTGAGTGAGTGTGTGTGTGTGTGTGTGTGTGTGTGTGTGTGAGTAAGTGTATATGCTGGGGTCAGTGATGTTCACATGCTTGATTGAGTTCCTCAGCAGTGTGTGCGCGTGTGAGTTTTTCCCTCATTCTTCATCTCGACGTCTCTGCTCAGTTTTGACATAGCATTTCCACAGAGCTGCTCAGAACAGTGAACACACACACACACACACGCTGACCCCCTTAGTGACCTGAATGGATGGATGTGCTCACACCCACACACCCACTAAAGCAGTATGTATGAAGAACAGCAGAGCGTGGCCTAATGGAGGTCATGAAGGTCACTTTCTGCAGGTTTTGCTCCTGGGTGATGACAAGAAACCCTACATAAACAAAATGTCTTTCTCAGCACACTCTGAGAAACTCAACATTAAAGCCTCTGACACGTGATGTGAATAACACTGATGTCTAGGAGTTTGATACATTAGGCAGCAAGTGAACAGTCAGTTCTTGTAATGAATTGGAAGCAGTAAAAAAAAATGATGAATGCAAGAAGCTGAAGGAGTTTGACAAGCACCAGACTGTGATGGTGAGAAAACTGGGTGAGGCAAAACTCCAGGTCTTCCTGGTGTGCAGTGGTCTACCAAAAGTTCTCCAAGGAAGGACAACAGGTGGACCAGCGTCCTTCCTTTGGGTCAATCAGTTTACACTAGTATTCAAAAGTCTAAAAAACACCGCTATCAATCAAATGAAGGTTTACTGCAGGCACTACAGATACTAGAAAGCTCTAATGTAAAATAATGAAGATGTACCAAGAATTATGAAGCGCTATGGATGATTGGAGGAAGACGCACTGGTCACGTTCCTGAGATGTCTAGTTCAAACCACAATCTGCAACACCTGCTCTGGTTCATAAACTTCTTCAGAAGCCCCTGATTGTCTGGAGCTTTAAGTAAGGAGCAGTTTTGTACATTACTGAAAAAAATAACCGCCATTATCGAAGATAAGGGACTCAAAACTGCACTGAAGTGTGATGATCTTAAATGCCAAAAATGGACAAAAGTAGGGACAAAATTGAGGCTGCTATAGTTTGTCTAAGGCACTTTTAATATCTTCTATAGATGGCAGTATGTCATATGGTGTCAGAAACCACATAAGCAAGTCTTACTTAGCTACTCATTGCAATTTAAGGCTAGATGCTAGACTTCCTTATGTGGTTTGTGACACCATCATTAAACATGCATAAATGTGCACAGCAGAGCTAAAACAGTAGAAGCAGCATCTTGATGTGTCAATTATCAGTCCTTTTCAGTGTCACATTGAGGGGACACAGCTGGAGAGAATAAATTTGGCTCCAATTATAAGCATACTGTAACCGTGGCGGTTTTCCACATGGCCTCCATCCTCTCACTCGCATGCCAAAGTGCAGTCAAACAGCCCAGAGTAAGCTGAGGGTGCAGCAGCTCTTGAATGGGAAAGTGCACAGATAGCATTAACCATTCTGCAGAAAATGAAGTGGCTGTCCTCAACTGTTGACCCTTCACATATTATTCGGTTTCTTGCCTTCATTTTTCAGAAATCAACAGAAGCACATTTCACCTTGAGGGAACTGGTTCAGATTCAGTCTGGGGCCGTCTCTCATCATCCATAACAGTGACCACAGAAGGCAGCGGGGCATTCAACAAACAGCAAGATGTCTGAAGTTCAAGGACCCATTTTTCTTCCTCTGCATTGGTTTATATAACCCAGGGGCGTGGAATTGAGTAGGGACAATTAAACACTGCTGCTCCAGGCTGTCAGGATGCAACTCGATCACTGCAGGCCTGTTTTTTTTTTTCCAGTTCGGTTATTCCAGGACTAGTTTTCGATTAGAGGCACAATTTAGGCCAATCAGAATAGAGTTCAAATACATACGTCGCTCCTCAAGGCACACTAATAAAAACAGAGACGCGTCTCTGGCGAATAACCAGTGACTACTGAATTGACCCTAGAAATACATTTTCAGGTCTGTTTCTCTCCTGCAAGTCCCTTCTTCCTAACCCAGTCTCCATATCAGACTGGCTGTGCTGTTTCTTGTTAACAGGTGATTACTTAAAGCTGTATCCGTCTTTAAGAAGAGCCAAAGCTCAGTCCAGTACTTGGGTGGATGGAAATGAGAAAGACGAGGAATTTTTATTTACAATACTGCACTCGAATATACAGAACACATCACGTTTAGACTAATGTCGCACAGTAAACTGATACTCAGAAAGTACCACAACACCCCGTACTTGTCTTTATGTGGGCATAGTTAACTGCATTTTATATTTAGATGAAAGTACAAATTTCTAGACTACTGGAAAAGGTCTGCCTTAAAAGGTGACAAATTAAAATAAAGCACTTCTAGTGTTCTGGACCTTATTATGGTATTATGGTTACATGGACAAACATGACCTACAATCTTTTTACCCATATCTTCCACTCCAAAAGGCCTGGCTACAGACTGCCTTCAAGAACAACACTCCCTATCACTTCAGTAGGGATGGGTAGGTCTGAACTGCTGTAAGCTAAATGCAGACATCATTCTTGTGATGTCAACAATCTGTTTTTTCTGCTCATATTAAAGAGTCAGGGGATTAAATGCTGCACTTTAAAAATTCACATTTACTTTTTACACCAAAGTCTTCAAAAAGCAAGGAAAACGTGATTGACCATCTTATGGGTCCTTTATGATAGTCAGAACTCCCAGTGAATCACAGCTGAGGGAAATGGCACTTTGCACAGCTCAGTGCTTTTCTACTCCAACACCTGAGTTGACTCACTGAGAGCTCGCTAATTAGTCGAGGCAGGTGCGTTGGCACAGGGAAAACAAACTTCTTGCTCTCCGGGGCTGGAGTTTAACACATCCAGGCGATACACTGTGCTACTTTCGGACCGGAAAGCTAGTTGCGTCACCACATACGGAGCTCCAGAATTCCTTAGATGTAGCCAGTTCGCTTTGCTGAATGCTCTGCCCTAGTGTTGTCCTAAACAGGTTTTTCTATCAATATTGATTAAAAAAAGGATAGTTATTATTGATATTCATTATTCTGAAGATTTATTATAACGTATCCTGGTGTCATATACTTAGCAGCCGACTGTGTACATTGATCAGTCACAGCATTAAAACCAGTAACACACATTAAAAGTGAGTAACACTGATGATCTGGTTCTGGTGGCTCCTGTTGAGGGATGAGACATATTAGGCAGCAAGTGAATAATGTTATTGAAGTTGGTGAGTTGAAAGCAGGAAAACGATCTGAGACACTTTGACAAGAACCAAACTGTGGTGGCTAAACAAGTAGGCATCTTCAAAACAGCATGTCTTGTCAGGGGTTCCTGGCATGCAGTGGTCAGTACCCACCCAAAGTGCTCCAAGGAAGGACAACCTGTAGCCCAGCAAACACTTGCCATCTTGTCCAATCCCACAGAAGAGCTTCTGGACTGTTCCCCAACTCTGACTGTGCACTTTGATTTTTACCTTTATCATGCTCTCACCAATAGGCCTAATAAATCCTACACCTCTCTGGAGCCACCAATAAACACACCCTCGCTGACTCGGAGTGCACATTAAGGTTAGTAGTGAAGAAGAGTCTTCTCTCTGTTTAACATATAGTGGACAATGTGGCTTCTAAGCAAAATTCCTTATGCATGTGTGCTATAACGGGAGAAATTACAGATTCAGAGTCTCCATCATCATGACAGCTTTGAAGATTGGCTGATGCTCTGAACCAGCCAACATGACATTAAAGGGGGCTGTGGTGGGCTTCGTCCAGAGTTTGATGTAAATCAGCACTGAAATAAATGAAATCAGTGCATCCTCATGGACTCCTGAGTGCATGTCTAAGTGAGTAGCATGTCAGAGAGCCAACAGTCTCCAGAACATCTGGTTCACAGCTATACATATTGGCGTGCCAGATTGTTAAAGGGGGCCACTGGGCCGGACCGTGTTGTGTGTATGTGCACTGGGCGAGGGTAGATTTTACTGGAGCGACCACAGCTCTCTTGGGAATGGAGAGAGAGATTTTGCAGATGCATCATTAAGCTTCACGATGGAATTCACATTAACTCAGCAGCAGCTGGAACACCTCCTGGATTCAATACACTCATTCATTAAAGGCATAATTGAGCTCATTTAGGTTTAGCAGGGATGCCACCAAGTACTGACTTGTATGGCAGGATGTATGCTGTACTGTGTCGTATTTGATCTATTAGCTAGAGCCTCCAAATCCATAACTAGTGCATCTTTGCTCCTGCAGCTTCTTGTTGAAACTTAACTAAACATTTATCCTTTTTTTTTTACATAAAATCTAAGAAAATATCAACAGTAATTGATATTAGGAACATTATCTCATTTTCTACAAGCGTCAAAAATTAGTAACAGGGTCAAGCTGGCAAAGAATTAGTAAAAATATGTTTAACTAGCGTCCATGCTAACAGCACGAGGATATTAAGGACGTTCTTCAAAATATCGTTTTCTTAACCTATAATAAACAACTGATAAATATTCCAAGCATGTTAATTGGATTCACACAGCACTGCAAAAAAACAGTATCTGTTATTGTGGCCTGGGACAGATTGCATTAGTAAAATAGTTTATTAACATCTAACCTTTACACACATTGGGATCCCAATTGTGGATTCCCCCCCAGGGCTGACATGTCAGCTTGTGGTTAATTTTGCTTAAACGTTGAGACATCGTTGCTTTTATTTTAATTAAGTAAAAGATTCCACTAACAGTCATGCATAAATACACCACAGCACAGCCTGAGGGGATGGTACCTTGCTCAAGGGAACCTCAGTGATGACACTAGCAGTGCTGGGATTCGAACCCACGACTTTCTGATAGCAGAGGAAACACCTTAACCACTAGGCCACCAGCTGCCCCTCACCGAGTGAAGCAGCAGACTATACAATAATTACTGTACAGTGTTGAAGGTTGCTGGACGGCGTAGCGGTTACAGTCCCCCACACTGCTCCCTAGAATTTCACTGTGTTCTACTTGT
Organism: Brachypetersius gabonensis; assembly: GCA_037577145.1. Lineage (NCBI taxonomy): Eukaryota > Metazoa > Chordata > Actinopteri > Characiformes > Alestidae > Brachypetersius > Brachypetersius gabonensis. Next base: position 14,098,841 of record JBBJLR010000087.1, read on the forward strand.
ATGACTATGTGGCAAATAAAGAATCATATCTTAATGTGAAAATAAACATTACTCTTAATTTTTAGCTTAAGCCAAATGATCTATCAAAAAAGTAATAGTATCAAAATGTTTTGTGAATTGCAACTCCCCCATCATACACCTCAAATGTGTTGATGGTCTAAGGCATGTTTAGGCAAGATCAATATAACTAAGAAGTAATAAAAGCAAGTTCACCCAAGATGCTTAACTCCTCATGGTTTGATGCTTTAGGTCTACAGTTAGACAAAGCGAACAAGCCTTGTTATGATAACTTCATTATCTTATTCTTGTAGCTCCAGCACAAAACCAAAGAAGCAAACAGGGCTTTACTGTTTGATCACATTTGGGGCAGATTGCCTTTACAACACACACTTGGCCTGTTTCTCACTCAATTTCAGTATTTGAGGCATGTTCAGGCACCAAATTAAACAATCACATTTAAAGTGATTGCGTTTTAAGGTTGTGAGCATACACAAAGCATAATAATATAGAACCAGATTCCCAGACACCGATTAAGCCTCATGTTGGCTTAAATTGGACAGGGAATGGTGAATCACGATTTGCATTATTTATAGGCTAGGATTAGCTTTAATCTGGCTTTGGGAAACAGGCCAGTTTATTAATTACACAAAACAGCGGAGATAGTGTCTCTCAGCCTTGTGTGTCCTGTCCAAAATATATAATGCATAAAGGAATTCTACCAAAATTTCTGCCTGAAATTGTGATGTAAAGTCATTCAGACTGGGTCTGGTGAAATGGTTACCTACGGACTTCATTGCTGTGGTGGTGAACAGAACCAGACGTCCCAACAGTTATTTCATGTACAATCCAAACCCACAAGTGAAGCTCCAAATGTCTTCTGAGTGTTTATAAGGAATACTGATGATAAAATAGTGGCAAATCTGATTTAATCACTTTTCTTTGGGGACTATTATGCCTGCATGTACCCCTCCACCACGAATAAGTTTACTTTAACACCGCATTCTATGGCGTCACGACTGGATCTAATGTTAAAGTTAAAATAAATAAATAAATAAATAAATAAGCTAAAAAACAAAAAGCAAAACAAACAAAAAAAAAATTGACACAATGCCTGAATGCATTTAAAAATAATTTATTTGAATATTTTTTTTTCTCAGCTATTTTGATCTTGCGAACAGAAGGACGAGGTAGGGTCCAGTGGAAAAATGGGGCTCTCTTTTTTCTTTAAAAACCTTGTCGACAGCTAGAGCGTTCAAATAACACCACATTCAATCGCAGAGTGTACGGCGTGTTGTTAAGCTCCGAGTTTCTCCTGATTGGGGCTTTAATACTTCATTAAATTAGACATGACGGATCAGGCTTTAGGGAGGTTTGAAGCATTCACATTTAGCGTTTAAATGTACATTTACTGGCCTTGATAGAAAACACGTATAGAACATTTCCATACAAACGACAGGTAGGGGGTTCTCCCCCTCCGCAGACAGTAAACAGTACTGGATTGACGAGCACACTGTGGCTGAGTGTCACCAACAGCCCTGGAAACAGAACAGCAGCTCTGAGAGAGTTCAAGGCCAAAGTGGAGGGATGGAACCAGGATGGAACCAGCCCGTGCCTGTGTGAACATGTGGGTTCTAGTCTTCATGGATGTTGAACAGCTTGGCCACCTCGTTGAGATCTGCATGCTCCTCTCCATCTTTAATGATCTAGAGATGAACACGAATGAACAACATAGTGGAATAAAACGTACATGAATTATAACGACAGATTTTAAATAATACGTGAAGAATGATTGGACAAAAGGACGGAAAGACTGAATGATATTACACCGTTAAGGAGTGAAGAGATGGACAGCATGGCTGGAAAGATGTTCTTGCTACTTGAACAACCCATATTTAAACAAAAAATATCGGAAAAACATTTTGCAATGTCATGAACAATACACGATTCATCTACTGCAGGCAGGAGGCATGAGAAATGTTTTAGGCTGATTTAATGATTCATCTTGAGTTTTAGTGTAATTTAACACCCAGAACAATAACTTGTACAACTTTACTCTGTACAGAATCTTCTTTCTGTTTAAAATATGTCCAACAGTGTTCTTGGGCAAGATTCCTCTAATGCTACATTTGCCCACTTTTGAAACATGATTCCAATGTAAGTAGCACTGTGCTGTATGTGTGAATACATACTGATTCCATCGTTTTTTTAGAGATATAGTCATATTTTTGTATATCAGCGGTTAGTCAACTGAACCAACACTTTACAAGTAAACTGCAAACAAAGAGATGAACAGATGGATAGATGATGAGCAGAGGACAAACAAATAGATGTGTGCTTGTGTGTGCGTGTGCGTGTGTGTGTTTACCTTCCTGGCGATGGGCATTCTGTTAAAGACGTTCCACAGCACAACACCCACTACCACTTTATCCCTCAGGTAGAAAATCACTCCTTTTCCATAGTTCTCTTCCTGCTGAATGGGAGAGGCAGGGGCCGCCGTTCCCACGGCAACCTCCCCAGCAACTGCCTCCGTCTCACTCTCTGACCGAATACCCGTACCTTCATACAAACACGAAACAAAGGTGCTTCACTAAATGTGTGTGTGTGTGTGTGTGTGTGTGTGCGTGCGCGTGTGAGAAATGAGGCAAAAATATAACAGTATCTGACATGTTAACAAAACTATATATATTTTTCTGATAGTGTTTTAATTAGGAAGCTATACTGTGCTATACTGACCCGTCATATACTGACCCGTCATACACTGAACACTTGATAATGTCACATCGTCATATCGCATATACTGTGTACGCTCCTCCTGTGCACTAATTTTGAGATTAGGGCTGCAGTTTCCCAGCTTGATCCGAATAGAAAATGTGCCGAACGTTTTGTTTCTTTTAATATTGGGCGCTGAATATTGGGCGTTTTTTAAACTCTGGGATTTTATTGTTTTCTTTGAAGAAGCACTGTGCTCCTGTTACCTGCACAACGTGCTTCAAATTTTTAAATCCCAAGTTTATGTTGAAAACCAGGCAACTTTTCTGCTGAGCCCCACAAAAGAGAGCCATGCATCATTACTGCTGACCAGTCATTACTGAAAACGGCTACTCTAGTCACTCACTCATCCAGCCTGGAGGAAAAGAGTGTTTTGGCTGGTTCTGAATACTCAGAGATGAAAATGCCCAACTTCATAATCTGAATGTGCAAATGTATTAATCTATTATTTTTTTTAGCAGCAGTTTCATTATTCTTTTTTTTTTTTTATGCACGAAAATGTGTCTCTTGTCAATCACATTCAACTCCAATAGCTGTTTTGGGTCAAGCAAACGTGTTAACACACTCCCACGCCATGCTGTCCTGCTTCTTTTGAAGTGTAAGAGTGTGTGTTTGTATGTGTGTGTACCTGATTGTTCAGTAGCTGCTTTGGGTGTGTCCTTGGCAGTAGCTTTGGCAAACACTCCTACAGTGGTGAGACTACTGTCCACTATACCGATGGCCTCGTATCCCACATCAGGGCCCAGATCACTCCTGCACTCATGAACATAGATACATTTCAATCCACTGCAGAATGAGGTTCATTAAAAACAATAACCCAGCCCATGCAGCCCTTAAACCAAATGCAATCAATTAGCAAAGACATCTATCAGTGGTCCCCCCTTCTCACCAAATATGCTGTAAAACTTTTTGAGAAGCCCTTCAACCAACTGCCGGCACTGAAAATGTGTGAAACTCCGTACCAGCGCTTTAGTTTGAGACTGCTGTGTTCTTGTTTGGACTGTTTTCAGGACAAGACGAGTTTCTGCATGTGCCCAGGGTTCGCTCAAGGGCTGTGTAAGTGCATGCATGCCTGAAGCTGATCTATTATCACGCACGATGGAATAACAAAGCCCCCAAACAGCCCAAAAATCAGCCACAAATGTGCGTTTACCAGAACATGGACTGGTGCCAGTAGGGTTTTTTGGCTCCAGTCATGTTTTCCCCAGCCAGTCTGCCGCTGACCACCGCATGATCATGGTGCTCCACCCGCCTCCGGCCCAGCTTGATGTCATAGAAACACGCCGCATCTCCTGCCTACACACAAACACACGCACACAAACACGCACACAAACACGCACACAAACACGCACACAAACACGCACACAAACACGCACACAAACACTTCTGTATTCATCATTCTTTGACTTATTAGATTTCACAGCTCAGGTTTCTAGATCTCCATTCTGTGGATCCTCACTTTTTAAATAAAAACATTCAAATAATTTTGTTCTTGTGTTTTATTTATATATTTAATTTGAAATGGCCAACTGCTTCACATTATGTGAAGATTTCCAGATTCATGGACCAAAACAAATAGTCCAAAATATCTATTGGGTTTCTAAACGCAGTCACCCCAGACCTTGACTCTCCTTTTGGCGCTTGGTTTCTCTCAGGGGGTTTTCCTCCTTAGAAAGTTTTGCCATTTCAGTACTGGTTTCTCTCTTTGGTTCTTTTTTCTTTTGAGTCTTTGTTTCTCTCTCTGGTACTTCCTCAGGCTCTGTACAGGGACAGTATCCTGGCGCTCATTAGGACTCAGGGGGACGAGAAATTATCCCTTCTATAATCAATTTGTTGTTGAATTTATTCACAATCCGGGCCAAAGCACACCCAAACAGTGTATTATTTTGTATTTTCCTGCTTTATATCACACACACACTAGAGCTGTTGGCAAGGCTTGTGAATTCACTGACTGGTTGGATCTGTTGAGTTCAGAGAAGACACTTAGTGATGCAGAAAAGGGGGTCACAGGACCAGGGCTGGGAAACACTGGATTAATTAACTAAGCAAACATTGCCCCAAACATTTCTCTCATAACCATCATTCCCAGTTCTGCTTGTGAAACCAACCATTTCCTCTTAAATAGCTGAACAAATTAATAGAAGCCCCCTCAACCTGAACCGACTGGAATCCGACTGTGAAAATGACGTGGATCATGAACAAAATACGGGTCTTAAGGGACAGGGGTCTTCAGCATTATGGGAAAGTTGCTTTTGGGTCAAGATCTGTTATAAAAAGTGCTGTGTAAATAAAACTAAACTGATGTGTTCCAGCAGGGAAAACCCAGAACTCTGCAGTGCTGTGGACCTCCAGCACTTTGAAGAACAGGGTGGACGTGTTATTTGCTGATTGAGGAAGAGGTCCTGAGTCACACTCACCACCCAGATGTTGGAGCGCGCCTGCAGCTCAGCGTTGACCCGGAATCCCCCGAAATCAGAGTCGATCTCCAAACCGCCTGATTTGGCCAGTTCAACACTGGGCTCCAAACCCACCGCCGCCACAATGTGGTCTGTTTTCACCTACAGCAAGAACACAGAACACATAGAGACACTATGCACTTGTCAAGATCACCTTCAAATTCAAAAACACATTAAATATCTATCAAATCTGTAACTCCAGCTTTACAAAACTCTTGTACTTTTAGAATGTGTCAAAAAAATCTGTTGCTATTCGAGTCTCAGTGTAAGACTCAGTGCAGGATTTGGTGTAATGAGGCTCTTCAGAGACACAGCTTAATGTTCATCATGTTAGGTGTGAGCAATTTAGTTCTTTTAGTTAGAAATGTTCTGCTTTGTTTGAATTAAGTTTAGTGTGAGACCCAATATGAGCTGCTTGTGTGGCCACATTCTCCATGATTCACCATTTAAAAAAGTTAATAAAATTAAATTGCACTTACATTGTTTATTCCAAACCGCCTCATTAAATAAACAGATTCAAGGCACCAATCATATCTGTAGACTCACCACTCGGCCGTCCTTTAGTTTAATCTCCACTTTTCCATCCTTATAGGCCACGTTTTTCACCACAGCCTCAGCAATGACCTTCACACCCTCTGCCAGAAGTGAGTGGTAAGGAAAGTCAGTTCATGTCTGTTCAGTACTGCTTTTACAGACCATCAGGAATTACACTGAAAATCAGCCCAAACACTCAACATCTAATAAACCGAAGACCATTAAACACAAAATATGGCGACAAAAGTAACAGTCCTGCCATGAGCTCAGAACATACACTACCAGTCAAACATTTGGTCTCACCTTCTCATTTCCCTTGTTTGCCTTCATTGTAAATTAATACTGAAAACATTAACTGCTCTGATGACAGTTTTTCTCACACACTGCATTTTTTCTATCAGATTCATCAGGAATCAACCTGAAATACTGTTTAATTAACATTAGTTCTTTATAAAGAGTTCATTAGTGGAGTTTCTCTCCTTCTTAATGTGTTTGGGATCATCAGCTGTGAGTCGGGTTGGTCCACAGTTAGTGATCCTGTTCCACTACGGTTCTACTGCACATTATGGCCAGAACCACTGAACTCAGTAAAACAAAACACAACAGTCCATCATTCCCTGATTACAGAACAGATTCTGGTTTGTTTAACTCTTTGTTTACTACATAATTCCATGTGTTCATTCATCATTTTGTTTGTTTTCAATAGTAATCTACAGTGCAGGAAATAATAAAAACAGAAAAAACAATCAATGAGATGGCGTGTCCAAACCTTTGACTGGTAGTGTATAATAGGTATTGCATTGTGTATTGACATTAATCTGTCTTTCTTACCTTTCCTGACTTTCTCTGTGGTCCAGTTGCTCAGGTATTCAGGTAGAACTTTGCCCATATTTCCTTTCTCTGGAAACATCTGGACCACCTCCAGGTCCAGGTCAGCAGCTGGAGGACACATGAAAAAAAGAGACAAAAAGAAGCTACTTTAGAACAAGTCGCAATTACTTCTGCAAATAATGGCTAACATATTGCAACAAATTAAAATAAACACATTCTGTGTTTTCTGAAGTACTTTAACAAACTTCTTCAATCTGTCTCTGACATCTGGAAGCTGACATACTTCCAAAGAACTAAAAAAAAAAGAAGAAAAACCTCAAAACAAGCGTCTTAGCCTCCCTCCTCATTGCGTTAATGAGGGACACCCACGGTGACTAATCTTCTTCTTGTCTCTTTCTTTTTTTTCTTTTTTTTTTTTTTTTAAGCGGCGACCCGGGTGCATTGACCTGATTCCAGCTGCTTGACTGACAACTCAGTGATGGTGTTTGGACTCACATCTCCTGCCCAAGGCGCAGGCCAGTTCGCTACCCAGAAAGCCTCCTCCGATGATGGTGATTGACTTCAGCTCGCGTGACACTTTCTCCAGCGCTTTGAAATCCTCAATCTGTGCAAAACAGAACAGGAAAAAAAAGATCAGAATTTAACATATAGATTATGCAGGGCGGAGTAAAAGGGGTGGAAATACGTTCCGAGAGGAAGATCAAGGAATGAAAAGAAGTGGGAATGCTGCTGCATGTCTTAGTGAAAAAAAAAATGCAATAAATGAAAGTGGCAGAGCTCGTAAGGTCACACGCAATTCAGACACGAGAGGAACGTGAGAGTGCCCTCTAGTGGCTACAATACAACACACGCGCACAAATACCCCCATACACATGCATACACATACAAACCCCAATTATTCAAAGACTCAATATTCAAAGATTCTAATGGATCCCTAAAGGTGACATAATGAGCCATTATAAATATTAGGTAATTGGCCACCTCTTTGTGTCTGTGGGAGATAAGCACCTTTCTAAAGAGAGATGTCCTCTTCGAAACCTCCTCACCGGCTCTCTCAATTACCTGCAGATTCCTGGGAATTCCACCTGGGAGACACACACAGACAGTTATGCGCTGTGTGCTAAACACAAGTTTACATCATGAACCAGGGACACTGGATTTCAGTGTGTGTGCGTTTGAGTAATTTTCTTTTTACCTGTGGCAATGAGGCACTTGTCGTAGGAAATCACTGTACCGTCGCTTAGTTTAACTTTATTCCCCCTGACATCCATATGCACCACCTAGAGAATACACACACACACAAAGAGTAATCCACACAAACAGCATTTGCTGAGTTTCACTTTTTCAGACCTTATCAGAAGTGTCGGATCCTGGCCTGAGGGAACAGAACCAGTAAACTGAGAAAGTGCTGAGGTCAGCGTTTTCACCTTCTTGCCGGTCAGCACGGCCACGCCTCCATTCTCCACAGACTCCAACTCTGTGGGGCTCACGTAGAATGAGGGAGGCTGAAAATAAATACTGAAAAACAAAAACAGACAGGGGTCTCTACATAAAAACCTCTTCAACACTGATAATACGCAAAGCTCGGAGCTCTTCCATATAGATATTAGTGAATGATTTAGTGGCAGGACCACAGAAACAGAAGACAGCGAGTGGCTGTATACGTCACAAACATCCATATGACATACATTATGGACAACTGAAGTAGAGATTTGTTCACAAATGATGATAGTGGAATTACTTAAATTTTAAAGAGCATTATACAAGTGCTGGTCATAAAATTAGAATATCATGACAAAGTTGATTTAATTCAGTAATTCCATTCAAAAGGTGAAACTTGTATATTAGATTCATTCATTACACACAGACTGATGTATTTCAAATGT
>JBBJLR010000087.1:14110645-14148303 GCA_037577145.1 Brachypetersius gabonensis
GCGAGGTAATGGAATCCTAAAGTGTGGCCATGACTTACTAAGGCGAGGTAATGGAATCCTAAAGTGTGAGCATGACTTACTAAGACAAGGTAATAGGGTCCTAAAGTGTGGCCATGACTTACTAAGACAAGGTAATAGGGTCCTAAAGTGTGAGCATGACTTACTAAGACAAGGTAATAGGGTCCTAAAGTGTGGCCATGACTTACTAAGGCGAGGTAATGGAATCCTAAAGTGTGGCCATGACTTACTAAGGCGAGGTAATGGAATCCTAAAGTGTGAGCATGACTACAAGTTAACTATCACAGATTAATATCCTTGTTCCTGTACCTCATTAAAGAAACGGATCAGCAAAACATTTATACAATGTGCCACTCATTCTGGATGTAGTGATCAGAATTGAGCACCTGAATGCCTTAAACCTTGTCGATTCGTTACGTAATGTGAAATAGGCTTGAGGTTTCTGATGCTGTGTGACCGTATGCTGTGTGTAAACACGAACAAAAGTTTAGACACACTTCAAGATAGCCGCCAGCTTACTGATTTTGATGTACTTGTTCTGTACATTAACGAGTGTCATACATGTAAATGGGGTCACTTTACATTGTGGAGTGAGTGTGTGATAAGTAGTGCTAGATTTGCAGTGCCAATCTGGGCCCTCAAGCTTGTATTATTTACTGGCTACATTAGGCACATTAGTAAGGGGGTGTTCATATTGAAATGATTTAAAATGATAATTTCTTGCTTTTCCTCAGAGTCACCCTATAACTCTGTGAATAAGTGAGAACCCATGTGAGCTCTGCAGTCGTCTCATCAGCAGTCTAAGTTTGTCCTGAGTCTTCAGCTCAAAGCCACCGATTCCCCTCTGCTGACAAATGGAACTCCTCCGAAAGCCCTCTGTTATCCTGCACTCCGCTCACTCCAGACAGATGTGCCAAGTCAGCGTTAGAGTCATGAGGCGAGATCGACGCACAGTATGTGCCACTTTTACCAAAAGCATCCATCAGCCAGCAAGTTGGAGCATCGCAACGAAGGGATAAAGAGAAAATTCCCCAGAGAGAACAGGTTTATACATAAAACAGTATAAGAACAGATTTCATCTCCACAAGGGAAGCAGCCTGGAGTCCGTGTCCTAGTGTCTGTCTATTTATATATATATATATATATATATATATATAATGTGTATATATAGGGGCACGAGTCGATGCACCCTAAGAGAAGTCGACTAGTCATGTGTTTTTTCTTCTCTCTGTGCCCTCGCTTGTGTACACAGTGCAATCTCTGCCTCTGTGGGCTTACACTGAGGTGCGTCCCTTGGTTTAACCAATTATGATAGTCCTTTCATAAAAAGGGCCCTAGCGTTGGCACGAGCGGAATCTAAACACAAGACCACAACAAGACGAGAGACAAGACAGACACATTACACTTGTGGAAATACCTCACTCTAGACACACAAACAGCACAGAGACCTGCACAACCTGCAACTCGGAGTTAAAATACAGTAACAGTACCATTGTTCTGCACGGCATCTGAAACACACCACTAGCTAATATGGCTAACGCTAGCACTGCAGGGAGTCGTACAAGAGGTGTCATTGTGGAGAAAATTTTTTTCTCAGCTTTTATTTACATTTAAACAAAAAGTGACATGTCCAAAATGATTAATACCCTTCTCAATAATCAACAGAAAAGCCTTTATTGGCTCTTACAACAATCAAACACTTCCTATAAATGTTGATTGGCTGATTGCACTGATCTCCACTGGTATTTTCCCACAGACTGTGATAGTATGAATAATGTTGGACAGGTCACTTTTTGTTTAAATGCAAACAAAAGCCGAGAAATATTTTTCTCCACAATGATGCCTCTTGTACATCGTCTTATTATCTTCTGGGAGACGCCTGTGTAATTTTCAATCAAGAAGAAACTTGCTGGTTGAATAAAAGTAACTAAGTCAAAAATTTGCCAGGAGTATGAATAATTCCGGGCTTGACTGTGTATATAAAAACACACACACATATACTTTTATATATACATAATAATCACTTGGATGAAACGGATTTTCCATGGTGATAAGGACTTAATTCATGCCAGAAGGAGATGCTAACAGTTGCCAAAAGCTAGGAGCAGGGAATTAGCATGAAAATGAAGCACCATTTGCTTTCATTTGTTGTTAGTATCATTGGCTTTCTTACAGTCCCTTACACCAGTGGTGCCCAACCTGGGGTCCACAATTTTGTTGCGCACAATTTTGTCTGCACTGAGGTTACCAAATTATATTAATAAAATTCATAAAATCCTAATGTCTGAGAAACGTAAAAGTGTGTGTGTGTGTATGAGTATAAGATCAAAAACCTACAACCGCTGTTTATTTTTTGCAAATAAAAGTTTTATGTAATTAATCACTTTATTCTTTTGTGCATCTGTGCGGGTAGGAGTTGGGGTTGGGGGGCCTGACTTGTCTTTGATGCAGGCAAGGGGGGCTTCAAGGAAAAAAGGTTGGGAACCACTCCCTTACACTGTCTTCGTTTCCTTTCTTGTTTGTTCTCTCTTTCGCCTGTTCTTTTTCTTCACATTTTCTCATTTTTACCATTCATTCTTACTTCCTCTCACTCTCTCCACAGCATGCATGTATTATCTGACCATGTCGAACCTCTGTAATGCTGCTTTCCCATCCTCGCTAACAAAAAAGACTGCCATTATTTTCCTATAAATAAGACATGGTTGAACTTTTAGAAAAACTTTTCCCCAATAATTCCAGCAAGAAAGAAAACAGCATGTGCTCTCTGCTGTTGGTATGTTCTCTGGATGCTGGTAAGTGTACAGTGAACCATTTGTAATATGTGAACACACCACACTGTGAAATTCTTTCTCTGTATTTAACCCATTCACCCAGGTACACAGCACCTGGGGAGCAGTGTGTGAAGACCTCAGCTTACTCAAGGGTAGTGGCATCACTAGCTCTCCTGGGATTAAAACCCACAACCATCCCAACACAGGGACAACCCCCTAACCGGCTGGTATACTGGTCATCATGGCCAGCTTCTCCAGCACCAGACCGTACAAAATAACACTCTTAGGAGGCCTTTTACATGCCTGCCATGTCAATGACACAACAAATGTAACATCAGTGTGACTATTGCTACATTTCTTAGGTTAATGGTGTGGGAAACTGTGTTAGCTCGCCTAGCTGTGTTGTTTTCTTAAAAACACTATACCTGATAATCCTCAATTGGCGACCTTTCACATCCAGAAGGTACATCATTAAAACTTATATTCTAAATCTAGGTTTTGAACTCTTTTGGAATCTTTTTTGATAAATCCCCATCAGAAACAAGCTAAATCAAGCACCTTACACCCTTAGCAAAACAATAGCTGTTATGGTTCTATATATATCCATATTATTTAATGAAGAAGCCTAAACAAAGCAACACGTTTGAAAGCACAACGCTGGGGAAGCTAAGCGGTTCAGTGACCCTTCGTGGCTGTGAATTTGGTCTGGGAAGTTTCAGTTTGCCCTTCGAGCTGCAAACAATCAGCCAGACAAATCAGCTACGGGCTTGGGCTTCGTTAAAAATCTCAGCTGAAACGCTAATGATTAGCTGACTCGTCTGTTGACTTGCTGCCGCTGGCTGATTGTTTTGGGCCCATCGGAGCACATGGATGCTAATTGGCCTCTCTAACTGAGAATTGAGTGTGAAGAAAACAGCGGGCGCTTTCCAGAGAATCTCACGTCGAGAGCGGACCACGTAAAACTAACACTCCAAAAAACACCAACGTATCACATTTGACATCTAATCCATCATGTGCTTATGAGCTGGACGGGTGGTTGTCAGAGCTGCATGCCATGGACGAGGGCACCCTCATAACTCACGCTCAACACAAACACACACCTCTCTAGGCCATGCGTCATTAAACAGGTCATTCGATAGCGTTAGCCTGTTGATGTTTTTTTTTATCTACTGGTATCCTTGGCCAGTTATTTGGAGTTTTCACCCCAAAGCCGTCAGGGAGGACACAGCGGTGGTTAAAAGAGCTGCCATCTCTTTGAATTTACTTCAAGCGGCTCCTCTTCCCCAGTTCAGACCTCATAGCTTCCCTCCTGCAGCTCTTTTCTCCACGCGTCATTACTTTCCTTTGTTCAGCTCTTTAGGACCATTCTTTAACCGGAGCCGGTGTGAAATGACTTTACTGCTATTTGATTCCACTTAATTCGTTTATGTAACCTCGTGGGCCCCGTGGCTCGAGGCGCTGCAGGCCGAGGTGTTTTATTACTACACATTTGTTTATGTAGTATTTTCTCCCTTTTTTTTATAGGCGCTCTTACAGTCCGTGTCAGCAGGGTGTCGAGTTTGTGTTGAAAAGTGCCTCTAATAACACCAGTTTAGGTGCAGCCAAATCCATTGCACACACACACACACACACACACATACACACACACACACACACACACACACACACACACACACACACACACACACACACGCACACACACACGCCTAGAGTAGCATCACAATGTTATACTGAAATAATTCTCTAGAATATTAAAATGTAGAACTGAATTGATTTGAGATTGGCCCTTTAAAATGTAAAGTATTGATATTTAGAGTGCTAAATTGTTTAGCATGTGAAATGAAATATAGGCAGGAACATCTCCTGTCGTCTGGTTACATTTACCAGCATTGTAAACAGTTCTGACTCAAGTTTCTCTACAACAGATCATCTTAACCATATTATAACTAATTGTATTAGGAGAATGGGTGGATTTTCCCCTTTAAATGGGATGGACCAATCAATGCGTAGGAACTTCAACTTCTTTTGATGGGAAGCTAGTATTCTGTAATGTCATAAATCCTCCCCAGAAATCAGTGTGGAATCATCACTCATGCCCAGCAGGTGCCCATGTTCTCACAGCTGGAGAAATCAATTCAGCATTTGGATCATTTCCAAAGCCTTTTCTCCTGTAAACTCTAGGAAATCAGGCTCCGGGTTCTATGGCTGTTCGGTCCTAATCACTTTCTGACCGACAAAACAGTTTCATTGTTCTCCAGGACGTGCTGAGCGGAGAGTAGCAGCCGGTTGCTGGGCTTTAGCTGCTGCAGTGGAAGAGGAATCAGTCAAATTAAGTCTTTTATCATTTTCACTGGAGAGACGCTTTTATGCATCACGTCCCACTCACCAACCATGATGAACTTTTGGCCCAAGTAGGAGTGTGGAAACAAATAGCAACGTAACACACACACACACACACACACACACACACACACACACACACACACACACACACACACACATATACATATACATACACATACACACGTAGCCTCTGACATATACAAATGCTAATGAACTCCCCTGTGTCTCTTTTCTGTCTCTATCTTCTACTCTCTCTTCTCTTTCCTCTCTTTTTTCTCTCCTTCTTTTCTCTGTTTTGTTTTCTCTTTTCCCTCTTCCTTCTTTCTTACTCTCTCTCCTTCTTTCTGTTCCTCTGTCTCGCTGTTTCTCTTACCTCGTTTTCTCGCCTCTTTTTGTTTCTGCTGTTTCTGCCCCTTTCCTGGTTGCCGGCCTCTTCTTTCTATCTCTGTCTCTCTTTTTTTATCTTTCTCTCTCTCTCTCTCTCTCTCTCTCTCTCTCTCTCCTTTCTATCTGTCTCTCTCTCTGCTTCTCTATCTTTCTCTCTGTCTCTCTTTCTTTATCTTTCTCTCTCTCTTTCTGTGTGTGTCTCTCTCGCTTTCTTTTTGTCTCCCTCTTTCTGTTTTTCTCTTTGTCTTTGTCTCTCCTTGTCTGTCTCTGTCTGACTCTTTCTCTCCGTCTCTCTGTCTCTGTCTCACTCTCTGTCTGTCTGTCTGTCTCTCTCTCTCTCTCCCTCTCTCTCTCTCTCTGTTCCGGAGTGAATGTGTGATCTTTCAGCTGATAAAGACACACTTGTTCTTTTTCATCCTCATTCATTACTCCTGTCTGCCCCCCTGTCCAGAGGGGATGGAGAAACAGAGAAACAGACAGAGGGATCATACTGCAGCGGGGCAGCCTGGGACATCCTGGGCCTCCAGCAGGATTATTCTAGATCACACCATCTGATCGAAAGACCTGCCAGCAGCTGGTAGCAAGGTGGTGGAGCGAGAATCTCTCTGAACATGCAGTGTTTGCACAACAGCTGCTCTGATGAAGAATCTGAGTCATCCTCTGGGATTGAAAAGATCTACAGAAAACCTGGTTTGGGAATTGAGACCACTGTAAAACCGCATTAAATCAATATAACATCACTAAGGGGCATAGGCATACAGAAACAGTTCTGTGTCTAAACTGTACTCTGAAGGTACGAAACTTGCAGCACACACTGATTTGCCAGTGTATCTCAGTCCAGTAACGCTGATGCATCAGCAGCATAATTCTCTCCTCACAGCTTACCATCGGCCGTCACCCTAAAAAACGCGTATATGGTGTCGAACCAGTGGAAAGTTTTTTTTCTGTCAGAGCTGTTTTTGTTATTGTGGCCTTTTTTATTTAAAGTCTTGTTTAGTTTTTCTTGCCATTCTTTAGCCATGCTATGAAAACCAAACACGGGTCCTGGTCCACTTTCGTGTTTCTCACAGCGTTAAACATAAATTTGTTAGCATCATTAAAAAACTCCCACTGAAGTTCATCTTCAGCCCAAGCAGGCTTGCTTGCACTTTGACAACCTCCTAGGTGATAGCGTGTCTCCATTGTTGTTTTCTGTGTGGACAGCAATAAACAAGGGCCTGTTTTTGGGTTGTCATGAGAACATTTCTAAAAGAAAGCAGTGACACAGCTTGACTGCGGCCCATGTTTGGCCCCACCGTCGAGCAGCTTGGGTATAGGTCGTCTTATCTGTAATGGAAAAACATTTGCGATATGGCACGGTGCCAGCAGAAAAACGCTGTAAGTTTGCGTATATAATGAAGTATTTCTTCTTAAGGACAAATCCAGAATGTTATACTTCCTTAGAAGGTTTTTATTTCTCAGATAACAGCTGTTAAGAACAACAGACTCCAGAAAACCTGCATTTGTAAAGTTAGAACTAAAATCAGCTCAGGTTTGCCAAGGGACAGCTGGTGGACTAGGGGTTTGGGAGTTGCCCCTGTGATCAGAAAGTTGTGGGTTCAAATCCCACGGCTGCCAGTGGCACCGCTGAGGTACCCTTGCTCAATGTACCGCCCACACTCTCTGCTCTCCAGGTGCTGTGTCCATGGCTTCACTTGGTGAATGGGTAAAATACAGAGGAAGAAGTTCACACAGTTCACGCTGTGTGGTGTGCTGTGTTCACATATGACAAATGGACACTTTACAGTCCTGGTTCCTGAAAAGGTTCTTGTAGTGGAAAAAAGGCTAATACAACAAAAAGGAACCTGGGTGTCTAAAACACATGACAGGGTTTCAATGCAGTGTGGTCAGTTTCTGACTGCAGAGTCATTCACACAGTGAGGCGTGTAAAATCCTTTAGCAACAGTGCTGTGTCTAATGGGTGCATTTATTTACGTGTACAGAACCACTTTGGGAAAGTGCAGGAATGCGTGTTATTTAATTTGACCACTTCTAGAGAAGAATGCAAAAACTAATTTGTTTCTTGTGTCAGCCACAAAATGATGTTCAGTGTCCAGAATTTTGTAGAAATATTTGATATCTCTACAACAATGTGTGTCTGTCTGTGTTTACAGTTATCATCTCTTGCCCTGTCACAGCAGAGACAGTTTCCTTTTTTTTCCAATACCCATATTTAATTTTGGCAATATGAAAATTGTGTTTGACTTTCTAAAAGGGTAAAAGTGGACAATAAGGCATTTGTTGGACTCTGAATGGGCACAGAAAAGCTGTGTTAGCTTAATCGTCATGATGATCATATGATGGCAGCACAGGTCACGGGCAAGAGGGTAGCGCTGCTCCGAGAACAGGCCTCAGATGGGGCATCCTGTTTCTAGGTCAGTGCTAAGGTTTAGCTGCTATTATGAGCGGCAAACACATGCTGGCCAGGCTAATTCAGTTTAAACTTCCACACACATACTCCTACTCCAAATCGTTCTCTAACACACTCAAGAGAGGCAGCCTTTTCTTTGCAGCAGGAGAAACATGGATGCATGTTTCAGGCGACCACTACAGGCGATCTTGAGAGAGAGGCCAGCAGGTATACACAAGCTTTAATGCAATGGTCTGGCCCAAAGCCTCAACAGTTACACAATATTCCCTTTCCTCCAAATGCAGGCCGTCAGCCAAGACACGTTCACTGTCTGAAGTTTGCTTCTTTACTTTTGCCCCAGAAATCATTTATATTCTTGACACAACTCAACAAATTTCCTTGCATAAGATTTTGAAAACCTCACTCTGGTTCTAGAATCTGTTTATTTGTGGCAGTGGCAGTCAGAGACCAGATATCATCTTGACCTCATCGGCAACATTGTTACCACCATTGTTACATCTTAACTTCCATTGTTACAGTGACCATAGACTATTCTTACATCTTCACTGCCATTGGTACAGTGACCATAGACTATTTTTACATCTTCACTGCCATTGGTACAGTGACCATAGACTATTTTTACATCTTCACTGCCATTGTTACAGTGGCCAGAGAGTACAAAGACAAAAATGGCCAGGAAGTTGCGCAGGTCGGCTAGACACTACTGTGACAATAACTAGATGTGATCAGTACATCACTACTATTGTTACGGATGCTGTTGTTACATCATCACTGCTACTGTCGCAGTGAAGATACGGTATTGTTTGTCGCAGTGACTGCAGTGTTACATTACAAAAAAATGCAGTGCAACAATGTCTCATCACCATGTTACATCATTACCACCGTTGTTACATGAAACTGTTGTTACATTATAACTGCCATTGTGACAATGACTAAACCATGTTGTTACATCACTGTCTGTTACAATGACTGCATTGTTACATTACCGCTGCCACTGTTACAATGTTATAGTGATTAGCCACTGCTTTTACTATCACTGCTATTCTTTCAGTGTCTAGACGGCATTGTTACATCATCACACCATTGTTACAATGACGAGTCCTCTCTATTATATAACCACTTCTGTCGCTACGAAGAATAGGTACTATTGCTATGTCCTTACCACCATAGTTACATCATTACTTCATCGTGTTTTACAGACTAGATGGCGCTGTTACATCATTGCCTCCATTGCTATGATAACTACATGCCAATTTCTGAATCATCCCTACTGATGCCTAGCTGGCACTGTTACATCATCACTGGAGCCGTCCTTATGTCCATCACAATCTCAGCACTCACCACACTGACAGCACTTCTGGAGGTGCTTGAAGTGTGAAAGTCCCTGTGCCTCTCCGTCCCCGAGACGTTTATTAGCGCACTCACACACACACGCCTGCATTCTGACGGATGTGGCTGTCTCCCTAGCCGCCCCATTAACCTCCCTCACTAAGAGTATTCTGACTGGATTAGCCCCTCCACATCATTACAACGGACTTCACACTAATCTTTGTATCTTGAGAGACAGAGAGAGGACACACACTGGGCTGGACTCTTGGGGGTGGGATGGTGGTTGGTTCTCTGCTCACTATAAAGCTGCTCAGTGTAATGCTAGCAGTCAGTGTTGGTTTTCTATAATGATTTGTAAAGACCGTAAATTGAATCACGTGGGCATCTGTGTACTCTCAATGTGCTATAACACACACGCCCAATTTCCTATAGGCTCTCTCACACACTCAGACACACATATAGAAAACACATTCATGTAACATTTGAGCTGTTTACTCCGTAAGTGTTTACAGAAAGAGCCTTTAAAGCTCTTTGCGTTTCTTCCTCCATTACGATTTGCTCCCTCAGACCACACACACACACACACACACACACACACACACACACACACACACACACACACACACACACGCACACACACACACACACACACACACATACACACACTCAGACGGAGGCTGTTCTCTCACCTTTCTCCTTTTATCTCTGCTCATCATTTGCCTGAGTGCTGCACTCAGAGCCACTGCTTCTCTCTCTTTTTTCATTTCTATCTCTCTCTGCCACTTTCCCTTTCTCTGTTTGTTTCTTTTTGTCTCCCTCTCTCCTTGTCTTTCTCTTTTTCTCCCCCTTCTTTCTCACACACTCTCCTTCTTAGTCTCTCTATGATCTTGTCTTTCTCTGTCTCTTTTCCCTTCTGTATTTCTCTCCATTATTGCTTCCTTCTCTATTACTCTCCATTTCTGTTTCCTTCTCCATTACTTTCCTTTTCTGCTTCCTTCTCTCTCTCTCTCTTTCTCTGTCTCTCTCTTTCTCTGTCTCTCTCTGTCTCTCTCTCTCTCTCTGCCTCTCTCTCTCTCTCTCTCGCTCCATTTTGAAAATAACAGGAACATAATTGGACACACCATCATGGTGCTTGTGTAAGAGTGTAATAAAGTAACAGAACACAGTGGTGAGGTGATGGATATTCTCATTATATTCTGACTGTAAGTGTAGCAGTGTGTGCTCTGTAATGCATTGTAAACCTGTAATTTCTCTGCTGGATGGATAAATTCAGCTCTGTTCTCACAATGGAGTGAAAGTAAATGAGTTCATGAGCACAACTTCTTTTGCCAACAAGAGTTAATTGTTATTACTATTGTTTTACCTTTCAGTTTCATTACTGCTAGGCCTTTAAGTGAGGGCATAAATGTCAAAACACCTGTACCATAATTCTGATAAATTTCCATTATGGTTTTTGTCTTCCCTCTGAAGGCCTAGAAGGCCCAGAGGGTTCAGGATTATTGTCGACTCATATTTCAAATTGCAAACAGGAGTGCTGCAGCAAGTTTTATCTTTTTCTCTTTGCCAGGCAACATTTTCGTGGTGAGCCTTTCCGTGGCCGACCTGGTGGTGGCGCTGTACCCGTATCCTCTGGCTCTGCTCGCCATTTTCCACAACGGCTGGACGATGGGCTACCTGCACTGCCAGCTCAGCGGCTTCGTCATGGGTCTGAGCGTCATCGGCTCCGTCTTCAACATCACGGCCATCGCTATCAATCGCTACTGCTACATCTGCCACAGCCTGCGGTACGACCGGCTGTACACACGCAGAAACACCTGCCTCTACCTGACACTCACCTGGCTGCTGACTGCTGTGGCCACCCTGCCAAACTTTCTGGTTGGCTCTCTGACGTACGATCCCCGGGTCTTCTCATGTACCTTTGCACAGACGGTCAGCTCCTCCTACACGGTCTGCGTGGTGCTGGTCCACTTTCTGGTGCCGCTGGCTGTGGTCTCCTTCTGCTACTTGCGCATCTGGACCCTCGTGATCCGGGTCAAGGGACGAGTTCGGGCCCGGCCCGGTGCGCGGGCAGCCGACCTGCGCAACTTTCTGACCATGTTTGTTGTCTTTGTGCTCTTTGCTGTCTGCTGGGCGCCGCTGAACTTCATTGGGCTGGCCGTGGCCATGGACCCTCCCCGCGTGGCCCCCAATGTCCCTGAGTGGCTCTTCGTCTCCAGCTACTTCATGGCCTACTTCAACAGCTGCCTGAACGCTGTTGTCTACGGCCTCCTGAATCAGAACTTCCGGCGCGAATACAAGCAGATCATGCTGGCACTCTGCACGCCCAGGGCCCTCTTCTCAGACAGCTCCAAGTACAACACAGACGCCTACAAGAGCAAACAGTCTCCTGCTGGGACCAACAACAACCTGGTGGAGGCTCATTTGTGAGAGAGGGGCTGAATGTTCATGAGGGGACCGATACAGACCCAGCTGTCACTCAGTACTGTAACTGAAGACAACGTTGGTTTACATCCCCATCCAAACTGCCAAAAAGCTAGCATACAGTCGCACATGCTAGTCACACATATCGAAGTAGCATTAGCTCATGTCAGGGTCAACTCTTGTTCAACTTATTCAAGTGGCCAAAAAGCTAATCGGCAATCATACAAACTGGAATCCACAATGCAGAAATCCCAAAAAACTAGCCAGAAACAAGCATGCGAGTATCTACACTGTGTATTACACTGATTGTTTAAAAAAAGAAGCTAGCCTAGAATCCAGCATGCTAGTGTCTACATTTCCCAAACTCTTCAAGTGACTTAAAAATTATCCCACAATCAAGCATGCTAGCCTACATCACATATTACATCCCACATCACAGCAGCTGATGTGTGGAGACTAGCTTATTACTCAAAACTTGAAGACGCCCCAGACCTATATGAAGGCCAGTCCAGGGTCTGGCGTGATGTTCAGCTCAGAACAGAACTGAACTGAGTTTTTAAAGCCAGCTTTAACGCCAAAGCACTGCACAGCTTTCCCCGGAATTAGCGCCTCATTCCACACTATAATGATCTAATGAGCTGAAACAGTCATGAGGGGAAAAAACTAATCTGTGCACACTGTGCGGTCTGACAAGCATTTAAAAGGTTTTTTCCCTTTAGCTGCCAATTAAGGCTAGTGTAGGTCAAAGAGGTTTTAATTTCTGGATATCCTGC
Source organism: Brachypetersius gabonensis (assembly GCA_037577145.1). Taxonomy (NCBI): domain Eukaryota; kingdom Metazoa; phylum Chordata; class Actinopteri; order Characiformes; family Alestidae; genus Brachypetersius; species Brachypetersius gabonensis. The sequence continues at coordinate 14,123,098 of JBBJLR010000087.1, forward strand.
ATCAATTCTGTAAATTTCAGTGTAATTCAGTGCTTGAAATGTAAACAAAGTCATTCAAAATGGTCTGATGTGAAATAAGACTCAACTTATGAATGGAACCCAAATATAGCCATTTTACCTCCTCTCCAAAGTGAAGTTACATGTAAGTATTTAAATATGAAGCATTGATGATGGTAAAATAGTGCCAAATCTGCACTAAATCAAATTTCGTTGGGGACTACGTTGCCTCACAACACCCTCCATGTATCTGTCCACCGTGAATGGGTTTAGTTTTAGGACCAAAAGCTTCTCAAAATAAACACATTTTGGGTGTCTGACATTGGTCATCATTTCATGTAATAGATTTCTGTGAGGGGCTTTAACCGGTAGACATCTGGCTTCATTCACCTCCACTGTGATCAATTCAGAGAACAGTCCATATGCATTTGTGGAAAACAATCAGATTTGCTTGACTTCTTTGCTGTTGAGATTTCAATGGGTTCTCGTCTGAACTCATTAAGCCTAATAGTAAGTGGTTTATGTAGAGACACATAAAAAGGGGTTTTGGGGAATAGTAGCTTGCAGAACAGTTGATGTGCACTGCTGAACGTGTGTCGCTGCATCTCATTGTAAACTCAAACTCATTTTTTTTGTTTGATTTTTTTGTACAGGCTTAATGGCAGCTGAACAATTTTAAACATTTCAGGATGAACAGGATATCAGGCCTTCTTCAGTCTGTGATTGCTGTTATAACTACACTAGATGAACGAAAATGCTTCCATAAATCAAATGTTCTGAAACATTTTCATTGGAATGTCGCCAGACCCCCTGAATCATGAGTCAAAGTGTAAATGTTAAATGCAAACTAAACTACTGTGTTTAAATAGCTTTAGCAGCCTTAAGAGGCCTTTAATTAGAACTGCTGGTGTTTTATAAAAGTGACAAGGCTGAAGGAAAAGTAGATTTTCACGCATTTGACAGATGCTTTTATCCAAAGCAACTTACAGTTTTTTGCCTGTCACAGATGTAGACAAATGTAACAGTAAGAGTCTTGCCCATGGACTCTTACAGGTGCAGTGTGGGGTGTCACCCAGAGTGGGAATCGAACCCCACTCTCCTGCTTGGAAGGCCCTACTGTTACCCACTACATCCACCACATGCGGTGTCATATTGTAATTGCAGTATTGATTGTGTTTTGACTGTTATACCCTGTGATACAGCAGATATAGTGACCCCGGGGGGGTCACTTTTACATTTACATATGATGTCAGTTTAGTGTGCAGTACGGTGAGCTTACATGTTTTTCAACGTGCATTTCTTTTAAATGCTTGTAATTCAGTGGGTCTGGCCACTTTCAGAAGAAAACAACACGTACAGTAAAACACATTAGTATTATGGAAATGCTGTTCATGTTTCCCATAGAAACAAAGATACACTCCTAATATGGGCTTGATGTATAAGGCAAAACTATGAAATGACACTTTTCAGGATAAATGTAGAGTTAAAAATGTTATGTCCTTCTCCTAAAGGGCCTACCTAAGTATGCATGGCCTTCTAACATTTTACTGGATGAGCAAGAAAGTGCGTGCGGACGAGTGCGGTGCGTTACCGCCAAGAAAGACTTTTAAGAATAGTGTAAACATGTAAACTATATTACACTTGTTATTTGCACTCTCTTTACTTCTGCGTGCCGACAGACCTTTTCCAGGCCTGTAAACCGATTGTGATTTATAGGTTTCTTTGATTCTGTTCATTTCAGTTCTAGAAATAAAATACTAATAACACTGTGTATATTGCACTGCATATACAGCCTTGGAAAAAATAAGAGACCACTTTTCTCTTTTTTTCTGTTCACTGTTTGTACAATTTGGGGCAACTTTAGTGTGCAAAATGCACAGACTGCTATTCTTTTCTGACCTATTGCAGCGTGAGCTGTGCCAGTAGCTTCACACATGCACACACTCTGCACTTAACATCACTGTTTTAATTGTTGCAGTTGTAAAATAATATGAGTGTTGTTTAGTTTAACATTTCCAAGGTATAATAAAGTATTTATATGTATTAGTTTTACAAAACTTGCAATTTTGAATCAAGTGTTGGTCAATAGTGTATAAACAATAGGGGTATGCACATTTTACACAGACACACTCCCACACTTAACAAAAGCGATAACCAGAAAAAAAAGATGTGGTCTTATTTTTTCCAGAGCTGTATATAATGTTGTATATAAACGCAGCAGGAGTGTTAAAAGTAAAAAGTGAAGTGGTTGTTTTTGGCACATGTGAACACATCACAGCGAAATTTGTTCTCTACATTTAACCCATTAACCAAGTGAACACAGCGCCCAGGGAGCAGCGTGCAGCATTCAAACCCACAACCCCCTGATCACAGGGGCAACTCCCTAACCACTAGGCCACCTGTTAAAGGTCCAAAAAAGGTCTGAAATGCTCAAAAGTGTGAAAAGACATTACGCCCTAAAGCTAGCATCTGCACGCATGGCTTGCTTGCTAGTCACACACATAGCTTGTTGCGGGAAGTGGCACCCGGAGGTCTGGTATAAGCTGTTTATGTCGGACTTCAGGAGAAGGGCTAGATTATCAGATGAGAAGCATGCAGACGGGAAATGAGGTCTGATTGGCCTGTCTAAACGCAGCCTCGGGACCACAACGGGGGAACATTTACGCTAGCCGTTCCAAAATACCTCGGAGGCATCGGGCTCTCAGCCAGCCAGCAAAATGTGCTTTTACTTAGTAACAGATAAGGAGGCGCAAGACTGAATCTCCAGAGAAAACCATGCAAGTTCTAAACAGAGGCAGTTTCTCGCTCCTTAGAAAACAATGGACTAGCCAGGTTTTGTTTTGTTATATAAATGTATTAGCGGAATGAGTTCCCTAAGCTCTCAGTTTATATTGACATGACAAATCAAGTCTCAAATGTAAACCATTTTCCTTCTCCTTTGAAACTCTGAATGGAGGTTTTATTCTCCATTAAATTGTAATAATTGCATTGGTGTAAATTGTGTTTTTATATTTACATGATTATTTTTGTTGAAATGTGGTTTTGAAGCATATATGCATATTCTATATTGTATTTTTCACTGTATTGAAATGGTGTGTCACTGTAGCCTTGGTAAAGAGATGTACACTGTGTGTCTCTGTGTGTGTGTTCCACTGCATTTACTGATGCTGGAAACTAAACAAAATGAGTCCCTTTTTAATTGTCTTTGGATCTTTCTTCTTCTTCTCCCTGGGCATTTTCAGAGCCCGATATAAATAACCTGATATGGTAAAAAATAAATAGTATTTTTAGTTCCCAGAAACCTCTGAAGGTCTGAATGGCCCTGAGGGAGCCACTTCATCAGGTCCACCTACACTGTATCTACACTCAATGTCTATTTTAGCAGCTCCACTGAAGATGCAGGTGCACTTTGAAGTTGAAAGTTACAGACCCACTCACTGGTGCTGGTGGTCCTGTGGGGTCCTGAAGGGGATAAAGGGGGCTTTATATGTAACTGTATATGTATAGATCATGATATATCAGCCCCACTGACGATTCAGGTCTATCGTTTAAGTTACAGACTGTAGCCCATCTTGTTATGTGCAAATTTCAATAATGACTTCAAAAGTCATGAATTGTGCATGAATTGTAAAAGTACTGCTATAAGAAGAAAAGTGCAATAATGTTTGCAAACAAACTAAACAAATGCTGAGCTTTTTAACAGCAGTGTTCCCTTTAACGCAGTTACACAAAAACAATAAAAACAAGTTTAGAGCATGGGTGCCGGAACCATTATAGCGTTATAACCATTACAACACCCCCTCCCACACACACACACACACTGAAAAACAGCCAAGATAGAGCGCATTATTTTTGCCATTTCTAGTAATTGTCAGTTTTATAAACTGACTGTATAAACTGAATAAGCTTTGTGGTGCCATTTTTCGACAAGGAACATTTCTCCCTCTTTTATCAGGGAGCAGCAGAAGCAGTCAGTATGTTCAGTAGCGAATGTCCCCATTAAAGTGAGATGAAGCGTCGAGCACAGAAACTCTAACTTTCAAAATTAGAGTAAAAACTGCGTTAATGCACGATAAAATAATCGTCACTATATAAATAAATCATAAATGCAATAAAATTGCCCAGCACTAATATTTATACATATTATAAATATTAGATAAATGGATGAATACTGGTAACTGACCATGATTATAAAGTGAAATCCTCTTGTCCATGTTTAGAAACCTAATAGCCTGGTGGGAAGAAACCTCTGAGATTTTCTGTCCTGGCCAGCAGTCAACAAAGTTGCTTCCCTGATTTCAACTGGCTTTACATTCTGTAGCTGGGATGAGTGCGTTCACAAATTATTCATAAGAAAAAATAAATAAAATTAACGCTAATGAATCGCCCAACGTGACTTTGAGCACCCGGCCCGTTCTGGCCACAGGTGCTAGAATAAAGATGAGAACACCCAGTTCGGCCCAGTGAGTGGAAAGTTACATTTAAAAACGGACAGATGGAACTGTTGATATGAGTATCGTTATCTGCATTTCAGGTAATAAGGACGTTTTGTATCATCGGAGTACATCACGCCTAATATATCACCTTAAAGGGAGCATTATTCGGCAGGGTAGCGTGAATCATCAGAACAGCGCCCAGGTCCAGAGCAACGATCAGAACATTATATCAGGCACCTTTATCAGTTCACATTTATAAATCTATTTTCTTTTTTTCTGAACAGGTACCAGCAGAAACATTTTTCTTTTTTCAGGGAGCAGCAGAAGGAGCCAGTATGTTCAGTAGCGACTGTCCCTGTTAAAGTGAGGTGAAGCGGTCGGGCGTAGAAAAATGAACTTCCAAAATAATAGTAATTTTAAAAACTGCGTTAAAGCGTGATGAAATAATTATCAGCGTTAATTAAATAACGTTACTGTGCCCAGCACTATATATATATTGAACAATCTGCCTAATATTGTCAGGCCCCCCAAATAGCAGGGATTCCACTGGACCTCTGAAGTTGTGCTACCCCTGTTTCTAGGGAATCATAGAAGAAACTGTGAGCTCACATTTTTGAAGAGTCAGCCATTTTACTCATCCTGCAAAAAAGAGAGCCTTTATGCACTTATGAATATTTTAAACATATTATTTTATCGCAATTGTACCTTGTATTCTTACATCTTACCACTAAAACTATGTGATATTCTTAATTTTAGACCAAAAATACAAATAGACCATCATGCCATGGAGTTATAAAAAGAAGACAGGCCGAGCTTCCACTCCTCTAGAGGACATGGACAGAGCAGTGAAAGAGGTGGAGAAGGCCATTCATCAGTTGGCGAGGCAGATGAACATAAGCAGGATGACATTAAAACGATACATGGAGAAGAAGATGGATAGATAGATAGTAAAGAACTATGGCTAGGATATCAAATAACTGGACATGCCAATCAAGTCTTTGATGAACATATGGAGAAAGAGCTGGCAGAACATATAAAGGCGCATGAAATGCCGTGAACTGGCTTTTGAATATGCATAAAGAAATGACAGTGATATCCCTGCCAGCTGGATCAAAGAGGAAAAAGCAGGCTGGGGTAAATGTGCATTTATTAAGAAAAAGAAATATTAACAATTATTTTCCCAGAAAATGCTCATTATCAGTTATCGCCATGCAGACAGTTCACAGAGAAGCCAAACTGGGTACTCATTTAGAGCATCTAGCTTCAACTTGTGTAAGTCTGAATGTAAACTGCAATGGCTCAATAACGGACAAATTAAGAGATAAGCTAATAATGCTGAGAAACTTTTAATCTTTTTTAGGATGTGATTGTTTTGCGGTTTTTAAAGCACACCACCATTTGTAACGCCACACTCCTGAAGCAACCTCTCTTGGTAGAGCTACTGCCTTTAATAGGCACAACGTGGGCAGTTCCAGGCCTTTGATGTTGTTAAATAACATTAAATAAATCTTAAATGAGCAATTTATATAGCTTTATATGGAAGCACAGGTTCTGAGATCAAAATCTACTGTTTTACTTCAAAAATCAATGTCACAATTTACCCCAACTATATGTACATATTTTAGTTGAAAGGACTCGCTTTTAAGTCACTTGAAGTAAAAAACTGGCACAACTCACCCCACTCTCCCCTATTGACCACTGCACACTGGGAACACCCCACAAGACCTGCCGTCATCCAGACATCATAGTTCTACATCATGAGGCTCCACTCTAACCGGACTACAGTACGTTCCAGGAGCACCTGCCTATAACGAAAAACCACGTTGTTGTGTTCTGCTTTTTTTTTTTTTTTTTTAAAAAGCCTAAATATGCCTATTTTTATAGTGTAAACCCAGAATATGCCCCCAAATATGCTCCCAGAAAATTTAAATGTAATGTTAAACTCAGTTTAATGCATGTAAGTGCATATTTGTTGTCATACAAAGGTTTACAGCCGGATCGCATTTAAAGACGGGTGTATCTGAATGCGCTCTGGCTCACGATTTTCGCGGAATAACCCCTGATTTACTCGGGCTAAAAACACATGAGTCGGAAGTCGGCATTCTATTTATTGAGATACGGGCTGATTATGTTGAAAAACATCAAAAATATCGATTTTTCTTTTTTGGTCATAAAAAAGGTCATAAAAATTAATCTCTCAAAGTTTCATCATGGAAATAATTACGAAAATGTACTTAAATGGTAATTTAATCTGAGCTGTAGCTCTCAAATCTTACAAAAGATTTACAAAATAAGTGCTGTTTTCGCCTCTCCTCTGAAACGTCACGATCTCAGCTGTCCAAGTAGGTTGTTAAAACGTCAATCCCTGATCTTTTTAAACCTATCAAAATGCTTAAATCATGTAAACAAAACCTTTTCAGTAGCCAATAGGAAGGCCTGTTCACAGCCTTGTGCCCGCCCACCCCTCGACAGATTAGTAGTGTTCTGTGTAGCCTAATGCTAGCGGTTTTTTTCAGAATATATCTCCTCACAAAGATCGGGTTTAACATTTGTATTTGGGGTCAACATCATCAAAGTTGTTTAGAGTGAAGTGTGTGGTGTTGTGTGATTGCTGTTTGGTATAATGTCATTGTCCTAAACGATTGTAACTTGACAACCGTTTAAGATACAGCTTTGACCAAGATATCATTTTAAAGCTTATTTTCCCAACGTTTTCCCATCTTAATGTTCCCAAAACCTCAATTTTGAATTTTGAGTCACTGCGACTCATTTTGCCAGATCAGGTCACCAATGAGGGCTCGCCGGAAAGCTCTCCTTGAGATCTACACAACTGTGGTGTGCCTGAGTGCTTTCCCCGCCGAGATATGCAATTCAGAAAGTCGCAGGACAAAAGTATTGGGACACCGTGGTGAGGTGAAAGGGTCCCTTTGTGTGAAAACATCCAGAAAAAATATAATTATTGCCACAAAAAGCAAAAAAAGAGAGAGATATTAGCCGTTTCTACTTTATTGTGGGTAGTTTGGTTTTAAAAAAGATCGGCGGCTCCTGATCCGCATAAAAGTGGGGGATTACTGTATCAGGGTTTTTTGTGTGTGGTGGCTTAAATTGGAGTTTAATACATTTCATATTTGCCTAATTCTCAAAATAACTGAAGAACAATAATTGTTTTAGACAGCTAGACATTGCCGTTCTCTCTTTCTCTCTCTTTCTATCACAACACACCAGCAGACTCACACACACACACACACACACACACACACACACACACACACACACACACACACACACACACACACACACCCCTCACCTATCCAGTCTTGTTACTTTAAAATCTCGTCCTTGGGGGAGATTTATGGTTTACCACCCCAAGGCTGCTATAATGGAAAGCTAAATTCAAGGGAGTATGAGGACTAATCCTCCTCTTTCTCTCACTTGAGAATTCAGTGTTTGAACCTTATTTGTGGTCCTAAAGATTGAACAAAGCGAACAGTGGAGAGTGGATGAGCAATACTGTTTACTAAACAAATGCAATTAATTGAGCCACTGAGGTCAGAATACTACTAATTAGCTCACGTCCCTCATACATCAATTAGATTCCAGACTCCAATGTTCAGTGACAAATATACAGATACATTTGAATTGAATTGACCTGAATTGAATAAAACTAAATTGAATTGAATTAAACTTATCTTAATTTTACTGAACTGAACTGAACTGAACGTATCTGAATCGAACTGAAAAGAACTAAATTGAAGTGAATTTAACTAAACTGAATTTAACTGAAATAAATTGAATAAAACTAAATTGGAATTTAGCTGAACTGAACTGAACAGAACAGAATTGAATTGAACTGAATAGAACATAACTGAATAGAACAGAACTGATTTGAACTAAATAGAACAGAATTGAACTGAATAGAACAGAACTGAATAGAACTGAACTGACTTGGAACTAGATAGAATATAAATGAATAGAACTGAACTGACTTGAGCTGAATAGAACAGACTTGAACTCTGTAGGAGCGCAGAGCTCTGGCTCCCTCTAGCGGTCACTGACAGCACCTCGGGCGCCGCTGTGCCAGGATCACGTGACCGTACCCGGAACTACGCAGTCTGACTGTCAGAATGTGGCGCTGGTGATGTTTTGTTCTGATTAAACTGGTTTTTCTCCTCCGCCCGAAGACCCCGACATGCAGAACTACGAACAGAGCCCCCCCAGCTCCAGACCTGCTGCAGTGGCTCAGAGCAGGGGGTAAGAGAAATCACTCAGTTTATTAAAGCAATAATACTTAGCTTAGCTTAGCTGTGCTATCAGCTACCCTGTTTACACACAAACACATGTACACACACAAAAATACATATTTATACATACGTAGTTCATACACACAAACACATACACACTCCAGTTCCATTTTAAACAGTACAGCAATTACATTCTGGCACAGTTTTTGTTAAAATTGGAATGAGAAAAAAACCCCAAAAAACTTAAGACCAGAGAAGAGGCTAGACCTATAAAATTAAAGCCATTCTATTCAATCATAGCACCATGTAATATAACTGCTGCACAATTTCAGGTGGAACCGAAATGTCTAAATCTAGATCTTGTAATCACCCAGTGCCTGTCTAACTGTAGGGAAATGGGTTTAATAGCCTCCGGCTGAGTTCAGTTGTGTTAGTAGGGAACACCTTGACCTGTGACTGCAGGGCAGAGTAGAAAATCAACATGAAGCTTTTGTTCCCTTGACATGTGAAATATTACATCTGCATTGTAAGGTATGTTTCATCCTGAACTGTTTTTGGAATTCAGCCAGTCAGACCTATAGTCATTTCTTATGTCAGACATTTACACAAAGACCCGGTTTATTGTAAGGGATAAAGAGAGGTTGGAACATGGTCTTTAGGCTTAAAAATATAAATAAATGCCAGTGGGGTGTCCTTTGATGCAGCATAAGAGGTGAAGGCCCACTGTGGGCTCTTATTGACCTAGTTTGGATCATTTAGACCTAGTTCCATTCAATCCGTTTACAAAAGGCTGTACTGTGTGTGGAATATTATGATGTCCTTGACCCTAGAACAGACCAAGCCCGGACTGCTAACAAGAATGGGTTTGCAAAATTAAACTTGACCTGATGTATCTGTAATACCGCACATGCTCTGTATCCTTGGACTGTGTTCAGCCTCAAACAACCTCAGCTGTGCCTGAAGGTACACAGAAAACTGACAAAAATGAACTTTCAGTGACTGGCCACCTCTGTCTGCAGAGGGTCACGGGTCAGACAGCAACCTTATGAATAGACCGTCACTGACCCTGGAAGTGCGCATGATATTAAATAACACAGTTTTACCGTTAGGTCACTTAGTTTGTGGCTTAACCCCTACAGAGAACAGCAAACTATTGTGCATTACACTTGTACATATATACGTTTACATATATACATTTACCGAACTTCACAAAAGTATTTTGTATAATGTACAGTTGTATTATACTGTTATATTGTATATTATATTGTATTGTTTTGTCCACAATGCAAATTTCCCCTCTGTGGGACTAATAAAGGGTCATCTTATCGTATCTTAATTGCCCACTTCTGACCTTTTCTTAGGCAAAAATAATGACAAACATGGCAAAGAAGGAGGATATGAGTTTTCTTACATAAAATAATTATATAAAAGGTACAGAGCTTCATCTATTTTCAGCATCAGCATGAACATTTAAAGCAGAACTGTGGACCTGTAATAAGATTATGTAACTCTGAGCAGTCTGAAACCATTTCTTTAATTTAGAATTCATTCATTCTGTATAAAACTGCACTACTGTTTGGAGCCTGGATCAAAATCTAAACAAGACTGTACACACAACGTTTCATAACATTCAAATAACTCAACAAAAACAACTTAAATACAGTCTGTTATTTGGCATTTAATTCACATACTGTTCAATTTCTTGAACCAATCGATTACAATGACCTTTTTGAACAGTGACATTTAAATTTGTACTTAATGAGTTATTATTCTATATGAAACAGCAAAAATGGTTAACATGGTGCACGACTCCAAACTTCTGAATGCCAGTGTTTATAGGTGCAAAGTTGGTTGTGTAATGAATTTTTTGTGTGATATTTATTGTGTGGAAAATATGCAGTTTTTTTTTCTATTTATGGGACAACAATAACTTCAATAACGGGACAAATTCAACTCATAATTAAACAGTCTTCTTCTACTCACACACACTAATGTGTTGTGGATTAAAAGTATTGGAACTGAACTTTATACATTAATGTTTGATATTATGAACACTAAAATATTTATATAGATTATAAACCAGGGGTCGTCAACTACAGGGCCAGATGCCTTAAATAAAATGAATATTGTAAGTAGTATATTATTATTTGATATATTAATTTTCCTTCCACATTTGTTCATTTTTAGCCTTTGTCAATGTTTACATTTACATTTATGGCATTTATCAGACGCTTTTATCCAAAGCGACTTCCATTCTCTAACTACAGGGGACACTCTCCCTGGAGCAACTTGGGGTTAAGGGTCTTGCTCAGGGACCCAGTGGTGGTGTGTTGAAGGTAGGATTCGAACCTGTGACCTTTTGGTCCGGAGGCAAGTATCCTACCACTAGGCCACCACCATCCCATACAGACTCATATTACATGAAACTTAGAAACTGGTCGAAACACACTCGGATATTTTATGGTAAATAGATGGATAATCAAAAACTCAAAATAAGGCGGTTAGTCCACTGTCCTCAGAGAAGATAAACAACGATTCAGGCCGAAGCATCGTTTCGGCTTCCGTATATACACACACATTTTAGTCTTAACTCGGTACAGCTGAAAGTCATTTCGATGCATGCGCTGCACTTTGTGAATCCGGAAATGCGTGCACCGTTGCTGCCGGATTACTGACAGATTGAAGGCTTGTTTCATTTGATTTAGAAAAAAATAAATGTAGGAACATACTTTTCCCTCCTCAATAGACTATTCCTGATTCAGAAATGTCAGAGAAAAAGCTCTGGCGGGACGGATGGTAATCTCTGGCGGGCCGGATGTATATATACAAATATACTAGAGGTGGGCGATATATTGATTATATCAATTAATTCGAATTTATATGTTATTATTTTACAGGACGATGTGTTTTTATGAAAATTGATTTTATTACTTACGAGTGCGCACACAGAGGGGAAAAAAACAGACACAAAGTACATGTCAGATTAAACTTGAACCCTAAAGAAAAAAAAATAAAGTCAAAACATGTTTTGAACCATTTATTTGTCATCTTTGGTTTGATTTTAAGGAGGGCAGGGAAAAATCGATTAAAATCTAAAATCGGATTTATTGTGAAAAAAATCTGAGATTTTATCTTTAGGCCATATTGCCCAGTTCTATAAATACATACACACATACAAACACACAAAATTATACTTAAAAGCTGATTACGACTGTAGTAGTGTAGTGTGAAGTTGGAGTTAAAACCATCAGAATAAATACAAATAACATTAATACAGTAAACCAGTAAACTGGGCTTTTGTGAAGGAAAGTGTTTGTTTAACCATTTCCAGACTGCTCTCCTGACCTGGAAATATCAATGACTTTCCAGGGGGGAAAAAAAATCTCAATCTTTTTCTGCTTTCTTATTTTTTTGCATTTATTCTAATGTTCACTTGTGTTTTGCTGACAGAAAGAAGCCTTACTGCTCAGTTAAACGGCTTCAAACAATTTGCATAATTACTGTACTGTACACAATACTGTGTATTAGTATGATATACTACATAATGTACCACAGAAATTACACAGCAAGGTGGGTTAAGGAGTGTTTGATATTACTGATATTTCTTGTAGTGGCTGCCTGTCCTCAGCGGTTGGTTGTTTCTTTTAAACCTCAGCTGAAAGATCAGTAAACTAAACTAATGAGCTTTAGTTTTCACAGAAAGTACTAACGATCCAAAGCTGAAGGAAGTAAAGCTGCTTAACTCGAGCTGTGTGCGGAGCTCAGCTGCACAATTTTCCAAACCCCTTAGCTGTAATGCGGATGGACAGGAGGGGGTTCCTGTTCGCTAGTCATTCATCAGAAATGAAATTGAGACTGAATGATTGGGGGAAAAAACCTACAGATGGTTTCCACCTCGGTTAGCTGTGCTAGTGTACTTTAGTGCATGTTTATAGTAGGGCTGAAACGATTATTCGAGTAACTCGAATGACTTAATAAAAAATAATGTTAAGGGTTCATTTAATTCGTCACCAAAGTCCACCTGCAGGGGGCGCGTGTGACCCGGGGAACATGCTATTTTTGGCGCAGGGAGTAGGGTTTTTTTGCACTGAAGAAGAGCACACAGCTCAGAGCAGGAGACATGAAGTAAAGCCTATTTTTTTAATCCCGCTCCTGCGGAATTTTTGACGATTCCCACCCGCTCCCGCCTGCTCCCGCACGCTCTCCCCCGCTCCCGCACACTCTCCCAGTCATATATGAAAATATATTTTTAAAGTTAAAAAACGATCAATGTTCTGTTATTGTAAGTTAGTGGCGCACACTGGCTGTGAAAAACGAATTTTGTTGGCAATATTGTTTTTTAGTCTGTAGCAGAAAAGTCTTAAAGTGCATCAATTTGCCAAAAAATTTAAATAAAAATTTTAATCCGTATTTAAACTGTAAACAAGTTTTGACCATTTAATGCTAAAAAATTTTTATCAGTAAATAATAATTAATTCAAATTGATCAGCAACATCATTTTATATTTTACAAACAAATCTTAAAGTGCCTACAGACAGAGAAAATGACAAAATAACTAAATTACAGGACTTTTTTGTTTTTGTTGATAAGGATACAATGTACATCATGCATGTTTCCCAGAAAGGTTGATTACATGGTCTTAGTTCTGGAGCCAATAAGCCAAACGTTTTAAGTTTTGATCTAATAAAAGTGTTGAGTTTGAAAACTTTTGTGAGGAATATCAGCCAATTGCTTGCTCATTTTAAGGCCTTTCATGTTGCATAACCCACTATTGATATAGTTGTTTAAAAACACAAAAGTATGATTAATCCTATTACTCGATGAAAAAATCGACAGAATACTCGATTCCAAAAATATTCGATAGTTGCAGCCCTAGTTTATAGAGAACAGTGAGTTATATCAGCATCCAGTAGAGATTATAGGTTGACCGATATGGTTTCTTCTAAAGCTGATGCCGATATTTAGAAGTCAGGGTCAGCCAATGGCCGATATATGCTGCAGATTTTTTTTGGCCAATTATTAGACATTTCCCCTCTGTTTGTGTAGAAAAATATCGCACTAATAATAACAAAGGATACATGAAATTTCTCAGCTTTAATGCTCATGCTTTCTTTAGACTATATATATATACATACATGTCTTTGAAATATCAGAATGTAACACCCTTTTTTCACAACTCTTCTTACTGGGCTGTCCAGAGATGCCTGGATATCGTAAAAAATGATAAATATCGACCTCTAGTAGAGATTACTGTACACCTCCACACGATCTGAGGAGACCGTGTGATTATTTAGGCGTGCTGTGATGCTAAATGTCAGGATATAATGTTCCATTACTTGTTAGCTATATTGGCCAAATAGCTCGGAGTGGGGGCTTAAAAACAGATTATCTTTGGGGCATTACAGCTTTAAAGGCATTTTTTTCAATGTTTTAAAACAGGTTCGAATCATAGTTACACACCTCTTCTCACCCTATAACACCCCCCCATCTCTCTCTATCTCTCTCTATCTCTCTCTATCTCTCTCTGTCTCTCTCTATCTCTCTCTGTCTCTCTCTATCTCTCTCTCTTCTGTAGAGACGATGGATCGCTGATATCGGTATTGATGACGCTGCTGTTTTTCACCATCCTGATGATTACGCTTCCCATTGGACTGTATTTCACATCCAAACATCTGTTTGAAGGTAGGCCCTCACTGACCCTGTTCCCAGCCAAAAACTTTTACTCCATAAATAACCCTTTGACAATGAAGATATTTTACCCCGCCATTTATCCAAGTCAAGTAAGTTTATTGATAGTAGTTAAATGGGTAATTTATTAATCATATGATTCATTGTGTCAATTGTGTTGATTGATCTAAATTATTTAATGATCTAAGAAATGTAAGAGGATATTGTAATGTACAATATAATTAGTGTACAATATAATTCCTATAAAGTCTATATGAGCAATGGCCTCACGATGGCCACTGCCTAACTAAGATAGCGCTTTACTGGTGCACAGCGTTCACATGGCTACACACCTCCTGTACAGTCAAGGCCTTTCATGATGGCTAATGCTTGTACGTTTATTGGTGAGTATTTCTTAATCCCAACATGCAGCAGCTGTCAAAACACTTTCTGGAGTGCCGTTGACTAATGCAGCCTTTCTGACAACTGATGCTTGTTGGAATTGGCCTTTATAAACCCCTTCTTTCCATCTGATTCTAGACCTCCTCCTTCTATTATAGACGCACACACATACACACACACAATAATCTGTGCAACAGCCTGATGCTACCATGTGCCGCAATTTCTTATTGGGTTAAATCATTATCATTGTGTGCAGTTTTATCTTATAATTATGTGTAGTCTTATTATGTGAAATATCACTATTTATGTCAATAGTAATTACATCCTATTGATCTCTTTTACATGCTATAACAGACTCCTAACCACTATTTGTGTGACTAGTATTTACACCCCAGCATTTGTATGTATAGCATTGTGTATTTCATACAGAACTTTTTATTGGAGTCTCTGTGTGCATGTGCAATTGTAACATAAGCGGTTTCCCATAAAGCTTTCTGATTCTCATTATTCTGATTATAAATTTTAATGCAAGTCTATGCCATTTGACGTAAAAGACTTACGTTAGTGTCTTTTAGCCGTTTGAATGCCATCCCTCAGTAAAGTGAAAGGGATCATTCTGTCATACGTGAACACACCACAGCACACAGTGTGAACAGCACGAAGTTCTTCCTCTGCATTTAACCCTTTCACCAAGTGAAGCAGCTAGGAGCACGCTGCCCGGGGAGTAGTGTGTGGGAATGGTACCCTGCTCAGGGTACCTCAGAGGTTCCCAGCGCTCTTGGAAATCGAACCCTGATCGCAGGGCGAACTAACCATTAGGCCACCAACTGCCCCTAGTGTGAAGATAATTATAATTTGACCACACATTTTATCCTGATATGAACAGTTAAAAGTCTCTTAAATGCACATGTACACTCCTGTAAGGTGCTGTTTAATGATCAGGCTCTGTCTTCTCTCTGCAGCATCGCTTGGCTACTCCAGCAATGACAGCTACTTCTATGCTGCCATAGTGGCTGTGATCGCTGTGCACGTTGTCCTGGCACTATTTGTCTGCGCAGCATGGAACGAGGGATCACGACAGTGGAGAGAAGGAAAACAGGACTGAAGAGAGGGATGAGAGAGAAAGAGAGAGATAGAAAGACGATGAGTTAGCAAGAAAGAGACAAGTAAACATGTGACCGTTGCACCCAAAATGGCTGTAAACTGGAATATTAAGAAAATGTGTTGAACGTCTGTGTGATGTATGTGGGTGTGTGTGTGTTCAGCTAAATTGGCAGGGCCCTAATCAGTCCTCCAGCAAAGCTCTGAGGTCACTGTGAAGCCTGCAGAGTCTGGACAGTGCTGGGCAGCACTATGTTTTTCCCTGACAAACTTTGTGTTAGGGATGCAACAATATAGGAGTCCGATATCTTTCATATACAAAAGTGTCAAAGTCTGTGTCGATACATAGCGTTAATAATATGTCCAAACTGAATTAGCATTATGGAAAAATGCAGGAATGGCACAATCGGCTACTGCTGGGAGGGGGAAGGCCAGCACATGCTTCCTTCATGACAAATGTTCCTGGACCAGATCTGAGTTGGATTTGAATAACTTGTGTACAGTGTTTTTGTCAGTTAACAAATTCAGTAAAATAGAAATGCAGATATTTTAGTGTGACGACTGAACTTTCCGCTCCTCCAGAGTACAATAAACACAGATCAAGATCTAAATATCTGTCAAGTGCTTATCATTTTTGTAAACAATTGCCGGCCATTATCAGCCATTGTGCAGTGAGTGTTGATCCAGGATCAGCTTGATCCAGGATACAGTTGCTTTCTGTATTCTATATATGTTTAAACCAACAAACAGAAACAAGGTCATCATACTTTCTCTTGGATGTAGTTTTTTTTACCTTCTTGCTGATCCTTTAGGGAATATTCTGGCAGGTTTACGCCTCATTTCTATCTGACGCTTCTGCAGTGTGATGTCTGTTTCTCTAAAAGAACAGAACACCCACTGACACTCACTTGCAGTAGTGGATAAACTTGAAATGTGAGATTAGAGCCTGCCCAAGCCTGGTGAAGCTCAATAATCGGGTTCAGGCCCATTATACATAGGCGTCATGGAGCTCAGGTTGGGATGGGGTTTGTCTTCTTAGTATTTGAAGTGAAAGTGAACCATTTGTCCCATGTGAGCACAACACAGCACACAGTGTGAACTATGTAAAATTCTTTCTTTGCGTTTAACCCATTTGACCCATTCACCAAGTGAAACAGTGGGCAGCCAAAGATGCAGCCCCCTGGGAGCAGTGTGTGAGGATGGTAGCTTGCTCAAGGGTGCCACAGTGGTGCCACTAGTAGTCCTGGGATTCAAACCCACAGCCTTCCGATCACAGGGGCAACTCTCTAACCACCAGGGCGCCAGCTTTTTGTACATTGTCCACTCTCACACACTATCTCGCTCACTTTTGCCCGTTCACATTGTATTTTCAGTCTGTCTTATAACTCACATTCAGAAAAACTCATGGATGGTGAGAGGGGTGTGTTGGATTGGTGGACAGTTCACAGCAGCTCTTTCTCCCTGTTTGCCCAGTGCCACAGACATGTAAAACAGCAGTTTAGGTCAGTAAAACCGCAAAACTGTCTGTGATGATCCATCTCCATTAGGGGCTGAGTTTCAAATGTGGTTGGGCTGAGTCGCTTCTCACACACAATCCAAAATAGAAACCACAACCGCTACATTCAGGTTCAGGATGACAGGATTAGACGAACTGAGAGTTGTTCTAATCCATTGTGCTGCTCTTGAGTGAAAATGAAGTCTAAAAGAACAAATTCACAGCTTCATTTCCCAATGCCTCTGACTCAGGAATTCATTTTCTACAATGTGTTTTATATGAACATTTACCGGCAGAATTCAACAACTGCTCATTGGCTTCTATTATAAAGTGGCCGAGTTATTTCCTCTTCGATTATCTCCTTTGTTTTCTGAGAGACAAAATGACTGTCTGTGGTAATGGACTGGTACGGATGTGGCAGATACAGATTCGGTTGAAAGACTCTGGCGTATTTTAATGCAGTCATGAGAGGGTTGGCAGAATTGTAGCGTTCCCATCGCCGGGAAGAGAGGATGAATAAAAAGCTTGCTGTTTGGTATATTTACATTAAAATACCCTTTATTTGCAGACATTAAACACCAGCCACTAATCAGTAACCCCATAAAGCCTGAGTCATAGGCCCTCCTGGCAAATGTTTAAAGACGCTGTGATTGGGTTTGTGTACGTTTAGTCTTTCGGCAGGATTTTTCCAAGACGCCCAAACATCCATGAGGCGTCTCGGCCGCATCCAGAACAATCGCAGTATGAAATCATAGGAAAAGCTGATTTAATCTTTCAAGAAGCTCTAATTAAGAGAACAACCACCATGTTTGATGGCTGACTTGGAAATCACAGAAATCAGCATTTGGCTTGTGGTAACAGAAAGAGCCCCGTTTCTATGGTTCAGTTGCCACGTCAACTTTTTCCATGGCGATGCTTGCAGGAGCCAATCAGAGACAGAGATTGATATAAAAGCTCCCAATTAAAAAAAAAACTTCAGAACTGTCTTCTCCACTGTAATCTCTTACGCTGTAGAAACTCGACTTCTATCATTTGACACGTTTAAATCGGATCAAAGAGTCGCTTCAAAGCCCAGCGAAAGTGACTCGTCTCCATCGTGCTGATTAAAAGCTTTCAGATATGCGGAATAAGGAAACGTTCTTCCTTCTGTGTAGAATGTTATGAATTTAAGAGGGTTGTTCTTTCAGATTGATGCTCATTAATGTTTTATGTTACATTTCATTTTCCTCGGGTTGTTTGAGAAGGCGACAGCTTTCTTACTGACTAGTTTTCAATCCTCTTAACATGTAAGTGAAATGAATTGATATGGTAAAACAATTGTGAAAGTACAGTTTCACTATGCAACCCAAAATAACAAAGTTCCAGAGCTTCGTAGTGACACACTCCACCTTCAATTCCCCTAATGACCAAAAAGAGACGTGCGACTGTGAAGACATCTTGTAAAGAACACGATAAAAAGGTTCTTCACCAGTTTTATTGTTTTCCTGGAGGCTACACTTAATGTGGTAGATTCTTAACACTCACATCTCAAATTGTCACTGAAAGGTTCTTTCGGGAACCACAAGTGTTCTTCTAGACATCCTAGAGGAACATCCTACTCAGCTCTCTTGCTGACCACAACATTTTGTATTTAGTAATATGCATTTTATAATTTTTTTTGAATTATTTTGTTCTTGATACTGTGTGTCTGTGCATTCATAATATAAGCTGTTTCCTCTGGGATCAATTGATTCTTATTGTTCAACCTAAATCTGACAGCCCCCCCCCCCTTCTTTAATGCTAATCAGAGACTTGTACAGAAGTTTATTTTAAGAGTACATTATTATTATTTATTATTATTATTATTACTTTTGCTGTTAGTATTATTATTGATGCTCATTAGTAATATTTTATAGTGATTTCGGGATTTGGTTGTAAACTGTAACGTCATATAATCTGAGGAACATATTTGTTTTGTTTTTTGTATAAATGTTTTTTGTATATTTCATGTATTCCCTCCATTGCCATTTTTAATGGTACACTGGCCTTTTTTTGGTTTGGTTTGGTTTGGTTTGGTTTTGTTCCCCTCCTCTGGACAACAGTTTTTTTCTTTAAAAAAGAATTCAATAGTTTCTTTTTGACATGGCTAAACCCTCCCCCGCCTCGGAGCAACCAGTCAATTCAATTCAGTTTTATTTATATAGCGCTTTTTACAACCAGGTTGTCACAAAGCAGCTTTACATAGTCCAGGTCTGAGCCCCTAGTGAGTGAGCCAGAGGCGACAGAGGCAAGGGAAAACTCCTTTGCCTTTGTCTCAACATGGTCCTCATTTTATTGGGAGTGTGTTTCCAACAGATCAGTTCATATTAAATGATACAGATAAAAAATAATGTGTGGGAACATGATGGGAAGGTATGGGAGCAGCTTAATTAGCTTAATGATTATGGCCCCAACTTTACGATCGCAACTTAATTACCTTTGTCTTGTTCCCACACCGGACTAAGTCGTGGCTGCAGTAACATCCCGTTTCCACACTGATGTCAGGGGCCACGTATTACAACCCCTGCCACGTATTACAACCACTGAATATATATAGTTTGTAAACATGAGCTGCTCTTTGCATTGTATCAGTTTCATGATTAATGGACCAATAAATATGGTCTAAGGTGACTTCCCTAAAATCTAGGCATGTTTTTTTCTTCTCCTGGAAAGTTAGTCTTTTGCTCTTGGCGTGAAATTACACTGATGTTTGGAGGTTTGCTGCACAATAATAGAACACATGGTTGTTTGTTTACCTCTTTGTCAAGAGAATCCTTTTAAAGAGGTGCCCATGTGTAACAGCTCTCTGATTTCATAAGTCCACGACTTCTGTCCGCTTCCTAAAAAGAAACCAGTGGTGAGAACTGCATCAGTCAGAACCTGCCCGAACGTCGGTGATGTTGGTGCGGAAATTCTGAGAGCACGTCTGAGCAGAAGTGCTGGAGTTTCACCATGTTCCGACACCCCTTCTGTTTCTAAGGCCAATCACATTCTCTCCGTATCACCTCAGTGTCTGCCCTGAGAAAATGTCATCTACTCCCCACCACCCCCAAACACTCACACTAACAGCGGTCCAATAGCCAAAACATCTCGGCCATCCAAAGTTTGCTTCTTTAGTTTTGCCCCTGAGCCGTGAGGCAAATATAGGCTACCTAAGTAATGAAGTTAGCCTATTAGCATGCATGGCTAAGTCATCACACCCGTTCAGTATTCCCTAACAAACTTGCTTATGTGGTTTATTTTATCTATAAACATGAAACAAACTACATTAGATTACCTAAACAGAAACTGAAAGTGTAATATGCTTGAGTCATACGTGATTGTGATTAATTAGGTTTTCACTGGAATGAGTTTTAAATTTAAATGTTTTCAGCCAGCTGTTCCACAATTTCTGGATTATTAAAATTCTCATTTAAATGCATACTCCCTCACCCGGCCAATGCAATATCAGTCAGATTTTAAAACTAAAGAGTCTAATATCAAGGAAAATGGGCAAATCAGATATTTTGTCTTAATGTGAACACCAATATCTTTAAGGACCATCCTAAAATCCCTGCTGCTTCTGTAGCATCCACCCATGCTGGACCTGACTACAATAACATGAGACTATTGGTTATTCAAGAGAAAATTACCCTTTCATTCAGTTTCTTTCTTAATTTCTGTCTTCTTTTCATTTGTTCCTAGCCAGACCTCCCTGTGACCCACATGTGCTAAACAGGGCTATTAGCCACCAGCCCCTGAAAGTTGCAGACCTATTTACAGCTCAGAAATGGCCTCTATTATAAACATCCCCTCGCACATTTTCTACTAATGCACCTTTTCAGTAAAAACACAAATGGTACATATTGTTATATACAGACATGTACATATGGGACATATTACATAAAAATATGTTTGCGTGTATATACTGTACCTGGGGGGTGGGTGAGTCCTTTCCTCTCTGACACACACACGGACATACTGAATAATTCCAGTCTGTAATTTCCTCGGTTTCTGTGAGGAAAAGTGGCTTCTGGAACGCTGCTACAATCAAACAATGGCGCATCACACACGCACACACACACACACCTTACTTTACCTTGTATCTTCTGTTTTGCTTTTCTGTTTGCTTTCTTCTGTTTTTTTTGGTCATAAAAGGAAATAAAGTATATGCCCTGGCCTCTCTGAGGGACCAGATAACGGGGCACTGTAAATTAGTGTATATATAAACACTAACGCTGAAGTTACTCCAGTGTTTTCCACCTAACCTCTCTGCTCTTAACACACATAATGCTTTAACACATAAACAATATAAACACAATACACACAGTTGTTTATGGCTGCTGTACATGCAGTGGACATGCTTTACATGTTTCCACATGCATCGTTTCCTCTTATACAAATAGACAGGGAGGCCCCAGCTACTGAGAACTATTTGCATACTGCAAGATTATTGTTGATCGTAAAACCTACATTAACACATCATTTCAGTCCACATTTTCCAGCTGAACTGCCTTAATTACACCACTGGTTAAGATGTAAACAGAATCATTCAGGGTGGGTTTGGGGTGAAACGCTCTGTTCTGAAAGTCAGAATTGTTCACAGTGGCGGTGAATGGAATCAGAAGTATGCCTCTAAAATCTCCCTCTCAGAAAATGATTCTATGAAATGGTAATGAATGCACTGCCTGGTGCCTGGTCTAAAACTAAACCCATTTATGGTGGAGGGTTACATGCAGACCGTTGTGAGGCAAAATAGTCCCAATAGAAAACTGATTTATGGGGGTTTTCCACTGACTGGTACCTGTTTTTTGGGGTTTTTTTGCTTTTCCATAACTAAAATCTGGTACCAAGGTTCCAAGCGTGCTGAACTGTTATTAAATGATGACGTGTATATATCGGAGGTTACTGATTGGTGGTCGCTATGGTTATGCCAGTGTTGTTAACCGAATGTGAGGATTAGCGTTAGCATTAGCGTTAGCCTAATGTTGCTTCTTTAAGCCTTGTCTGGTGAGGCAATTGTCTCCGTTTTGTGGCAAACAGCCACAAACCAAGATAAGAAATAAGAAATAAATAAGATAAGAAATAAAACCCCTCTGATTTCATCCACGCTGGCGATTGTAATGATGCCGGGTTGTTTACCTCAGCTTAGAGCACTCCGCAGGGGCTGCTGCTCAGAATGTTTGGTCGCTATAGCAACCAGTTGTAGTGGAAAAATGTAAGTACGAAACCAAACTGAACCGAACCGAGATGGTACCAGTCAGTACTGGTTGATCCAATTTATATTTGGATACTAGATGATCCAAATGTACTCAACCTGCTCATCCTCACGGGTTTCAGATCTTTAGGAATCTAGAAGATTCAACAGATTTAAAAAAAAATGAATGTTGTAATACACCATAACGTTCCAAATAAAATCACCTTGCTGGTGCAAAAATACATAATTGTACCTTTCAAAATATCTGTTTTCTAGTTTCTCATTTCTATTGAGTGAATTAAATTAAAGAAATGGGAACAAATGTTTTACTGTGACAGGCTGCAAAGTGTCTAAAGATCCATTAGATTTGTCACTATTTTACCATCATCAGTATTCCATAAAAACATTTAGAAGATACTTGTAGGTCACGTTTAAAAGTTTTCCAGAAATTATCACCGTCTTGTCGCTAAAAGATAAACGTTTGTGGAAAGTGCGGACTCTAAGCTTTCAGTCTAGACCGCATTTTTGTTTGAAGAGGAGGTATTTCATTATGATTACTGAATTGGACAGAAAGTTGTATGCCGTGCAGAATGGAAGTGTTTAGTTTTTGTACAAAAACAACAGTAGAAAAAAAGCTCAAAACTGGTGATACAGAGCGTTAAAGATGAATTTATAATGTAAGTAATAATGGTGCATAAATAATGAATGTGTGGCAGCATTGTGATAATTACAGTTCTACATGTACAGGAATTCTCTGAAAGCTTGATCTGATGAGTGATGGAGGGGCAGCAGTATTTTAGAGCTGCTGGAAGGAAAATGGTGGATGGACATGACCAGAGACTGACCGGAGGAGAGGAAGTGAGCTATACTGATTATATAAGTCCATGAAGGAAAAGGGGGCGGAGCTTTCTCCATGAACATAAATGTCTGCTCTACCACACGCAGAACTATGGGCCCTTGTGACAATATTTAAAACCCTCAGCAGCCCAGAGGCCTTGTTGTTTTGCTGTGTATGGATTTTGCATCAAATTTTTAGAAGTAATTATTCCAAGGTTCAGATGTTAGGAATAATTTTCTTTATAAAATAAAAACTATTTGGTTGCAGATAGATGTTGAAAATGATCCAAATGTACTCAACCTGATCATCCTCACGGGTTTCAGATCTTTAGGAATCTACGTAAAATGTGTCCAGTTTTAGAAGATTCAATAGATTTAAAAAATGAATGTTGTAATACACCATATCGTTCCAAAAAAATCACCTTGCTGGTGCAAAAAGTACATAATTGTACCTTTCAAAATATCTGTTTTCTAGTTTCTAATTTCTATTGAGTGAATTAAATTAAAGAAATGGGAACAAATGATTTACTGTGACAGGCTGCAAAGTGTCTAAAGATCCAAATTGCCCTGATAAAGGAGTTCCAACTCCTCAGCATTCAGCACCAACAGTATACTGATCACTGCCATCATCCAGAACGAGAGCCTTTGAAAGTCCTTTAGGAAACTGTTCCTCAAGACTACATTAAAATAAACCTGTCTTTGGAAACAAAATGTGAAGAAATGAGGTGTGAAGAAATGAGGTGTGGTTCAAGACTTTTGCATAGTACTATATATTTACACTACATGGACAAAAGTATTGGACAACACCATGCTTCAACTTTGTGGAGTCTGTGGAAGAAACTTTCCCATTCCAGCATGACTGTGTCCCAGTGCCCATGGCTGGATGAGTTTGGTGTGGAAGAGCCCTGATCTCAAGCCCATCCAGCACCTTTGGGATGAACTGGAATGGAGACTGCGAGTCAGACTTTCTCATCTAACATCAGTGAATAACCTCATAAATGCTCTACAGAATGAATGGACACAAATTCCCACAGAAACTCCAAAATCCTGTGTAAAGTCTTCTAAGAAGAGTGGAAGCAGTTATAGCTGCAAAGGGGCCAAATCCATGTTAAAATCTATGGATTTAAATGCAGTGTCATTAATGTCCCTGTTAGTGTAATGTCCAGGCATCTCAGTACTTTTCTCCATGTAGTGTATATGGACTTCCAGTCTGCCAGCGACAGAGCTTTAAACGTGGCTGTAATGACTGCTGAAATATGTTAATTCAGTACCTTACACAAGAGTTACAGACCATAAAATGCACTTTTTCACCTACTTTAAGTGAAAACGTAAAAAAAAAAATGTTTGATATTAAATGTTTCAGCACCCTCTTGGTCCCAGAAGGAGTGCTTGGCCCAAACTTGAGAACCGCTGTTCTAGATTCTGTACCAGACTAAAATGATGTCAAGCGTAGTGAGCCGTGTTTATACAAAAAATCATTTTTCCAGACACAATAAACCTCGTCTGAGGCTAAAAATGGCTTTTGACTGGAGAATCTCCACGGCGTAATGTAGTCTGGAAAACTGACCATGGCTTCTGGACCACAGTTTGGCGGGAAAACACTCCAGATGTGTGTGTGTGTGTCTGTGTGTGTCTGAGAGAGAGAGAGAGAGAGAGAGAGAGAGAGAGGCAGGGAGCCTCAGTCCTGCCCCGCCAGTCCCATTTCCCAAATAGAATGCATCCAGTGCATCGTCATGGACACAGCTTGGGCTCACTTCCTGTATTTTGATTGTGCAACAGTAACCATGGGTGATTCACCAGCTAGCGACCATCACCATGGAAACCGTATTCCCTCTG
>JBBJLR010000087.1:14151549-14185824 GCA_037577145.1 Brachypetersius gabonensis
ACACACACACACACACACACACACACACACACACACACACACACACACACACACACACACACACACACACAAATATTACATTTTTATGCCATTGGCGTAGACGTTTAATGTGCCAGTTCAACACATATATAGCCTTTTTATTTCCTCTCCAATGCCATCGGTGAAGCTTCATGTGTTTTTAAGTGTTTAAATGATGTTGATGATAGTAAAATAGTGGGAAATCTGAGCTAAATCTTTTTCTTTGGGGGAACTATTTTGCCTCATAACACCTGCATGTATCCTTCCACCAATTTTAGTAATCTTTTTCTGTACTTAAATTTAGGTAAATTTTATTAGTAGTTGTGTTTTCAAGGGTTCTATATTTAAAGTGCTCTTTAAGTGTTTTGTTTGTATTACTATGACAACTATTATAGCTATAATTATTAGTCTATACACCACACTATATTTCACACATACAAACTCCAAGATCATTTATCATTTACACATTCAAATAAATTGATCTTATTCTTTACACCATGTCCATCTAGTGGTCAGCTACTGTCATTTCAGATTCACTGACACATAACATTTTGGAACACCTCCCGCTCTCTTTTTCTCTGTAGTTATGCCGAGGTCAGGGCAGAGAGGAGGAGAGAGTATGGACTGGAGGAAAGCTCTTCTGATATGGCTACCACCTCAATAAAGGTATTGCACACACACAAACACAGAATAAATTCTGCTAATAGGCTTGATGTTTCATGTTGTACACACCCCTAAAAACAGATCTGAACACATCTGTACAAATGCAGTTATGTATAACTAGAATATCTGGAAGGATAAAGTGCTAAATAGATCATTTAAAGTCAGAAAGAGTTACACACACCTCACTTTAGTAAGACACTAAAGTAATACAGTGACATAAAACAGATTTGGGTTATGTAATAGCGGTCTACATGTGTGAAAATGTCATGGATATAACAAAGAAGTTCTGAAATTTTAAGTTTAAATTCATTCTCCTGTAAAGTTACTATTTTGAAGAAGGTTTTATTTCACCAGTGACAATGAACAGGAGCTCTTATACTCAGAACAATATAAGGCCTAAAACAGAACCTTGAGGTACCCCACAAGTTTTGCAAAGGAAGAGTTATACTTCATATTAAATACCAAGAAGTGGAACACTTTCATATCTTAAGAATGTCATTATCCATTTGTTTCTTTGTGTGCCGTTTCTATGTGTAATATTTCTCTTTGTGTGTGTTTAGGGTCAGGAGGTTTATCTGGACATGTGTGCTCCTATGGATGCATCACGGGACAGAATCAGCGGAGCTCGATCAGCTTCATCGCACAGCTCACGCAAATCATCCCACACTGCACTGTCTGACTCAGCATGTGAGTGACACACAAACACACACTAGCTAGCAAGTTAATGTAGCCAACTCTACCACTGATGTAGCATGACTGAAGTTACTCTAAGTCCTGGGTCATCCCGCACCTGTTGAAGGCTGGGTGACTACACTCAAATTTAGAAACAGTAGCTATGGGATAAAAACATCAGTGGGCAGTTGGATGGACTAGACCAGGGGTGTTGAACTTGTAGTCCAGCATGTTTCTGTGATTTCCCTGCTCAGAAACACCTTGTTCACGTCACCAGTTAATTGTCAGGTTTAGTGAACATGTTTGAGGAGAACCATCAAACTGTGCTTGAAACTGTGCAAATATTTTACAGACAAAAAGTGGTTGGTTAAAGTGTATTACCTTCCAGAATTAATGTAAAAAAATCTTCACTGAATAAGCAATAGTGAATCAGTGAATTATACACTATTACTGTTAAAATCATATAGTATGCTACAGAAATGTTACAGTTTACTGGTTATGAGAAAGGAGTGCAGAGCATGAGATAAATAACGAAAGAAACACATTTCTGTTCGTAACGTGAATAATTTGTATCGTCGTATTTGTTTTGAATCAATGTCTGTTTAAATGAAATCTGCTGTTTATTGTCTTCAATAACGTGTTCCACAGCAAACTCTTCCGTCCGATATAAAGAGACCTGCACTTCGTCACGGCAGTCAGCTTCTATAGGACCTGAGAGTTCCAGCAGACTGTCACACAGCGGATCGAAGGTAAACACACACACACACACACACACACACACACACACACACACACACACACACACACACACACACACACACACACAGTGTTAGTACTGTCCAACTAAGTGTATGAAGAACAGAAGCAAACCTTCTGTGATTTCTCTGCACAGGTCTGCTCTGATAGTTTGCTCTTATCAGCCAGTAGAAATAATTTTTTTGTACTCTAGACTAATACCTGATACCTGTGTGTATGTAAGACCGAACCCTCATCTCTCTCTCTATCTGTGTTTTAGAGCCTGATTCAGAGACGAGCCTCTGAGCCCCTCCCCCCTTCCCCCTCCTGCACTCAGCCCTCAGTAATGGTTAGTCTTGTCTCTCTCCATCTCTCTCTTTCTCTCGTCTCTTTTTTGTCTCTTCCTCCCTGTCTTTTTCTTACCCTATCTCAATACATTTCTTTATTTCATTCTATTTCATCCTTTCATTCTTTTTTGCTCTCATTTGTTCCTCACTCTCTTTGTTCCTTGTTTCCTTTTACTGTCCTCCGTCCTTCTCTCTTTTTTCTTTCTCACCTCCTTTCCCTCTCACTCTCTCTCTTTGGTTTCTTATATCTCGTTTTCCCTGTTTTCCTCTCAAATTTCTATCTCATCTCCCAGTAGCCACCAAATTATTGTCTTTGTCAGCTGAGTTTCAGTGTCTCAGTATCTGCATGTGTCTGTGTGCATATTTGTGTGTGGATGTGTGTGTGTTTAAATAATGATGTGACAGTCATCATTATGTGTAAAACAGTGGTTGTAAGTATATATAACAATTACGTGTGTGTGTGTGTGTGTGTGTGTGCGTGTGTGTGTTCTTAGGCCCCTGTGCAGCACCAGGCAGTGTGTGGAGGATTCCAGCAGCCTCAGCTGGGAGTGATGCACCAACTGAAGGAGCAGCTGGAGGAGAGAACCCGAATACTGCAGGCCGACATCAAAACACAGCAGCAGGAGCTCCACGACATTAAAGAGAAACTACAGCTCGCCAATCTGCAGGTACACACACACACACACATGCAGAAACACACTCACTTTTGCATGCCCTGCTCACCATTATAATATTTCTGTAAAACAGTCAAATTAATATTAACGTTCAGTTTAAGGCACATAACAGATACTGGGGCACAGCTTGGACAGAAACTCCCTCTGAAATCTGTTTCTCTCTGCTGTGTGTGTGTATGTTGGGGGGGCGTGTATAGATGTTGCTGCAGCAGCCGATCCACAGTGATTTCCCCTCCTCGTCTCCGCAGCAGCACCCTTCAGGCCAGCCGGCTCAAAACAGCCAGTCAGGAGTCATCCGCCACAACAACACACACACACACACTCACACACACCCCAAACCCCAACACTGTGCTCCACACACAGCTTCAACGCACACACTGCTCCAAGAACAGCCCAGCAGCTCCACCACGCAGGTAAACACACATAATATTAAAACCATCTGCATAATATTAAACATTAGGCGCACAGCCTAAAATTTACCCTAACCTTAAATATCGCATACACATTCATAGATTTATTGCAGATATGTTTACATCTGTCCATTAACATCTGACTGTGTGTATGTGTGTGTAGCAGAGGATGGTTAGGAGTTCTCTGATGCAGACGGTCAGTGTTCCGGTACAGACACACACCAGTCTGACCATGCCACTCTACAGTAACCCCATGATGTTTTCCCCGAACCACGGATACCGCACCGTCCAGGATTCACACACACACCGGCACAACGACGCAGACAACAGCCCTGATGGACAGTTACGGTACACACACACACACACACACACACACACACACACACACATATACATACATGCCACCAACACCCATCTACACACCAGGGATGTAAATCCGTGACCTCACTACAATTTAACTACTATTTTTATGTTTTTTTTTAGTAAATAGATTGATGAAATTGTGATGAATTTTGCCACGATTTGATTCAAATCGATTTGAGTCAGATTTTTTTTTTTTACTTTCGCGATTCAGCAGTCGCGGCTTCAGTCTGTCACAGATTTTTTCTGAGCACCGAACTAATAATTGTTTGCAGAGACCCCCACACTTTCACAGAAACTGCAGATATCCTCCACAGTTTTTGCTTTTGTGACATCTGGGCCTTGTCCCCCATGCCCCCTTGTCCTCGTGCTGGTTGTTTATGTTTAGGCCTGATGGTTAGCAAAGCAATCAGATGCGTATGAACAGAATGAACATCCGCCGCTCAGTGACGCCCAAAACATAACCAACCAGGGTGAGGGGGCATGGAGGACGAGGCCCGGACATCACAGCTTTTTTAGTGGCAATGTATCATTTTTCATGCATTATTAAGTAACATAAATATTAACATACATTCAGCTACATTTACATACAAAAAATAGCTATACATGTTTTGTTACTGTCCAGAGAACACAAAGAAAGCGTGACTTGGGATGGTGAAATACCGCTGTACTCAGAGACAGGGGGTTTGAAAGTGCCCAATCCGAGAGCGTTATTTATTTCTCCTTGCTGCTGATTGGCTGCTGCCCTTTGACGCGGTTGCAGTCCAGAATTTCCCCTGTGGAGCGTCTCGAGTGTTCTCGTGTTTTGCTGTTTTGTTCATCTTAAAGCCCTGTATTTTATTACTGTAAATTAAATGCATTTATTACTGTATTTACCTGCTTATACCAAAGAAAGCGGCGTGCATGAATTACAGTACAGTCTATACAGGGGTAACATCAGTATTTTACATTCTAGCACTGCGGGAGTTCAGTGTACACTGTACAGTGCGGATTTTCCTTTACATTTACTAAGGGTGATGTATTAAGCTCAGTTTAAAATGAAACTAAAGTGTGTTGGGACCACATTTGGGGGCATATTTAAGGTTTAAATTAGAAAAATATTTTTTGTCATTTTACCACATCACATCTTGTTTTTCCACAATACGCGGGTGCTCTTAGAACGTAACCCCTGAGATAAGCGGGGTTTAGTGTATTAATAAAGTCCTCATATTATTCAGCACATGCTTTATATGACAATTATCCAAACATGTAGCACACACTGATTGAATCATATGATGCATAAAGTACACAAAGACACTCTGTTGTAATAATTTGTTTGTGTTGTCATGTGCAGGATGTTGTTAAATCAGCCGGTTCAAACCATGGTTCCGGACAGTAGTGGTGCTCAGGCATCTCAGTGTAACTCCACCATTCAACAAACCAAGTGAGTAGAATGAAGAGGGGTCCAGGTCCTGTGGTTTGCTCTCTTTATGGGGACCAAATAAGGAATGGGTGATGCAGCTCAGATATTAAAAACTTGCATTTTCACAATAAACATTTTTTATCATATTACAGTATTTGTTTACGTTTTTAATGCAAATTAAATGGAACACAAATAATGAAAAAAACAATATTCAAGAAGGAAAAGGAGGATATTGCTGTGGGTCTAGGGCTTGAATTTGCATGTTAGTTTTTACTCTAAATTTATTCGCATGCACATTCGCTGACAAAAAGCTGGTGTGGCTTGACATTTACTGGATTTTGAGAATACATTTTTGAACATTTTAAATTCTATAGATATGTGTGTGTGTGTGTGTGTGTCGTACAGATATCTGGACCAGCAGATGATGGCCCCTTCATTTCCAGTGCAACAGGTCAACTGCAATGCAGTACTAGTGCCCTCCCCTGTTTTCACCTCACCAATCATGATCCCCCACAACAGCTTCATCACTCCCCGGGCTCCGCCTGCCTACACGCCCCACCCCCAGAGCTCCCAGCACAGCGTGCAGATCCAGCAGCCTCAACAGTTCTTTCAGGTAAAGAGTTCTTTAACTCTGTTGTGGCCCTTGTATTGCCACACATCATGAATATGTACAAATGTTATCATTTTAATTTAATATATATTTAAAAAATGAAAACAAAAGGATTTGGAGAATTAAATGTCATTTTACTGTAAGCATCAACCATAGTGAAGATAAAAGTGAAAATGAGCCTCAAGTCGAGAAACATAAGCATTGCTGAGCTGTGATGTTAGCAAGAACACTCTGTTCCAAATGCAGACTGAGGGACTGCGTCCTCCAGCCCTCAAGACCCTGAACTAGCTAGATCTAGTTTTATAGCCTATTCATCTAAAGACTGACGAGTCATAATCTTAGTGAGTTCTCTCCACTTACATCTCTTTCCCTTTATTGATTCACTCTCTCTCTCCTTCTGCCTCTCAGATGCAGCCACAGGGTCTTATCCATGGAGGCCCCACTCAGGCCTTCTTCCACACCACTAATGTCCCGCCGCAGAGCACTGTGGGATACATACAGCAACAACAGCCACAACATCAACAGCAACCACAACAGCAACAACAGCAGCATCAACAGCACCTTCATTCCCAGCCTCCAGACTACCGGAACATGTTGCCACGGTAACGGCAGGGCAGGAGCGGAGAGGCTGTTGGGATAGCGCGCAGAGCGCTAGGGCTCCGCGGCGTGAGGGAAGGGGATGATGGGGAGGCTTTAGAGCGATGTTTCACCGCCTAGCCTAAAACATCACAACCAAGCCAAAGTCCCTCAGTTCCCATGGAAACACGCGCTCGGTGCTGTCGAGAAGCCCCGCCTCCTGCTGACACTGCAAATGGAGAGCGCAGATTTGAAGTAGGAGGAGCTAGCAGTGGGGGCGGAGTTAGCGCCCATTCACAGAGCCTACGGGTCACGGAGAAGTCTCCGCCCCCTCTGACCCCCAGCGTTATCGTGGTCATTTGACTGGCGTATTGGAGAGAAAGAAAAGTCCTCTAGATGATTTTGGAAGAAATAAATTAACTAAACACAGTGCTTTTTGAAAGAAAAACTGAAAGTCCCTCTGCAAGTCTGTTTCATCACATTAGAAAATATGAGTTTGTGTAATTTTCTTTTTTCTAGACAAATTTTTGTTTTTGTCTTGTTTTTGTTCCGTGTTCTTTTTTTTTTCTACACTGTAATGTTACGGCAGTTTTGCATCCCTGACCAGTGTTGCGGACAAATGGACACAAGAGCAAACAGAAATCTACCTAAGTGGAAGTGGATAAGTGGGATTTTGATTTGTTTACAAAATTAATTTGTCCTGAAAGCACCATTCCTGATCACAGCCTGACAGAGTAATCACAGCTATAAAACCTGACATGAGGCTCGCTTAGGATCCCCTAGGCCAGGGGTGCCCAAACCTTTTTGTCAAAAGTGCTAAAGTGCAGTGTTTCTGGTGGATAAAGGGCCAAAAAGACCAAAACTTAAAACATTTTATACAGAATTATGAAAATATAGAAATATAGAAAATTTAAAAAGCGGTTTGTTCCTTCATTGGGTGAAGTTTCTGTTGGACCAGTCCCGCTCTAGACAAATACATTTGAACTGAATTGAAAGGAAATTAAATTTATAAGTGAACTCAGGCATGCTTGTGCTTCTCTCATGCTTGGAGTTTCAGAAGTTTGGGTTTGGAATAAATGCGAGCTGTTTGCCGTTGCTATAATGTGGGAGGGGTTTAAGTTGTTCTGGTTGAATCGCTTAAAGAATCGAACTAATCCAGAACAGACGGACGTACCCACACACTCAGAGAATCACTGACCCACAGTTATTAAATTCATACTCTTCCTTTAATCCTTTTCCAGCCCAGTCACCTTCCTCCACCACTAGCTCTCTGAACACGCAGGCCTAGAGAAAACCTGAACATTTCACTTTACCACAGAAAGAATGGTTCCAAATTAGCAAAAGACAAAAAAGGCAGATTACTAGCCTTGCATATTCTCACATTTTTTTTGTTTTGGTTTTCTTTGTTTTTTGCCCAATGATCTCTCAGCTGTTCTAAATGTTGTCTTATTGTTTTTCCACATAGCACTTGAAGTTGAGGTTTTGTTTCGGAACAAGTGATTTGGTATTCTTGTAGGTTAAAGTGGGTTACATGTATAATTCAGATAACCTGAATGCCTTTACAATTGTCTGTTAAAGGAGTACCAGCCCAAAAATGTTTTAACCACTTCTAGCATAACATTGAACTGCATTAGCATTGTTAGGGAAAATATTCTTTTTTACCCAGATGATCCTGTATCCACAGAGTAATGTTATATTGATTATGAGATTGAAAAGTTCGAAAAAGGTTCGATGTGTTTTCTCAGGTTATGTGTGAAAACAATACTGTCAGTATTAGCCCACAGCAGGATGGTGGAAAACCACTGGTGTTTTAACCCCTTCAGTTTTGGCTCAGGCTATGGTAATGGGGAAAATGAGATGGGCTGGGATGGACATGCTTATATGTGTGTGTGTGTATGTGTGTATGTGTGTGTGTCCGTCCTCTCATCTGCGATTGAAGATTGTGTTGGACTGTCCATGTGGACTGAAACAGAACAAAGAGATGTGATGGAAGCTAAATGAGGTATTTATGTTAAATGACAATCTGACCATGTTCAGAAGGGCTTTAGAAATGGACCTGAGTTCTCTCGTGTTTTTGAAATGCCTGTGATTCAGAAACACACCCATACACCCCATTAATGTAGACCAAAATGGGACATTTTGAACTTTTTCCCTAATGGGACACGAGCTGTTTCCATTTTAGCACTTTTGACTTTCGGGGAAGAAAGAAGTACAGTAGGTTTGATTTAAGGAAACGTCGCTGTCATATCAAAACCTAACATCTCTTTACAACTCATTTTCATTTTTTACACATTTTGGTGCTTTTTGGCTTTTGAAATCTACAGTCCATAAGCAGTTTATAATAAACAGACAAACAAACAATGGGCCCTATCATAGAAAAGATCCCATTTTTAATATAGCATATACATACAGCCCACATATTGTTTTGAGTTCACTGTTCTGGTGATGTCATGAAAACAAACACATTTGGATACATCCACCTATTCAGCCCACAACAGTTTAGCCCCGCCTACTCAGACTGAGGTTGTAAGGTGTGTTTGAATGAGGCCTGATACAGAGCTACCAGTCAGAAATACGCTCATTAACATATGTCAGAAAAATAGTGAGATAAAGAGAGTTCGGAAAATGACAGAAAATAATTTTAACAACCCTACAGATGCTAAGAGTAATATCAGTAATCTTCCATTACTGATATTACTGAAAGTAGAAACGTCGAATACAAAAAAAAAACATGTAGGATATGGGGCTTTAAACTAAAAAATTATTGATCTACATTGATAAAGTTTTCCCTCCATTTTACTGTTGGAGGTACATGGTTTTCTTGTGACAGCGACAACATTAAGCCATTTGAAACTGTGGTGTAAGCGAGGAATGTGTTGTGGAGCACCAGAATGAGTCCAAAGTAAATTCAGAATACTTTTCAGTTGTTCTCTTTTGTAATACACCACATGTACAAGAACAGGTAGTGCTGCTTAAATAAATATATATATATATATAAACTCAAGAAACGCTAAGATGATGGAAACGTTTAGGATGTATCGTTCGGCCCTTTTGTGATGTGCAATGTCGATTTTAAAAATGAGAATGTTTAATTTATACTTTGAGATTTTGTATGTGGTTCTGCTGATTTTATTTGTGTGTCTGAGAGAGAGAGAGAGATACATGCTAGTTTAAACCTGGACTGTGTACATCACAGCAGGAAGTATTTTTGTATAAAAATTTCTCCGACATTCCTTCAGTCACAGGCACCGTGGAAAACAATCCCTACACACTCAGGTTTCTCTCAGAAATACAATTTCTTAATGTTTTCTACATCCGCCAGCTTTGCATCCATTCACACATCCTTAACGTCACACACACTTAACAGCCACAAGCGCTCTACACACGTACAGGTTGGAGAAGTTCAGCACTCCTGGGCTTTTCTAAAAATTGTGACTTTACAATGAAAATTATTTCACATTTCATGAAAAAAAGATTTCATATTCATATTCATTGTCTGGTTGCATTGCTTTGTATCCATTACTGATATTACTGAAAGTAGATTACTTTGAACTCTAGAACCATCACCACCACAAACCCCAGCCTAGTGTGATCTCTGAAACTAGCATGGCTAACAGTAATCAGAAGCTAGTACTGACTAGCACAGTTAAGCAAACTGTGCTCGGTTCAGTACTCTCTAGAACAACCCAAACCAGAGTTCTGCCCCCTATAAAAATAACAGGGCTGAATTGGCAAGGCTTGCTGAAACCTAAGTTGTGAACGTTCCTAGTTTCTATTCACAAACTATCTTGCTAGCAAGTGAGAAAAGACCCCTTGTTCACTAAACAGAGCACTAAATAAGGAACAAGTTAATTATACACACTCTGTTTACTGCTCCTCACAAACAGAAAACAGAAATGGCGCTTTGGATTGCGTTCTGTGTGAAGTTGGATTACTAGCATCAACTCTCAGGGCTAAATGTGGAGAGGGACGGGGAAGTTGCAGATGCTCAGTTACTTTTACACACCATTACATTTTGGGACTGCTATATGCTGCATACACACCTGGGTATTATGCAGTTATCATCATTATGCAGATCATTTTCATGCTTGCTAGAGAAGTAAAATGAACAGTTATTGTTGTATGTCAGGTGTTGGCTTCTGTTCATTAGTGGAAGGGCCGAGGCGAAACCGTTACTGCACTCTCACAAGTGTCTTAGTGCTAAGTCAAGAAGACTTCAAGGAACAGTCTTGTGTTTTTCGGCCTCCTGCCTATTACCACATAATCATTTTCCTGCTGTTAGGTAAAAAAAACACATAATAGAAGCCAATGGTCAGATGCTAAAACTAGAGCGAATGGCTGTTAGCTTCTCTGTGATGACGTGCTGATCGAGAGACAAAGGTTAAGGAAAGTATACCTTGGAGTGTTCTTTAAAGTGAGCGACAGCCTAAAGGTTAAAGTCCCAGACAGAGCTGTTTGCTGTGTCATTTGAACATGTTCTGCCAGGCTAATTGTTCTTCGTCTTTAGTGGTTTAGTGATTGGGCGTGTTGAGGTAGATAAAATGGTACAATGTTGTTTTTTTTTCTGATGTTTAATTTCTTGTGAAATGTTTGTGATCTGGCTTCCAACATATTTCATTTGTCTTTTGTTCTCTCTCTCTCTGTGTCTCTATACATCATTGCTCCGGCGGGGCTGCAGGGTTGTGTGTGTGTTACCTGTCCAAGTGTCAGCACTAATGTGCAGTGGCAGGTCAATCAGTGTGTTTTGTCAAACCAGTTGAACGGATTATTAGGAAGAAAAAAAACTGCTCCTGGTGCAAAAACGGCCATTTCTCCTCTTACGGTGCACGGCGCACGGCGCACTCTGAACATGTTGTAATATAGAATGTACAAAAATGTTTAGAAAAAAATATATATAGTTGTTTATTTTATAAAATGTCAAATAGATTGAAATACATTTATATACGTTGTTTGATTTAAAAAAACAAAGTAAAAGAAACAGAAGTATTTTGTAACAGAATAATTATTGAAGTGTCTTATCGGGGGGAGGTGGAAGCTTTCTATTCTTCATTTCAGCAGGGTGGTGTTGCACAGTCTATTATATTGTATGGCTTGTTTTTTTTTCTGTATATATACCATTGAAATAAGCTTTAACATATTGTTAATATTGTTTTAAAAGAAATTAATAAAAAGACGTTTACATTCTGAAACAGCTTGGATATTAATTGTCATAGTGATATTGAATTATTTTTATTCAATCTGGATAATGTGGTTTAAAAATAAATATTTTTGAAAATCACATGTTTCCTGTTGTGGGTTATGTGCAATCATAAACATGCAAAACATAAAGTGTGCCCACATGCTGAACATTAAGGAAGCCTCCTGTGAAGCAAAGCAGAGCTGAGGAGAGCAGAGAACATCCAGGGTACTATAACATGGATCTTATATGATGTTACAGGTTCCACTAGAAGTGGTTAGAGAAATGGAGAAATTCAAAATACGTTGGAGAATTTGGTGAAGGTAGAAGTTAGAGAAAAGTTAGAAATGTTACAGAAAAGTTGGTGAAGTTAGAAGAAAATTACAGAAATTAGAAAATTGTTGAAGTTGTTAGAGGAAAGGTAAATAGATTTAGAGGAAAGTTATTAGAAAGGCTTAGTGAAAAGTCAGAAACGTTTGTGAATAGTTAGAGAGGTTATAGAAATTAAAGAATTAAACAAGTGAAAAAGTTGTATAAGTTAGAGAAAAGTTGGAGAAGTTTAAGGAAGGTTGGAGATGTTAGAGAAAAGTTGGAGAAGTTAGAGGAAAGTTACAGAAATGAGAGAAATGTTAGAGAAGTTAGGTAAATGGTAAAAATGGAAAGGTAAATAAATTAGAGGAAAGTTAAAGAAATTTGAGAAAAAATTGAGGTCAGATAAATGTTGGAGAGATTAGTGGAATGTTGGAGATGTTAGACAGAAGTATTAGAGGTTAGAGAAAAGTTTAAAACAGAGGAAAAATTTCGAGAAAGTTGGAGAGGCTAGAGAAAAAATGGACAGGTTAGTGAAAAGTTGGAGAAATTAAGTTGAAGAAAAGTTGAAGAAGTTAGTGAAAAGCTCAAGTTAGATAAAAGCTGGAGATGTTAGAGGAAAGCTGTAGAAATTAGAGAAAAGGTTGAAGACATTAATAAATAGTTGGAGATGTTAGGGAAAGGCACATCAAACCACTTCACATCAGAGGGGGCCGTGTGTAGAGAGAGTCAGACTTCTGCTTTCTGGGAGTTCACTTTATGGAGGACCTGTCCTGGTGTGTGAACACTGCAGACCTGACAAAGAAGGCTCAGCATAGGCTTTATTTCCCAACAGTCCTCAGGAAAAATAGCATCCCCCAAAAACTGCTGGTGTCCTGCTATTGCTATTCATTTCAGAGAATCCTGTGCTACTGTCTGTGTGTGTGGTTTTCCAGAGGAAATCACTCCAGTGGATTGTAAAGACTGCCTAGGAGATCATGGGCTGTCCTTTACCCTCTCTGGATGAACTACACAGCTCTCACTGTCTCAGAAAAGCAGAAAATATGCTAAAAGACTCATCACACGATCATGACTAAATCCTTTTGTAATTATATATATATATATCTTATTTTATTTGATTCAGTATTTGTTTTAGTATTCTTTGACGCCGCAACGACTGCACCTAATTTTGTTGTACCTGATACAATGACAATAAATATATTCTGATTATAAATCTGAATGGTTGGGAAGGTTAGAGAAAGGTTGGAGAAGTTAGGGGAAAGTTGGAGAGGTCAGAGCAAAGCTGGAGAGGTTTGAGGACATTTTGAGAAATTAGATGAAACGTTTGAGAGGTTAGAGGAAAGTTGGAGAAGTTAGAGGCCATTTGGGGAAATTAGAGGGTATTTTGAGAAATTAGAGGAAAGTTGGAGAGGTTAAAGAACCTTTGGAGAAGTTAAAGTAAAGGTAGCGCCTCCCTACGGTCAAGCAGATCCTCTGTGCTCCGAGCCTGTGGGTGGCGGTATTTCTTTAGTCCAGACAATTTGAAGGCGAAGAAGAGACGAATCTTCCCCGCCATTCGATCTGAGTTAGCTTGGTCACCAGTTTGTTTATGTTTTGTTCCACTTCCAAAGATTGACAAACATTTTAGAGAGGTCTGTAAACTTACACTCAGCAGAATAAGAAGCACCACAGCTGCCTTTCTGCCTTGTTAAAAACTGTAAAAGGTTTAAAGGGCTGGAGGCTGTTTCGGGGCCAGTGAGAGCAGGAGTAGTTCGACTGGCTAACTCGATTTGTTTTTAGGGGGTGTTGTTTGGTCTGTAATGGCCTGAATGGCAGAGGGAGGCAGTAATTCAATTGGAGCTGGACTTCAGGCTGCTTTGGAGCAGCTCTGCTCCTCCAGAACCCTTCACCTCAAACCCGAGACCCCTGTTTGTGTGGCCGTTATTGGCATTGACAGGTTCAGTATGCTCCTTTATTAAAATATTCTTAACAGCACTGTCAACACTTTTGCTCAGAGTATGCAGCTGGGACACTTAAGATTTGGCCAGAAATGAAACCCGAAAGGGAGGAACTGGATCTCTGTATTAAAGATTTTAAGATGCTAATTGCAGATGGCAAATCTGAATCTGATTATTATAGAGGGAATTCGACTACATGTTCTACATTACTGCGTGGTTAAAGTTAAACAGAAGTTTGGAGGTTATACAGAAACTTGCCAAGTCAGAATTCATCGCAGTGGAGGTGAATGGAACCAGACGTCTGCCTTTAAACATTCCCTCACAGAAAGTTATTCCATGGAATAGTTATAAATGTGCTAACTGACACCTGAGATGTTGCTTTGCCAGAGTTCTGAGACGCTTCTGGTCTTAAAACTAAACACATTCATGAAGGAGGGATGCCATGGGGCAAAATAATCCCCAAAGAAAACTGGTTTAGTTCAAGACATGTGAATCTTTACTGATGGGTTTGGAAAGGAAATAAAAATGCCTATATTTGTTTTTAGAAACATGACGCCTGGTTCCATTCACCACTTTAAACAAATCGGTACATTTTTCTACAATGAACCATTTTACACCAAATCCCACCTGCAGAAGTGTGTTTAAATCGCAACCATTTAATTGTATTGAAAAATCTGTGAAATTCATCTTTAGTAAGAAACCAAAAAGAATCTCAGGGGTTTTTTTTTTGTAATAGTTGTCCTTCCACTGATGAACCGTTACAAGTCTTCTTGCAGGTATTTGGCCGATGAGAGAACTTCAGAGAGCTACAGCTACGACGTTACCCTCACTGATGGGACATGGCGAATAAAGTGTCACCTCAGCTCTGCGCTTAATCGTCTGGTTCAGAGGAACACCCTGCATTGCAGCTCCTGTGTTTCAGTCACTCACATTTCCTTTGTGTACGATGAGAGGAGGCTTGGCCAAAGCTATGTGTGTATAGAGGAGCTCGAGTGTGAGGCTAAGGACGCTGGAATATTGTCCTCTATTAAAGACTTGAATTCTCTTCGGTGGTGGATTCGGGACAGCGTCAGAAACTATGTGATGTGGAACGCTGATACACCCCTACAGAGCAGTAGAAAACATTACTTATCATTATGGAATAATGAAGATCCTCACGGTGGAGTGTGGATTCCCAGTACTCCTCCACCAGACGTGGTAATTGATGGTAAGAGAAGCAGAGTAGGTTTTACACTGCATACTTACAAGTTTTTTTGTAAAAGCAGATTGTTGCTGTTAGACATGCCGTGACTGTATCAATGGGCATCAGTTTCAGACTGAAATCAGCAGAAAATATCAAATTTGTTATTCGCAGGGGGAAAAGTAATTGATCCAAACCAGTTGTTTGTTTTTAAGAAAAAAAATCAGCTAATTCACTACAAAGCAACTGTCAGCCAGTAAGGTTTCAGTGTTGATACTGTGTCAGATAAGAAAGCGGTACCATACCCTGTGTAGTGATTGTGTTTTAGTGACATGATTGTATTTTATGGGTATTATAGAGCACTCTTGTAAGTGATGCTTTTTCCATAATCATTAACCATAATTAA
Source organism: Brachypetersius gabonensis (assembly GCA_037577145.1). Lineage (NCBI taxonomy): Eukaryota > Metazoa > Chordata > Actinopteri > Characiformes > Alestidae > Brachypetersius > Brachypetersius gabonensis. The sequence goes on from JBBJLR010000087.1 coordinate 14,167,025, forward strand.
GACTTTTTGGTGTGGAGATATGCCTTTGTTAATTTTATTTTGTCCCAACAATGCTTTGTTAACTATTATATTAGCGTTCTCCTTCAACTCCTTCAAACTATTGCATTGTTAATTATTAACTATTAAAACTATTAATCTCAGGAGTTTATTTCCTGAACTGGAGATGAAAAGCAATATGGTTTGATCTCTGAGGTTTGAATTCTGTGTCCTTGACAGTGTCCAAAATCTGTCTTTTGGGCGTCCTCGATGCTTTCCTTGCCAGTTCCAGGCGACCCCTCCCTCTGCTGGTCAGAGTGCTGCACAGGTCTCGTTTACGGTACTATGGAAAACGTGGACTGAATATAGACTACCCGTTTCAGGTGAGGTGTTACTGGAACAAAACAGCTGTGGTTGATGTTTTTGGACATTGTGCGTCTTCTGGTTTGTGCTGAAGTCTTTGTTTTTGCTGATGGTTATCCATGTGGCCCAAGTCTTTCTATGTTCACTAAAGCTGGTGTAACTTGTCCACATCAGTGCAGGTGTGTGCCATATTGTTATAATAGCCCTATAGTGCCACCAGCCACCTGAATCCACAAACGGGTTAAAGCTTCTCTGCTGATAATGACACCATTATTGGATTGGTATCTCTTAACAAAAGAAAAATCTAATCTTGTTATTGTCTCAGGCTTATTTTGAGGTGGCGGATCAGAGCGGGGTTATGTCCATGGTGCTGTGGAATGATCTCTGTCTGGAGTGGTACCACAAGCTCCTGGTGGGTTCAGTTGTATATCTGCAGAGCTACTCACTGAAGAAGAGCTACCAGAACCGTTCCAGACCTCAAATCAGCCAGCTGCCCCTTATTACTTTCCACAGCACAGGTACTCTGACTAACAGCAGAAGCTCTTTACCTTCTCTGTGTACTGAATTTTTTCTGCCCACTCGCATTCTGCGAAAACCAACCCCTTCCTGATATTCTTACCCTAACCATAAATGCAAATGTGTTTTTGAAGAAAGTTGCTAGGTTGCCAGCAAGATAAGATCTGAAACAAGTTTGTTTAAAGGGGACATATTATGCAAAACTCACCTTAGTTATAAAAGGTCTATGGGCTATGCAAAACATGTTCATGAAGTGCTGTGCACAAAATCACTCTCACATAAAGGGATATCACCAGCTTTATTCTACAGCTTTATTCTCTGTAACGTCCCACTGGGCTAATTTGCATAGAACCGCCCCATATCTGTTAAGACCCCACCCACTAGATTAGTTGAAGGTCCACCATTTTGTCTGCTCGTTTTACGAGCATGGATAGGCCGAGCGCTGTGGCTACAGGCAGAGGCAAGTCACACATGAAGTGTTGTGTTGTTGCCACAAAGAACAGCACAAATCCTGCACTTTCTCCCAGAAAAACAAATTCTAAGAACTGTGTGGGTTTCATTTCATTTTCGATGCCTGTGTCCCACCAACAATCCATTTCGTTCCACCTTAAAAAGTTCCACCTTAAGTATTTAAAGGTGGAATGGAAAATTGGAATAAGGAGCTGTGAATAATAAGCTATCTTCAGCGTTGTGGAGGATCTGAAAGTGACAATCTGGTCATACGTGAACACACCACAGCACAAAGTGTGAACAGCACGAAATTCTTCCTCTGCATTTAACCCATTCACCAAGTGAAGCAGGGGGCAGCCAGGAACACAGCGCCCGGGGAGCAGTGTGTGGGGACGGTACCTTGCTCAGGGTACCTCAGAGCTGCCTAGTAGTCTTGGGAATTGAACCCCGACTTTCTGATCACAGGGCGAATGCCTTAACCACTAGGTCACCAGCTGCCCCACAATCTGTACCTAATGTCTGTCACAAGTCAGCAGATGAGAGAAGTAAGCACTTTCAAATAATGAATGTGTTTCTATTGAACATATAGGGCTGGATAGCGCCTCTGTTTTCAGGCCTTTTCCATATGTGTCAAACGAGCAGCGTAAGGGGTGGGTGGAGCATGGGATGGGTGGGCCGTGGCCAGCAACAGCTTATTTGCATGAAAGAGACAGAGCCTTGAAACGACTCATTTTAAAAGGGGCTGAAACTGTGAAGAATAAAGCTGGTGAATCTCTTTCTGTGAGAGTGATTTTGTGTAAAGAACTTCATGAGCATGTTTTGTAGCCCATAGTCTTATTATAACTTTTTTTAAAAAAGTGAGTTTTGCATATGTCCCCTTTAAGCCAGCAGTGTCAAAACGTTTTAAGCCAAAACGTTCGTTTTTCAGAGGTACTTGTTAGCAGAAATGAATGCCACAGCAGTAATACTAGATCAATTATTTTTTAATCTTTGGAGTAATGAAACACATAAGTGTTCAGCCTAGGGTGTTACAAAAAGTCATGAAGAACTTTTTAACATCGGCTCAACTCATGACTGCCACCCTCTGGTTGTCAATACAAACTCTTTATGTACGTATACACACCGTCCAAATTTTTTTTTTAATTTATACCAACAGTACTCATAAGTACCTGCCTGGAGAGGCATCCCCCTAATGTCCGAGGGGATTTGCATCTTTGTCACCTTTTCACACCTCCCTGTTATTGTAATAAAATCGCAGTATGTACTTCTGAGAATAGTGAGATCTCGTCAGTACTTCAAGAACACTGACCTGTATGTTCCATTATGCAGTTGTGTGAATAGTCACCTTTAATTTAAAGTAAAACTCTGAATAAAAGAATTATTTGGGTGTGGAAGTAGCCTAGTAAGTAAAATATCAGCCAATGAAGTCAATGGCCACAAAGTTGCAGGTTCAACCCCCACTTTCTACCATTGTGTCCATGAGCAAGACCCTTAGCCCTCAGTTACTTAAGAGGAACTTTCCTTGTAACTAATGATTGTAAGTCGCTCTGGATAAGGATGTCTACCAAATGCCATAAATGTAAAAATGTAATTGTATTCATATTTTTAATAGCGTTTTTTTATGTTGCACTACTAACTCTTTTTGTCCATCCCGGCTTATCAGATGACAGAAAAAAAACACACATTATGGCATATCATGGATACTGACACATTTTTGCCACAAAACCCACCACTAAGTATTACTGTTACTGTGGCACTCATGTGCTGTTGCTGTTCTGCACTTGTTCTGCTTTGAGACATGGAACTGCATTACTCCTGTTTATTAAATGTGTTTTCATAAAGTGTGTGTCTGTATGAACAGAGATCTGCTTGAACCCTCGGAATCCTACAGCTGTTGTGACTGTGGTTCCTCCTAAAAGTGTTCAGCCACAATGGAGCTTACCTGATGTCACCTATAACTTCTGTACAAGGTACACATACACCCACTTCCTGTGAGTGCTTATACTGTATATTAACAATAGCCTGAGCTTGAGGTTCTAGCTTTTGTTTCTTAATTTAAGAGCAGTTACACTGAAGCACTCCTGTTGTTTCTGTTCAGTGTTTGGGTTCCATTTAATTAGTATGAGCAATAAAAGTGAACAGAGCTTCCTGCTATAGGCAACAATTTCAGACAACTGAAAGCTGGAGAGGACTGATCTAAGATCATTCCTTTGTATTTGTGGCTTCCCAACCTCCAACCCCTTTTTGTTTTAGTGTGTAATGATATCCGTTTTTACTTTATGTACAGAGTTGGTTTGTTTGTTTATTAATGTGCAAGTTCTGTATACTCGTGGCATTATATTCTCTGGGGTAAATTACTACAAAATTCCGTTTGGTGTGAAGAGCGCCCAGCTGTGTGCTTTCAGTGATTGATTAAACATACCACTGAGTCACTTTGGGGTTTGAATGGTGTTTTCTCTGCTTTTTAAACTCCTGTTTGAGATCATTTTGAAATTGCATCATTTTGTAAATAAAACCACTGTGTTTATGTGAATGCATTGAATTTAACTAAATTTCTTGATTTAGTTTTATTTCTTCTTTTCCTCTTTAGATCAGAAATCGAGTGTCTAGCCAGTAAGCAGGCCTGTGACGTCATTGGGCTGGTGACCTATGTCAGTCGTGTGGAAAGAATCAGAAACAAGGGAACTTCCAGTAGTAAGGCCACTCTTTCAAGATTAATGTGTCAGTCTGTACTTCTGCTGCTGTTTCAGTATCTCACTGAAACATACACTTTTCTAGAATTTCCAAGGCTCCTGTGTGTACTTTCTCATTAATAATGTTTTGTTAAATTCCAGATTATGAGAGAGGAAATTAATTACACTCATTTTTCTGTGACGAAATAATAGTTCATTTATTAGGTGACAAGTAAACAATGTGGAGGTTTGCTTAAAGAATGTCAATACCTCTATTTTTTAAGTCTGTGTGTCTGTGTGTCTGTGTGTCTGTGTGTCTGTGTGTCTGTGTGTCTGTGTGTCTGTGTGTCTGTGTGTCTGTCAGCCCTTGAGAAATTCTGGACATACCGCTGGGTCCATGCTGTTGATGGGACTTCAGACTCTCCTTTCATTCTGGAGATTTTTGCCTCCTCCCAGCCTGACATCTTCAATAACATCTGTCCCAGTAAGACACTTTTCCTCTCTTAAAGGGGCAATATAGCCAAACATACCATGGTTACTGTATTCAGGCATTGCCAAACAAAATTCCAGATGCAATTTTGTGGCTGCTAACAGGCCAAGGCTACATATCAGGTGGACACATATAAACTTGACTTGGACCACAGAGAGTAAATGCTGGATATGATACTTACCAATATTTCAGTTTACACATCAATCATATAACAAGGGTTATTTCTCCAGTTTGGTGTCTAGCACAGGTCAGGATAAATATAACCTAGCACAAGATTAACATAACATTATGGTCATTTTTACAGTTATTTAAGAGCACTGGTCAGAATTAGTTAAACCAGAGGATATATCTGTACTTAGATTGGAAGCACAGGATTCATATGCATAAAAGTAACTGTCTGCGTAAGCTGTGATAGAATTGTATTGCTTAGAAACATGTGCAATATTAACAGAACTCCACCTTCCCAATTTACCAGTTTAGTTTGACTTCCTTTAGGAAGTAGTCATTACATAGTTATGAAATCTTTAAATTAGTTTTTAGAAGAGTGCACAAAATATAACTGTTGGAAATTATGTATTATTATTATTATTATTATTATTATTATTATTATTATTCACATACTACTGGAATATATACAATAGTGCTTCTGTCTTCATGCTTTTGTTATTAATTGTGTTGTATTTTTGAGCAGAAAATAAGCACAGACTAAAACTATGAAATGTTACAATCATATGTTCTTATAAGACTCACAAGCAGCTATGAGATTCCTAAACAGATTCTGCTGACTTCAGACTGATCATGAATCTTATAATCCTAGTAGCTGTGACAAGCTATTCTGCTTTCATGATCCAATCATCATTATTTCTGAGCATTTTTGACCAACTCATTCATTGTACCTAATTGAACAGTGTGAAGGTAAGTGTGGGCAGTCTTTCTTTTTGTGAACTTAAATCAGTCCTACTTTTTTCAGTGACTTATCTAGTGTGTACTCAAATGAGAGTGTGCCGGGAGCCGTGCTGCTCTGTTTACTTGACCAGCAGCGCTGAAACACAGCTCTTCATCACAGGTGAGTGAATGCTGAATCTTACATTGTCTCTAAAGGATAATGAATAAGCTAATTGTGGGGGTGGGTGTGGGTGGGGTACATGTTTCATTCATAAATGCATAATTGATGCACAAGTGATGGAAACATTCTGACAGTGAAAGGATTAATGCCCTGTGTGTGTGTGTGTGTAGGCTGTCACAAGAAGCAGCCGTACGTTTCAGACCCTAAAGTGAAAGCCTTCATCCAGTGGACTAAAACCCTAAAGGACAGCGTCATATTGAGGAAAACCGCAGTGGGGGGGCATTACTGTTATCCTCTTTCCCCACCCACTTTCACGCCACACAGCACAACGACCAACACTGCAACCAGTAAGAAAAAAATAGTTACTATGCACTAATTATATGGATCCCATATTTCATATATCATCTACAATGATCATAAACACCACTTCAAGTCAAGTAGGTTTTATTGTCTTTTTGACCATTTACACACGACACACACTGAAATGAAACAACGTGCAGCGTTAAACAGCAATACATTTAAATTTGATTGTGCAAATATAGCATCAACAGGACGAAGAATGTGCAGTATAATAAGTAGATGCGTATTTACACAGGTAGTTAAAGTCTGAGGAGTTTGGAGGGAACAGTTTTTAGTTTCAGTTCCGATTGAGGAATCTGGTGGCCTGAGAGAAGAAACTTCCTAGTTCTGGCAGTGGAGGCGCATATGTTACGGAGCCTTTTGCCAGACGGGAGGAAGGAGGAGAGTGAGTGGTGAGTGGGGTCATCCACAATGCTGGTGGCTTTTCGTATGCAGCGAGGGATGTAAATGTCCGTGACAGAGGGGAGAGACACCGATGATCATCTCAGCTTAATCACAGTCCTCTGTAGGGTCTTGCGATCTGAAAGGTGAAGTGAAGAACATTGATGATCTGTTTGCACTGGTACTTGTAAAGGTGTTTGATATTTTAGGGAGTGAGTTCTTTAAGTTGATGTTGGAAACATGAAAAATAAGTGAGCATAAGCATCAGAGACACACTAGCAAACTGATTTGTTGTAAAACTGAATCAGAAGATCTCCAAAACAGCAGGTCTTGTGAAGTGTCGCCGGTATGCAGTAGGCAGTAGCAGCAAAAGTGCTCCAAGGAAAGACAACCAAAAATGGGCATGTGAGCATCAGAGCTGCACCATGGAGCAGTGGAAGATGGTGGACTGATCTGATAAATCATATTTTTCTGTACATTATGTAGTTCTGATTATGTGGAGGACTGGGTGCATGCATCCCTTTCCTGGTGAAGATGGGAAGAAGGGGTGTTGGCCGAGCTAGTGTGATGCTCTGGGAAACGTTCTGCTGGGAGACTTTGGGTCCTGCATTCATGTGGATGTTACTTTGAGATGTACCACCCACTAAACACTTCTGCAGACCAAGTTCACCCCTTTTTGGAAACAGTATACCTTAATGGCAATAGCCTTTTTCAGCAGGATAATTCACCAAATGTTTAAAACATGCTGGTTTACACCATTTTTACCCCAAGTGTTGACCAGCCAAGACATGTTTTGTCATGTCTGAATATACTACTTTTGTTTATTACAAGGCTGATGTAGGTAAGAAGTTCTTACTTATAACCTATGAGAAATGTAAGTCAAATGTAAGATTTAGGCTAGAGGATCTTAGGCACCATGTCTAATGAGTGTCACATTTCTTTGTACCATTTCTTAAGAACATGTGTTAGTCATATTGTCTTTGGCAAAAAAAGATTTTTTGTGAAATGTTTAATTTTCTCTTTCTGTGTGCTGTAGGTCAGGCAGAGTCTACATCATTAATGGCAGTAGCTGACCTGCAGGGGGAGATAGAGCGTTTGCAGTATCGAGAGTGCAGGAGAATGGTTATTCAGGGCTATATCAGTGCAGTGAAGTACCACCACTGGCCAGAGGAGGAGGTGCCATCTAGAGTTAATGCTACACTGCACAAGTCACAGAGGATCCAACAGGTATATATATATATATATATATATAGTTTTCCCATTTTAATAAATATTCACACTGACTACACATATATACACACACGTGTACCATGTGAACATATTTGATTAAACATTGTAAGAAGAACATGTGGGCGATCCTATAATGGAAATCAGCAAAGAATGTTGGAATGGAATAGAATAGAATGGAATGGGGAAAAAAAAACTAATCAGATTGGATTCAGGCCATGGTCAGTGTTTAAGTACTGGTATCAGGAGAAACAAATTATGCCATATATAAATTTAAGGTCAGATTTATGCTCCCAGTGTGAACCAAAACTGACCTACAGTCAAGTCTTCATGACATTAGGAGATTCTTCAAGACTCTAAGAAATGTAACACTTTTACTATACGTCATTGGTCATAAGTCTTTTCCAGTAAAAAGAAACATCCCGATATATCTTTATTTTATTTTGTTTACAGTTGGAAAGAGCTTCATTGACTGTGTCTAAAGGATCTGCCCCGTCCTCTACTACGAGCAGCTTGGAGCAGAGCAAAAGACCTTCAACATCATCGGCTAGTGACAGCACAGCTTCACCCAAGCGCAGGAGAAATGAGCAAGGAACAATGTTAGTATTAAAGGGAAATAACAGTTAGTGGGTTGGTGTTTTTAATGTTGTGACACAGTTGTAAGAAGGTTTGGTGCGCTTGCTAAACAATTGGTGAGTTAAAACTGAAGAAAACGCTTTAGTGAGCAGTCTCTTCCTTAGCAACTAGTTTAGAAAATAATCTTCATTATATACATTTTATTATAATTTTTAGTAGTAGCAACCATAGCATTAGTACTAGTAGTAGAATAGCTTACAGTGTGTCTTTTTTTTTTATTAATCAGGACTGTGCAGAGTCAGTATTGGACCAGGGCGAAGGTGCGGTCAGAAAGGTAATTTACAGTTATTTAAGTTATTGTGGTATAACACAGATTACACTCATCTGCCTAGTATGTGAGTGTTTCCTGGAAGTACAACATGTGTGTGGTGTATTGATGCACTGAATTGAAAATCCTTATCAAAAACTGAGATTTCAGGACCCAAACCAAACAGATATTAAAAAATAAAAACACCTAAAAAAAAAAATAAATGACTGCAGAGAACGGTTGGTCATCCAAGGCAATAAATTCTATTATTTTCAGACCCTCTTTGTGGCATTTTCTGAATGGATGTAGTTCCACTTATTGATGCAAATCACTTGTCTGAAATGGGTTTTTGTGGTAAAGATTTGTACAGTTGTACTGTATTTTTTTCTTTTTTTAGCCAAAAAAATGGCATTATCATCATTTTTGGGGCAAAAGTCTTCAGTGACCTCTAGTATGATGTGTACGTCTTCTCTTGAATACTTTTATTTTCCAAAAAATGGCAGTAACAATACAATAATTTACATTTAAACTGAAAACATGGCCAGGTTGAGTTGGGTTATAATACAGTATCTCACTGAGTACACCCCTCACATTTTGGCAAATATTTTATTATATCTTTTCAAGGGACAACACTAAATATATAAAACTCTGATAGAATGTGAAATAATCAGTGTACAGCTTGTTTAATGGTGTAAATCTGATGTCCCTTCAAAATAACTCAACACACAGCCATTAATGTCTGAACTGCTGGCAACAAAAGTGAGTACACCCCTAAGGGAAAATGTCCAAACTGTGCCCAATTAGCCCTTTTCCCTTCCCGTTGTCTTTTGACTCGTTGATGTTACAAGGTCTCAGGTGTCAGTGGGGAACTGGTATGTTAAATTAGGTGTTATCGCTCTCACACTCTCATACTGGTCACTAGAAGTTTAACATGGCACCTCATGGCAAAGAATTATCTGAGGATCTTAAAAAAAATTATTATTTCTCTACATAAAGCTGGCCTAGGCTATAAGAACACCCTGAAACTGATCTGCAACACGGTGGCTAAGACCATACAGCGGTTTAAAAGGACAAGTTCTACTCAGAACAGGCCTCCCCATGGTGGATCAAAGAAGCCGAGTGCACGTTCTCAGCATAATGTCCAGAGGTTGGCTTTCGAAAGTAGACACGTGAGGCTGCCAGCATTGCTGTAGAGGTTGAACGAATGGGTAGCCAGCCTGTCAGTGCTCAAACCATACCCCGCATACTGCATCAAGCTGGTCTGCATAGCTGTCATTCCACAAGAAAGCCACTTCTAAAGAGGGTGTACAAGAAAGCATGCAAACAGTTTGCTGAAGACAAGCAGACTAAGGACATGGAATACTGGAACCACATCCTGTGGTCTGATGAGACCAAGATAAACTTATTTGGTTCAGATGGTGTCAAGTGTGAGTGGCGGCAACCAGGTGCGGAGTACAAAGACAGATGTGTCTTGCCTACAGTCAAGGCACTTAACAGTGGTTGCTTTGTCCTCAGCCAAAGCTCAGTTAGAGGAGTTAGTCAGTTAGCTGGGTGAACATTGCTTACACTTTATTTGCTTTGATGATAATCGGGAATCCCAAATGTAAACTTTCTTTGTAGCGGTATGCCAGTGTAAATATGGTTTTATCATTCAGTTTCAGCTACTGGTACATTTTAAGATTTTGTTTGTGTTTTTTTGTTCAGACAAGTGAGGCAGGAGGATGAGGAAGATGAAAGATTGTCTGAAGAAGAGGAGAGTAAAGAAGGATGTTCAAACCAATCGATCCTCAACCAGTCACCTCAAACAACAGGTACTGCTCCTCAGAGAATGCCAGATTATGAACTAAAGGTATTCTTCAGAGTGTGAAGCCCTCCCAGAAGAGTAGAGGCTGTTGCAGCAAAGAGGGATGAACTTTGCCAGTTAATACCCAGCAGTTGCCTCCATTACTTGTTTATCTTTATTTTTTTACTTTTTTTTTTTGTCAGAAAACAGCGAGACATCGAGCGCACTTGACTTCGAACAAACCATTGGTAGCCCCAGTGCATCATGGGAGAGCAGCCTGTGGCCGTTACTGAAGCAGGATGTGATTGATCACATTAGGTGTGGCTCTTTGAATCCAGAGAGCATTCCTGAAAAGTTTCGCTTTGATGACCGAGATGAGCTTCTTCACAATATCAGCCTCAGCCCCTCAAGATGGAGCCCAGATCATCCACTAATCACACACTCGGGCCCACACACTCCTGTGGACTGTGTGGGATACTTCACTCTCACAATACTGGGTGAGAGGCAGCAGCACCATGCAATAAACAGTTCATCTAAAGAGTTTTCATTTTATTGAAATTAGTCCATTTCCCCCCCATTACCTCTGATGTAGTCAGAGCTATGCTTTACTGTCTTATGTACCGCAGCTAGCCTAGTCACATTCAAACCTTTCACCTCAAGCCTTTTAGCTGAAAGACAGCCAGTTTGAGAGCAAGTTTCTGAGTTAGTTGGCTAATAACATAATTTCACTAAATTATGTTGAATGCTGTATGGTGTTGAATGCTTTACACATATGCAAGCCTATGTGCTCCTCTAGGTAACACTGTCCAAACATTTTACCTTAATGAACACATACTTTTATCAACCCAGGCTAAATAGTGATGTAATCTCTGCTGAACCTGCTTTTTTGTGTATAAACTCGCACATGCGTTTTTTGAGCACTTTAACCATATGAACAGGTATAACAGTAGTTAAAAAAAAAAAAAGATGAAGTGTTACCTCAATCTGGAGTCAAAATGCCATGGCAGTTTACCTGCATGAGATCACAGTTCAATACTCGGAAATTACCAGGAGGGCTTATGTGTGAACATGACAGTGAAATACAGTTAAGTCTAGATTACAGTCAACAGAGCTGAAGGTATGAGATTAAAGAATGAAGGGACTGTGTATCTATTTGTATTAATAATAATATGCCCCATGTTTATTATGTACATGTATGTATCAATATGTTAAAATAATACACCCCACATGTAACACATATTTAAGCATTAACATATAATATTACCAGTATGTTTTTATCTCTCTCTGTGTCTTTCTTTCTCTCTCTCTTTCTTTCTCTCCTTGTCTCTCTCTCCTTGTCTCTGTCTCCTTGTCTCTCTCTCTCTCTCTCTCTCTCAGGGCTGAATCAGCAGGCTGCTGTAGATGCTCTTTTCATCCCTGTGGTCTCTGCTGAAGATCCCAGAGCGGTCGGAGCGCCCAGTGGTCTCCATGACAACACACTGATATCATGCCTTTCCACCGGTCGCGTGTGTGTTCAGGCTGGCAGTACTCCCTTTTCTCCAGGTGTGTGTGTTCACATGCAGTTTCTTTTCTCCACCCACAATTTTGCATGGCCATCCCTCAAATGCAGATTCATGAGGTGGTGTAGCCCATGAACAGTGCCATTTGTGTTAGTGTGCTTGTTTTATGCAGAATATACAGTTACTACACCTTAAAAACATTAATAAACCAGAGCGTAGCTTTAATAGTATATATGAAAGTGCAGAGACTATTTGGCTAGCATCACTGTGACCCTCTTTATATAACAGCTAAATAATCACCTAATTAATAGCCTTTAATGAGTAATTAATCATTACCAATAATAAGTAGTAATAACTCAAGCTATGTCTGTCCTCTCTCTGCTCTCCTTCCAGAGGCATTACTGAGCTCGGCCCCAGCAGTAGAAAAGGAGAAGTTGGTTTGTATGTTGGATGTGTGTCTGCTGGGTCAAGACAGGGTCGAAATCATCTGCTCTAAAGTCTACAGGACTGCAGAAATCACACCCGTGTAACACTTGGGATGTTTGAGTTTTACTTTTGTACCTAATGTCTTGTGAAAGCTTTTTTGAACAAAACATAACTTTGGTAATCCTAAAGGAATAAATGTTTATTTTACTGATCTTTTCTTTCTAATGACTACTTGTTACTGGGGTAAAGTTGGCTACAAATGTGGACGAAAGTACATGAGCAAAGTACAAACCTGGAACAGCCACCCTTTTTAACCAATCAGATTGTGCCATCAGAACTAACTGTGGTTTTGTTGTGGAAGGTGGTTATTTTTGGGGTGGGTTCCAACTGTACACCTAATACAGATTGTTTGAGTGTGTAGTATGGATTTTTGTTAAATGGGTCAGGGTTTAGTACATTCAAATATCCACAATACATGCTTAAAACTGTTTGATTTCTTAGTGCAGTGTTGAAGGGCATTAATCTCCCCTAGTTCTGTGCAAAACAGAAGAAAAAAAGGGTTTAAAAAAGCCTTCAGAACAGCACATGTTGGTGTAGCAACACCACCTCACCTCTCATAAGAAACATTGTACTGACTTTGGTAGGATATTAACATAAGAGTATATAGTTCATCCTATTAAGAAGGTGGTATTAAGAAATTGTACTGATTATTACTTAAGAACTTACTGCATGCTAAAATAATTCATATTTTCACAGCTCAGTAACAACTGTGACGCTGAAACGGGCCACAAAGAGAACACAAACCATTTTAAAACCTCATTTTTATGTTAATTTGGGTGAGGTGGACAGACACTGATGTGTGTTTTGACTTCAGGATTCAAGAGTCTGGAAGAGCAGGAAGCCGCTGAAAATGTTGCGTCTGTAGGAGTCGTCAAACAGCTTGTACCCGCTAGGGAGGCGGGCGGTGACCGTGTCTCCCTGTGCCAGGTTAATCACGACTCCACCAGAGAAATGCCGAGGGTAGCTGTCAGTGTTGTGCTCCATCAGGCATGTGAGTCTTTCATAGTTCTTGTAGAGACTCACAGCTGAGTATTGACCGCTGGACGAGCTGCAGGCCGTGAATCTGAAGTAGTACACACCTGCAGTCGGGGCAGTGAAGATTCCTGCCGGCGGAGAAATTCCAAGTTAATAAGCTGAAATATTACATACACTGCCCGTCCACCTGGATTTAACTAACAAATAGGTAAAAGCCTCCCACTGAATAATTACTGGATGATTATGTTTTAGCTGGTAACAAGTAATTTAACTGATGCAGTAAGTAGCTTCTCATTTCTTAAACAGCCATGTCAGAAGACACATCATGTGGTCGTGGAAAAGATGTTAATCTGTTTCAGGAGGGTCAAAGTATTGGCATGCATCAAGCAAAGAAAACATCTAAGGAGATTGCTGAAACTACTAAAATTAGGTTAAGAACTACCCAATGCATTCTTAGTGAGGAACCAATCATCTTTGAGGAAGAAATGTGGTCGGAAGAAAATCTTGAAGGATCGTGGTTGGTGAACGTTTAGTGAAATCAAATTGTAAAAACAAAACAATGTTTAGTAGAGAAGATGAGAGCATTTCCACACGCACAATGCGAAGGGAACTCAAACCGGTCCAGTGTGTAGTTACAGCATCCTGATCACTAATCCCAGTCCTAGTTGAGGGAGAAAGTCCCGGTCCCTGTTTTTGAGCAGTGTCTTGGCTTATGTTAAAAAAAAAAACTGCTAATCGTTAATGAAAGCATTTAAAACATCAACAAAAATTTGGCTGAATGAAATTGGATTAAGTATGAACACACACTGGAAAACAGCATAACTGAGATCAAATCTGTCTCTCTTTTAATCTATACTGTATTTTCCAGTTTTCTTTCAGTAGCTTTTAACCACCTCTCATGGGGAAAAATGCTCAGCCTGCTCAGAGACCCCCCTTCACTCACAGGGACACCACAATGCTCCAGGACAGTGAGTTATGCTTCCATGCTGCCTATAAGGGTGTAGGGGTCTTAAACTGACAGCCTGCTTCACTACAGGGTCCTGATACATGCTAGTGTTCAGACAGGCTGAAGGTCAGAAGCTGCGTTAAAAATGCTGTCAGTGCTTTTACATGTATTACACTTTACAGTCATGATCCAGTTTCAGCAGTTTTCTAGTTGAAGTGGACATGGAAACAATACAGTTCTCCCATTTCTAGGATCAAATTAAAGCTGGTGTCGAATACGAAGAAGCTCGATAAAGAGGTGGATGTAATCGCAGAAATGTGTTTTTTAGAGAATGTTCATATATAATCCAGTCTCATTGACATGTGAAACATCAGCAATCATGAAGTGTCCCCGTTTCAAACTTCCTGGAGTTTTTAAGTTTACTTCACTGTTCTCTTCACACCACGAACACAGGTATCCCCCACATCTGCCCATTTCATTTTTTGTTAGTATTTGTTAATATTTTGATTAGTGGTGGGCATAGATTAATTTTTTTTTAATCTAGATTAATCTCACTGTACTCTTGTAATTAATCCAGATTAATCTAGATTAAAATGGCTCATTTGAATTCTGCCAAAGGTCTGAAGCCCCCCCCTCCCCAAATAATCCCAAGCCACCCTAAAAATGTAGTCACCACTAATTTTGATTAATATATTCAGAACTGTGCAAAAGTTCTTAGACATCTGAGAAAGTTATATTCAAGGCCTGTTTAGCAGAGCAGTATGTAATTAAAAACTAATATTAGTGTATATAAATAATACAGAAATAGTGGTTTTATGTACGTCTTTATCTTTGCTTGATCTTTCTCAGATGTCTCTTTGCAGAAGCCCAGTATTACATTTTAGTTAAACCAACACATGCCATGACAACTTTAAACTGTTATTTCTAACTCTACCTAAACTCTCACTGTACCCCACCTGCCTTCCTACATCACTGTCTCTCACCTGTTTACCTCAACACTAAGAATCTTCAGTTTTGAGAACAATGCTGTTCCAAATGAAGACTGTGTGACTTGGAGTCTGAACACCTGAGCAGAACTTGGCAGGTCTGAAAACCTGACAGCAAGAGTCCTTGCTATACTCCGTGTTGAAAAGTGTCTAATAATGTGCTAATAAGAAAACTGAGGTGGGGAAAGCCTGCATTTGTCATGATGTGCTGTGCTTTAATGAGTTTCTAATGTTGCTCTTTGTGCATTTCTGCAGAAATCTGATCCCCAGACATTCTGTGTGTTGTTTGTCAATATGAATTTAAATCTGTTTTTTACCTGTATTGGGGTTATAAGCCCCTCCATTGTTTGTTATGACTGTGGTGTAGACAATCACTCCCTGACCACTCAAAGGTCCCACGGACACGGATAGGCCCGCTGAGAACGCCACCTTCGGTTGGTCTGAGAACACAAGACGTGGTTTAATTCTGTACTCGTAGGTGTGCGTGTGAAAGTAGGAAAACTCTGTTTACCTATGACTTCCTTCCTGAGGATCCTCATATCTCCCTCATAGCTGGACACTTTCTTCTGCAAAGCTGTTAGGAGTAAAACATGTAATTGCGCTGTAATTTGAAATGTGGAACTTGCAGACTGCCTACTCAGTGCTTCCTGTATTGTAGTGTTGCTCTCTGTACAGAGTTTTGTGGTTTTTCTTTACCTTCATTCTCATTCTTCAGCTTCTCCACTTCAGTCATGCTGTTTGTCAGGGTGCTCCTGATTACTGACACTTCGGCCAGCTGCGCTGTTGGTATGATCATTTTTTTTGGATTACTTGCACAACTCTTACTCCACTACAGCCAAAATGTCTAATCCCCTCAATTATTGAGCCCTTTATGACTTGGATCAGGTGTTTTGTGGAAAGAAATATGGGAAATATGGGAAACGTTTTTGCAAGCTTACATTTTTATACCACAAATTTAAGCTTGATTCATGCATCCGAGCACATGAATTAGTTCCTTGTGAAACATTAAGATATTCAATATAAAATGAACAAAATGTGATTCTTCTCTGAATTGACCCAGAGCGAACTACACCCATAGTGTACTTTGTTCAGTGGCTTCCTATAAACAGTTTACTAAAGGAAATAGTAAGAAATAAGCTTTTTTTTCCTCAATGAAGCAAATATCTTACCTGACATTTCTTTGTTGACAGTCTGCAGCTTGCCCACAGTTTCTTTGGTGAGTTTGATCTGCTTGGTCATCTTGGTTTTCAAGTCTGCCAAGTAAGTAATTGGATTGTATTAACAACCTTAAAATGGCTAAATAAGATCTGTTTAATATTGCAAGCAGGATAAAAACATTCTTAGTTATGGGGCACACAAGCTCGTAAAAAACGTCCCTACTTGCATTCTCCTTTTCAATGTATTTCATTTGTGCCTTCATCTCAGCCAGCATGGTTCCTTGATTGTACACCATGTCTGAGAGTTGCTTCAGGTTGTCTGGGTGGTCCTGAACATCAGCAGCTTTGGTTTCCTGCAGGCTGATCTGCAGCAGTAGTACCAGAGCAAGGACAGCAGTTCTCTTCATCTTCAGACACTTTCTCTCCTCTCTGACTCACATCAGCTCCTCTTATAGACCATTAACCGCCCACTTTAAGACTCCACCTTTACCTCGTCACTCACTCTCTTTCCAAATAAGGGTGAAGGTGATGTTTTCAACAACCGCATGTTTAAAGTAAATCTAATTTGCTCAAGAACGTTTTTGTGCAGGAAGTTTAATTTCCTTTATCACTTCATGCCCACATTTGTGTCTGGGTTAGAAGTAATTCAGCTTTTAGCAATATCCTCTCAAATGACTTTTCTCGCTTTTAAGTTCTTGTTTATGCTTCAAGCAGCCACGTATTTACAGTTCTACTCAGTTGCTTTGGCTCATTTTTCAAATGATTTTTAATATTTCCAAACCTTTAAGAAATCATTGAGAAAATCAGTTACATCTTGAAGTTCAATTTTTTGGTGGTCAACCCATTTTCACCCATCATCGTGAAGGACTCAAAGTGGGAAGTGAACCAGAGACCATTCTATGCCTCCTTATTGCTCACAGGTCCGTCTCACACTGCTGTTGATGGGCTACAGGCTACACATTCTTGTTTATATGTTATAAAAAAAATAATAGGATGCTTTTGTGAAATCTAGAAACAGGCCTGATTTCAAAGGAAAACAGCATGAACTGCAATTTTGCACTGTTTAGGAGGTCCCTGCTTGTAATTTGAAATAAAACATTCAATTGCAGTATAATCCCCAAAATATCTGAGGAGTCAAATGGCCGCTGCAGGAGTTAAACATTTGATTCCATTATTTCCCCTGCACATTTGAAAATGCTAACATGTACAGAACTTTTAAATTACACTATGAACATTTAAAAGCAGGTCAAAGGACTCCAGAGTGGCTCAACCATTTGGTCACTGGCTTTTATCACCAGGAGACTGTGAATTTAATCCCTGCGACCACCTCAGGCATATTTTTCCTCCCTGTTCTTCTCCCCCTCCCATCACTCTCTGTAAATTTAGTCTGCACACGCATCTGTTAACTGGCCCAACAGAGTTAGTAGTTAATCTTCTCCAAAAGTGGTGAGGTACCCAAAGGTGTTGCATTAGTTTACATCACCCTGTCTAGCTGGAGACAACAAAAGTTGGGGAGGGAAAAAAAAATTGCTTTTTATTGCTGCATTTTAATACAGCTGCTTTACTGAGTCTAACAGAGGCATTGTACTAAAAATGTGAGTTTGGAGAAATTTGACTAAACTAAGACAACAGTACAGTTTAGGTTACCTTCCTCTAAGCATATCAGTTTTGCAGAATTGCATGCCCAGTTATCAGGAGGTTATAAGTTTGATTCCCTCTAAAACCGCAGCCATTTGTCCATGAGGAGAACTCCCCATGCCTAGCCTGCAGCAGATCACACTAAACTGGCGAGAGGGGCCACTGAGACAATAACTGGGCAATAATTGTGTGCAGAAATTTCTGGTGACAAAAGATCGTTATTGGGCAGTGTGCAATAGTACGCTTGAGTTCTTGAGATCATGACCCTCACAGGTCAGTGTTCGGACAGCTTCTTACCAATGATGATAAGGACTATTGTCTTGATTACAAAGTCATGCCAACTCATTTTGAATGTCCGTTTTGTTCCATATCACAACCCACATCGTGTTACAAAATTGCCCATAATACATATCTCTACAGACAACACACCCACCCAAAACCGCACAACATCAGAAAGGTTGATAGGCAAAGAGCCAAGAGCAAAGGTCAGAGTAGAAGCATCTCCATCATTCCATGTTGTAGCAGTTTACACTGGATTAACACTGGATTAAGTCTTAACTTTTCTCACAGCAAAGTTACATTTAGCTAGAAGATAAAAGCAGATTGTCATTGGCAGCTAGATCCTACAAATCACTGCATGACTGATGTTGAGGAACATTAAAAGACTCTTTCTTGTGAGAGTAGACAGTGTAGTATCCTGTAAAGCATACTTACCACACTCCTATACTTAGAGAGGTAAGAATATGTAGACATTAAAAATATCTGCATTTATTCTTTTAGCATGCAAACAGCAAACTGACATACAGCCTCCAGAGATACTGCAGGAATGGCCAAAGAGATAAGTGTATCATAGCTTGATCTAGTTCAGTATATAAGTTAGCACATCAGTCCAGGGTTAGTTCATTGTTCCACTTTGTTGTCTTGACAGCAACGATAAGGACTGAAA
>JBBJLR010000087.1:14185924-14203838 GCA_037577145.1 Brachypetersius gabonensis
GCAGACAGACTGCAGAGAACTGAGGAGAAAAACACACAGAGAAACTGTTCTATTACACCCCAGCAGAACACACACACTCATGTACACACTCTACACACACACACACACCCACACTCTACACACACATATACTCATGTACACACATACTCACACCCCACACACACTCATGTATACATTTACACACACACACACACACACACACATACCTGAGAGGAGCAAAATGATTATCCAGTCCATTTCTAAGAGGAACACAAAAGTTCAATCAAGTGAAAATGTCATGTTTTGACTCCTAATAATAATTTTTTAAATGTGTGTGTCAGTAATTCAGATATATATTCCTGTGTGTCCCTTTGTGACTGTTCCTGGATCTCTCACTCTTCTTTCTTTCTGTCTAACTTTTTGTCTCCTCCTACTCCTCCATCTCTGACCAGTGACAGCTTTGACAGTAGATGCAAATACTTCTCGCGTGCAGAGACACAAAAGCTCTATTCATGAATGCAGACTTGCTTGACAACGCAGCTTCGTTGGAAACACCCTGACTGATCAGTTTGGGGTTTTACAGTTTTTTCTGAATGCTTAAACACTAACAACTTATAGCACAATTTCTAAAACTGTTCAAAATCACTCACTGAGTTTGCAAAATTAAAAGCACAAACATTGCCTTACACACAGTTTGCAAATGTGCAAATACAATCCACTGCACAGCACTCTTTTTGCAGAACTGTAAACACAACTCACTGCTTTACACACAATTTCCAAAGGATCAACACACTCCTAGTAAAACTATACTCATTTATGGCTATTATTTAAACTATTTTACCAACTGTCTGGCCACACTGTCACATGTGAAAACTGTTTTAGGTACTTAGTCCACTTTGCAATCAGCATGAGCTCTATAAATAAGCCACAGGTCAGGGTGGAGAACAACGGAGGGAGGAGGAAGACAGAGAAGAGTGAGAATTAGAGGAGGGCAAGGAAGAGGAGGAGGACTAAGACTAGTAGGTAAATATAGAGGAAGAGGACGAGGACATGAAGAGGAAGGAGGGAGGGTAAGGAGAAATAGAATAACCGATGTCATTAGAGCTACAATAGTGGATCATGTGATCAACCATGGCATGACCCTGAGGGAAGCTGGCCAATGGGTTCAGCCTAACCTGAGCCACTACACTGTAGCAAGCAACATAAGGACATTTCGAAATGAGAATCTGTTAGTACAGTTACTTCACAAGTTTTGTAGTTGTACCATACTCTAATGAGAAACACTACAATACTGCACATGTAAAAATTGAAATTGTTACTCTACAGAATTGCTAGACATCCAGAATCTGGGGCAGAGAAAGAATGTTCACTGAAGCACAAGAGACCCATATAGTCAATATGGTGATCACAAGTAACTCCATTAGGCTACGAGAAATACAGCAGCGCATAATAGAGGATGACGCCACCTACCGAAACATAAACAATGTGAGCATCTCTGTATTCTCTCGTGTACTGGCCACAGAATTAGGATGAAACAAATTTACAGAGTCTCTTTGAAAAGAAACAGTGAATGCATAAAACAGCCGCGATATGAATATGTGCAGGTAGGCTATAGTATCAGTGGTATTGAATCTGGAAATTCATACTCTAGTGCTGTGCCTGGGCCTTCTGTGCTGCATTTGTTTTGTCTTTTCCGGAGAGTGATGGAACTAGAGGCAGACACCGTGGGTCATGAGCTGATTTTTGTGGATGAGGCAGAGTTGCCCTCACTAAAATGAAGAAACATGGCAGGAACATTATTGGACACCGTGCCATAATCAATGTCCCAGGACAACGTGGTGGTAACATAACTATGTGTGCACCGTCATGCAACCCAGGGGCCATTTAACACTGCACCCACTATTATATTCCTGGACAGCCTACATTATATACTCACTAATGTTCAAACACCAGAGCACACCAGTGCTGGTCCCCATCATGAGGGACAATGTTTCCATAGGGCTGCTTTGGTCCGCAACTGGTTTACAGATCACCCACTCTTCACTGTACAGTACTCTGTATGTTTTCTTGTGTTTGTTTTGATGTGTGTGAATAAACATTCATACCTGAAATTTCAATCCCTGTGTGTTTACAGAACTATTTATGACAAAAGTATGACCTCAAACCTATACCTATACCCTGTGCTCAGAGAAAGCAAAAGCCAGATGTGTTTCCCATTCATACCATCAGTGTGTAGTCGGCGCATTGTGTCTTTTTTAATATGATGGTTTGTGTCAACTGTTTGGTACAAAAATACCATTTTTACAAAGGTTTGAAGAGTTAAGCAAGATTTATTAGCTTTTGCAAGAGTCCTGCAACGGTTTGCTGCTTTTATGTAAGATTTTTTTATTTGTTTGTAGAGTTTTGCAAATATAGCCAATAGTTATAAAAAATGTGCTTAAGCCATCAGAAAAAACTGTAAGCTGATCATGAAGTGAATGATGTCATTCCCTCAGTTCACTACACTTTATACTGTAGTGATGCTTTATGTGTGGTGGGAGATGGGAGATTTGGCTGGTTGAGGCAGTTCATAACCACTAATGTTGTGTTTATATGGTTTATTTGGGAACTTTGATCAGAAGGTCATGGGTTTGAATGCCAGGACTGCTAGTGGCACCACTGAGGTAGAGAAAGGTACCGTCCCCACACACTGCTCCCCAGGCGCTGTGTTCCTGACTGCCCCCTGCTTCACTTGGTGAATGGGTTGAAATGCAGAGAAAGAACTTGGATGGATGGATGGATGGATGGATGGATGGATAGATGGATGGATGGAAGGAGTGATGGGATAGAAGGATGGGTGTCTGGAGACAGGGATAAGTGGAAGAATGGATGGATGATGCATGCATGGATGGGTGGGTGGATAGAGGGAAGGAGAGGTGGAAGAAGGAAGGGAAAGAGGGATGGGTGGATGGATCACTTTCCTAAATAAACAAATATAAAATACTAGGGGATGGATGCATTAATGATGGATTGATGCAGGATGGGATGGATAGATGGAATGAAAGGAAGGAGAGAGGGATGGCTGAAGGGAGGGAGGGATGGGGAGGCAGAATGGAGGGAAAGAAGGAAGGATGGATTGAGGGAGCAATGGATAGATGGAGGTAGGGAGTGAGTGATGGATACAGAGAGGGATAAATTGATAGACGGAACAGTGAATGGATGGATGGGTTCCTTAAAGAAATAAATGATCAAGCATAATATTTTACATGTACGGCATAGGACGTGTTGTTTAGATCATATTTGTTCAGAAAAACAGACAATTCTAAAGTTTCTCAGACGTTCCTGCTCTGCTGCTCGTGTCTGTCCGGCTAGAACGGAAACTTTCAGAGAACAGTTCCATACTTTGCATAAACAAAATAAAGGTTCAAGTGGAGGAACACAACGAAGACGTCAGTGGGGGCTAGTGACGCCAGCGCAAATATCATAATTTGCATTCTTCACTGGAACATGTTTGGAGGAAGTGAGACTGTTATCCAGGTCCTCAAAAAAGGAATTCTGCATAACTCTGTGGTTTGAGATGTAAATCAAGTCAAGTTTCAAGTTTTATTGTCACATACAGATAACAATGTAGCATCATTACTGTAATGAAATTCTTAGGCTCGTGTTCTCCCAACTTTACGTAAATATATAGAAAGGTATAAAGATTTAAAAAAAAAAAGAATAAAATCAAAAAATAAAAATAAAAATTTAAAATTTAACATTTTTAAGTATTTAGAAAATAACCCTTTAAAAGAGTGTTTAGTGTTTACAAGTACGGAAAAGGTAATATATACAGTATTAATAGAATGTTTAGTGCAAAATGACGCAGTGAGGGTTTAAAGTGGCGTTGTTTAAAGTGACATTGTGAAGATTCCAGTAGTTGTGGAGAGTGTATGCTGGTGTGTGCAGAAAGTCAGCAGTTGCCAGACGGCTTGTGGATAACAACTGTCTCTGAATCTGCTGGTGCGGGTCTGGATGCTCCTGTACCGCCGGTCTGACGGCAGGAGTGAGAAAAGTCTGTGGCTGGGATCGGAGAGGATCCGCTGCGTCTTCCTCCCACAGCGCTGTCTGTGTCCTGGATGGCTGCCAATTCGGTCCTGGTGATGTGCTGTACTGATGTGACACCCTCTGCAGAGCTTCGCGGTCCAGAGCTTTACAGCTGCCATACCAGGTGGTGATACAGCCAGACAGAATATTCTCGGTGGTGCATCTGTAGAAGTTGGTGAGTATTCTGGACCTTCTCAGGCGCCGTAGAAAGAAGAGCCGCTGTCTTGCTGCTTTTGTGATCACACCGACGTGGTGTGACCAGCTCAGATCCTCGCTGATGTTGATGCCTAGGAATCTGAAGCAGCCGACTCTCTCCACCTCTTCTCCCTGGATCTGGATGGGGGTGTGGCCTCCTCCCTGCAGTCTCCTGTAGACCATGATGAGCTTGTTGGTTTTGCAGGTTGTTGTCTCTGCACCATGATGTCAGGGCTCTCACGCCCTGTATGCCGACTCATCTCCATCAGAAGCGCAGCCGATGATGGTGGTGTCGTCTGCAAATGTAATGATGGTGTTGGAGCTGTGTGTTGCCGTGCAGTCGTGGGTGAACGGGGTGTACAGCAGGGGGCTGGGGGGGAGGGGGGCCCAGTGCTAAGTGTCAGTGTGGAGGAGGTGATGTTGCCGAAACGAACCACATGAGGTCTGTCTTTCAGGAAGTCCAGGAACCAGCTGCACAAGGAGGAACTGATGTTCAGGTCTCGGAGTTTCATTATGAGTCTGGATGGTATGATAGTGTTGAAATCGGAGCTATAGTCGATTAACAGCATCCACACATATGTTTTTGTGGTCCAGGTGGGAGAGGGCAGTGTGAAGTGCAATTGCATTGTCTGTAGACCTGTAGGCAAACTGGAGCGGATCAAGTGGACCAGGGAGTACTACTACTACTACTACTAATAATAATAATAATAACAAATACTATTACCACTGATGATAATAATAAATCATAATTATTATTGTTGTTGTTGTATTTTTATTTTATTATTCTTTATATTGTTCTTTTTACAAATGTTAAATCCATTCATCCTTTATCTGAGCCACTTAACCTTAACAAAGGTTGCGTGGGGTGCTGGATTCTATCCCATTGCTCACAGGGTAAAAGGTGGAGAAACATCCTTTACAGTTTGTCAGTCCATTAGAGAATATGCCCACACACACACTTCTAGGGGCAGCATCTCCTGACATGCATGTCTTTGGACTGTAGGAAGAAACCAGAGAAACCGGTGGAGAGACAGGGAGAACATACACTCGACACAGAAAACACCCTCAGCTGCTAGCCAGGAATAAAACAATATAAAGTGCAGAGAGCAGATCATCAGTTCTTAGTTTGTAGTAAACCTTTTAATAATAATAATAATAATAATAATAATAATACTTTTCTTTCCTGTTGTAGTCTATAGGAAAAGCAGAGCCTGGGTTAATAATAATAATACTATGTTTTCTGTAGAGGAACTTAACAGGGGACTTCAGTTTTTTGCATATTACTGTACCTTGTTGGTCAGGGGGCCCAAAATCAGGTTCTGGAGGACCATGGCCACAATTTGGTGATTTTCCTGCTCTAATACATCTGGTTCAACTCACCTGTTAATTGTCTGGTTCAGTGAGTGAGGTGTACGAGGTGGAAATCAGAATCCTCAAATGTATTACTTGCTTGTTTAAATCACAGGACACCCTCAAAACTGCAGAGAATTTAATTTATTTGTTGTATATATAATTATTTATATATACATAATTATTTGTATATGTAGGAAAAAGCCTGCAGTGGAAGGATGTTATTTGTAGTGTTGAGTTTCGGGGGGGCAGAAAGATGTGGATGTCAGAAACAGAAGCAATATTTCATCTTTTAAAAGTTTCAGTTTGACCTGCAGTTCCCTCAGCAGGGCAGAGGAATACAGCGGCCGATACACGCCCAAAACCACAGTGAAGCCCAGGTATACACACACACACACACACACACACACACACACACACACACACACACACACACACACACACACACACACACACAAAAGAAAAACTCACTCGATGAAAATCCAGGCACACACAAACACACCCACACGCAAGCATGCACCTTATATGTGCAACATTGTCTCTGTTTAGAGAAGCCCACACACACGCTCACACACACATACACACGAGACTCATAAAACTAAAGGGGGCCATTTCACACTGGTGGAATCATCAGAAGACAAAAGACAAAAATGATCTGTGTGTGTATTTTGTGTTTGTTTCTGATAAGCTGTACAATTTACAGACAATTAGAAAATAATTACATTCTACTCAATTAAAATACATCCCACAACGATCCTATTCACAAGCTAAAGTAACATAAGTAATGTGAATAGAACAGAACAGAACACAAGAACGCTTTCCGTAAAACACACCCCCAAATGAAACGCCAGGCTCCACTTTTTCTCCTCAGGCCGCAAATCGGCTCAGAGCAGCAAAGCAGAGCAGCAAACCCTTAGAAGTCATGGCTAGCATTTGTGATGACGAAAACACGGTAGAGATTATTTCTGATTCATTTGGTACGTGCGCAAAAGTTCGCTACACCTGGGTCTAATGTCATGCGTTGCTGAAGTGTGAATGAGTACACACCTACAGAGAACACACCCTAATGTGACATTGTCCCGCATTCATTAATGCACAATTCATAGTTTTTTGCTGAGTTAACATACTCAAATAGAACATAAAATGTAATTTTTGCACAGGCCATATTATGTATCTTTTATTTATGTAAATTCAGCAAATTAACAGTGATGTGTGAACTGATGCATGCAGGAATGTGTCTCTGTGGAGAATGTGTGCTTACTTATCATTTAATAATGATGTTTAAACCAGGGGTGCCATTACTTTTGCACACGGCTGTAAGTAAAGATGTTACTGCGTATATGACGATGCAGTCTTGCCTTGTGGAAAGTCTGCCTTCTGTCCAATTTAGCAGTGGCTAGTTTCTCCTGTCATCTAGGCCTCCCGCAGTCACGCAACCACAAGTACTGAGTGGGTAAAGATGGGCACGTTCGTTCTCTGAGTGCCATCTTCTCAAACCGCCACAAACGCAGCAGACAGCTCAAGGCTTTTGAAGGAAACACTAACTTCTAATTCTGTTACACCAGCTAACAGATGCCCATGCTGGCTAGCATCCCGCTAAGTAATGCGGAGGACCACTCTTCCCACCAAGAGAGAGAAGGAGAGGGCAGTCATGCTGGACTTCAGGGTGCAGATTGTTGTGGCATTATTGGGAATGGAACTCACCTCCCCGAAAAAAAAGTGCACATATTTGAACCTGTCAGACAGAATGTAAAGGGATTGTGAGCGTGTAACAACATTTAAATAGCAGCGAAGCTTCTAGACTTCTAAGGGCTCTTCTTCATGCCTAGAACATGCAACTGTCCGACATAAGTCAAGAATTCTCCTGGAATTCCAGTTAAAGTTCTAGAACTTGAGTCAAAAATCCTAAAACTGGCATACGAACAAAAAAAGAGACAACAAAATAAAAATGGGACCTGAATATAACCCATAGCTTAAGAGGTAAAAAGCCAGCCGCCAGGCCGGCCCCGAGCGAAAAACAGTCAGAATACCAGATAAGCAAAGCTTTTTTTTTTTTTAAAACGTCTTCCTTTTTTCCTTTTTCTTTCTTTTTTTTTTTAGAAAAAAAAGAAAAAATAACATAGAAGTAGGAAGCTTCTGTCTTTGCAGTGCCAGAAGATTGCATTCACAATTAAAGTTCACAGTTTTCAACAGAGGATGCAGCTAGGCAAAGAATATTGTCTTATATACATACTCTTCATCAGCCCGTTTAGGCAATATATTAATATACCGTTAAACCATGCAGGAGTTTAGCTATATTCTAAATATTCTAAAGATCCCGAGTATCATTCCCATTACAGGCGCCTCATTGGCTGCCGCGAGGTTTGGCCATTCCTACATTAAGAATGCACAGGAAATGTATCAGTCTTCTCTCAGTCTTTCATTCTCACTCTCCCTCTTTCTTTCTCCCGCTCGCACACATGCTCTCTCACACACGTGCTCTCTCAGCACACACTCTCTCTCAGGCATACACACTTTACACTCCTCTTGCATGCTCTGAGAGTCGTACAGAGTTAACACAGTAGGGCGGTGTTGCTTGGTAACAGAGTGAAGCCCGTTGCCCATGGCTACATGAGCGCTCTTCCTGCAGCATTCTGAGGGAAGGAGATAAACAAACAAACAAACAAATGCAAGAAAAAAAGCAATAATCATAAACTCCAGATTCCTGGAAGAAAAGGCTGGAGAAAGAAAAATGCTTCCAGTGTGGGGAAAAATCTCTTTTGCATGATGTGGTCAATATGGAGAAATGAAGCAGTCACTTCAAGAGGTCCCTTGTGTAGGAGTTTGAACGTGTGTTCACCTGCACAGAGCCAGCAAAGGTAGGGGCGGAGGCAACAGCTGGTTGCTATGGCGCGCAGCCGAGTTAAGCAGTCTTTGCTTTTAGAGTTGTTTTACAGTGGACTGGCTCACTTTGTGGTCAGCTATGGTCAAGGGTGGGCAGTGAGGATAACTTACCGAGCGGGAAAAGGCGGGGCATTTGATTCCACAGTGTTTTGTTCATGTCTTTTGTGTGTGTGAGTGTGTGTGTGGAAATGAGTGCGTGCTTGTGTGAATCCTTCAGTGCATGAATGTTTATGTGTTTGGGATATGTGTCTCTATAAAGCAGAGTGTGCACTTCAGACGTGGGTCTCTATGAAGGAGTGCGTGTGCATCAACAGTGTCGGAGAAAGAGGCGAGAGGTCATTGGCTTCATTGCTCGCTTCTAGAGAGGCGGAGCTGAACTCGCAGATGTCCAGAAAGAGCTCTTGGTTCCTCTGTTTCCACTCTCGGAACTTCCATGAGGTCAGACAGGGGTCGTCCAGCACCTGACCAATCGCAGTAAGGTCTCCCTCCTTAGCCTTGGAGAAATAGAGAGAGAGAGAGAGAGAGAGAGAGAGAGAGAGAGAGTGAATTGCTTGTGCCACTAAACTTACAGCCAGATAAGTTTGTGCTTTAAATTGTCCATCATTGTTTAGTGTCAGAAACCACACCAGATAGCTATTAGAGATTGTTTATCAACTTAAGTTAGAGATTTTGTGACCAAACAAGGCTTAGAGAAACACTGACGTCTGCAGAGCACTATTGCAGTGCTCTCCTCACTGGGATTCCCAAATAGTTCCTTACACGGCTTCAACTAATTCAAAATGCTGCTGCCAGAGTTCTAACCAAAACCAAGAGAAGAGATCATATATTCCTGTCTAAATTTGACTTGCTGGTTGACTTTAAGTGAAAATTTGCCTGGTCCATGTACTGGCTCCCATTTCAGTACAGAACTGATTTCAAAGCATTACTTATCACGTCCAAGTCACTCAAAATACAGCACCAACTCTAGCTTTAAATTATCCGCCTTCCTTAAAATATCAGCGCTTCTATTGCACTTAAAATTTCTTTCATTTATTTTCTTTGTATTTTTTTTATTTATTTTATACATTCCTTTAGTTACTTCATACTATTTTTATGTTTAATGTTTTTTTCCATTCCTGTAAAGCCCTCTGAATGACCTTTGTGTACGACACTGGGAAAAAAAATTGCCCAGTCACTGATTCTAAGGAAAGAGGGACATGAACATACCTTAAGGGTGGACCGCAGAGCTCTTATGCGATGGAGCCTCTCGTTGGTGGCGGGGTCATTGCAACGTTTGACAAAGGAGCGCCTGAACTCCTGCCGCGTGGAGGGCCGCTGGTGTCCGAAGGCGGAGACACTGGCCTGCTCCAGAGAGCGGTACAGCTCCTCCAGGGGGTCAACCTGCTGAGTTTCATGGCCACCTTCCTCTTCCTCCTCTTCATCCTCCTCTTCCTCCTCTTCGTAGAGACGCGTCCGGGGCCGAAGCGTCCCGTGCCCATACGCGTGTCCTGTATGCGTATGTAGGACCCCCCGGTTCCGCGGGAGACTCTGGCTCCTCTGTTTGTGAGGGTGGTTGTGCCGTGGGCGGGGCTCTTCGCTGTCCGTTAGTGGAAACGGCCCGTCACGCTCAGGTGGGCACCGCCGACGCCGGGCCGGAAGAGTTGCCTGCCGGAGCCTTTCAGGTGACAGCGGCATGCTCTGCTCCTCCCCCACTGCCCCGCCCCCCACTGTCTGAAGGTAGTGAAGGCCCGAGCTGCCCACGGGCGTCTCAATCAGGTCCTGCCAGGAGCGACGCTCGCGATGGGTGGAGCGACAGGATGAGTGTGAGTCCTCAGCAGAAGAGTGGGAGAAGGTGGAGCCGCTGGAGAAGTGTCGCTCTGCAAATGGGCTGGATGAGCTCCCCTGCAAAACCACAGAGCAGCTGCTGATTGATACCTGCTATAAGTAATCAGTAGCACTTTTAGCAGTGTCTGGGTTCATGACTCTAAATGATACACCATTATCTATATACATACATAGACAAGGATTTTCTATTGTACTACAGTTAATTTTATAGATAATTGAGTCAGTCGTATTGAGTCAGTCACAAGCAAGTCTGTTAGAGAGTGTGTGAAGATTTCCTTAGGACACTCCCCATGTCCAGCCCTGGTATCAATACAACACAAAGAGAAATGGAGAAAGTTCATCAGAGAAAAAAACAAGAAGGGAGACTCACAGATGGGTTGCGGTGGTAGGTCGACTCCTGCTTTAGTGTCATAGAGCCATCAGCCTCCTCCTGATCACTCTCGCTCCAGTAATCTACAGAATGACATCACAAATCACACTTACATTCAAGAAATATACAGATGTTCCATTCGTCAGCAGTGGTATATCAGTAGAGTATCAACATTCTGTAGAATTACCACATACTGAAACTGAATATTGGTGGAACATCTGTGGAATGTCTTGGGAAAACATCAGAATATCA
This sequence comes from Brachypetersius gabonensis, assembly GCA_037577145.1. Taxonomy (NCBI): domain Eukaryota; kingdom Metazoa; phylum Chordata; class Actinopteri; order Characiformes; family Alestidae; genus Brachypetersius; species Brachypetersius gabonensis. The sequence continues at coordinate 14,196,843 of JBBJLR010000087.1, forward strand.
GTTTTCTATCAGTGAAATATGACTACAAATAAGATACAGAAGAGCTTTAGCATCAATGGAAAACAGTGGAAAAGTGGAATTATGGTGAAATTATAGTGTATTAACTGTAGGTCTAACAGTAAAATTTTACTTGAAACATCACTGGAGTAATTGCTGACAAATAGTGGAATTTGAGTAGAATATCAGTGAAGTAGCTAAAATAACAATGGAATTTTACTGTAATAGTAGTCAAGTAGCTGCAAGTATAGTGCAATTTTATTGGAGAATCAGAGGGAAACTTGTGTAATAATAGTAGAATTTGGTTGGAATATCAATGGAATCAACAGGGTTTTAATAACTGAAGGAACTATCCTTTAGAAATGCCACTGAACCTCATTAATATTCTGATCTGACATTTGTAGAAAGTGTGACAGGTCACATCCTCTCACCTTCATCTGGACGTGGCACAGGGTCATCAGGGGTGTAGCCGATTGCAGCCAAGCCCAGACGATTCATCCACCTAAAACAAGAAGTGCAACATGAGCAGAGAAAAGTGAAGGAGTAAAGAGAGCAAAGGAGCATAGTGGAGAAACTTGCCTGTTCATCTCTTCCAAGTGGTCGGTTGCAAAAAAGAAGCTTTTAATTTTAGGATGGCAGGCCTTGAAGGCACTTTTAGGGGGAAAAAGGTGAAGAAAGAAGACATTCATCATCACAGATTACACCAAAATTAATTAATCAGGCTGTTGATAATCCCATTATTTGTGTTTATTGTGTTTACTCACTGTTTCCTTCTGCATTCGATTGCTCTGTCAATCCTGAACTCCGGCAAACTGATGAAGCCTTCAGCCTTCTCGTCCTGAACGAGGGATGAGGAGGAAAACAAAGAGAACGGAGGTATTTCATTTTTAAATGATCTCTGAACCTGAATCATTTCAGAAAAAATTCCAGAATATAGCTCAGGAAAAACAAATCTCTGACTTTCCATGACTTGATAGTGTGGAGGACAACACACACAAACAGTCACTCACACAGTTAACCTTCAGAGCAAATAAATGCAGATTATAAACCTTTAATCCAGACCTTATGAGTGTTTCTAAGTAGATGCATCAGTCTGAGGGTTATTATGATCTGAATTTGATCAAATGTGAGGAAAAAACATTTAAGAAAGAATAAGCACCCCTTACATTTTGCTATAAGTGCGGACACAAACGTATCGAAGCGTATATTAACATGAATAAAACGCATTTTGAAACAAACTGAAGTGATTTTTCACAATCCCTGCATAATTCAGTGGTTAAGAGGTGGTTAGGATAAGAAACTGTTCACAGTTGAGAGGTAGGGAACCAGATGTCTGTCTCTAAAAGCTCCCTCACTGAAAGTCATTCCATGAAATGGTTACGAATGCAGTGACTAATGGCGTAAATGTTTTAAGAAGAGTTTGGTCTAAAAATAAACCCATTCATGATGGAGGGATACATGCAGGGTGTGGAGAGGAAAAAGAGTAGAAAAATGATTTACATCAGATTTGCCACTATTTTACCATCATCAACATTCAATATAAACTCTGTGAAGACACGTGAAGCTTCACTGGTGGGTTTAGAGAGTAAAAGAAATGGTTATATTTGTTTTAAAGATATAACTTGTGGTACTATTCATCCGATTTACACCAAACTCACTCTGAATGACTTTGTTTACGTCAGAATTAGGATGATGAGAATGGAGTACATCTGCTTTAGGACAGTTGCTGCTTACGTTCTGATTGGTGTACCAGTAGAGGTCGGAGTCCTTGAGGACGAACCAGTACTTTTTCCATTTCTGAGTGAAGTATCCGGAGGTGTCCTTCTTCTTCCACAGCCAGCCTTCACAGTCACCATGACCCAGGTCCTTACAGGCTATACGCCTCCGACTCGTGTTACTCTGAGACCCTGCACACACACACACACACGCACTACAGTACCCGTGTAGGGTCATAACAATATAACAGAACACACACACATACACTCCTGCACAGCGCACGTCTGGAATCAGCCTGGCATTTATCTCCTACCTCTGTTCTTCTTCTTGGTCTTGGTCCTTAAGGAGGCATAATGCACAGACTAGAGAGGACAAACACACACACACACTGTTTACACTCCTCAATAAACTTTAACTTTTAAGATTAAACATATAGTACCCAATTTACTTCTTAATTCTTTAGTTATAAGGCTAAAATAACTAATACATAATGCAAGCTAATTAGCATCAATGCTAACTGGATACCTGCTAACACACCTCAAAGCACATGCAGTAATCTTAAGTAAACTTGTGTATCTTGTGTCTCTGACACATTTTAAATATATTTAATATTAATATATATAATATATAAACATCGACTAAAGTGCAGACAAAATCTCTGGTGGGTTAGAAGCCTGGTTAACTACATTAGAATTGTAGCTACAGTAGTAAAACCAAAAGATGGATCAAATGTGTGATTTGATTTTCTCGCTCTCCAGCTGATGTGGAATGTGAAGGTTGTTAGGGCTAAAAAAAAAAGTCCACTTTGAACTGACTCATTTTGTGATGTCACAAAACCCAATACATTTAAAAGTCTTCATCTATTCAATCTTTTAAGTACCACCCATTTTTCACTGAAGGAATGTTTTAGTCCTGATGGACTTTTAACAAAAACAGCTGGTTTAATTTCAAAGGTCAGAAAATGAGTGTGCAAAATGAATTATAGCTGGTTTTGCTATATAAAAATGTATGAGAAAAATGTATGTGGACGGAAGAAAGGCAGGGCATGGGCCCTTTAAGAGTGAGAAATAAAGAGAGAAAGGAAGAGAGCTGCATGAAGAAGAAGTCTTTACCTTCCTCATGGATGCTCCTGCTTGTCGGTCTCCAGCAGAACTAGCATACCTGAAGAAGAAGAAGAAGCAGAGAAAGGTCATGACACAGTGGTGTTCCTCAGGTGGGCAGATGCCATCTCCTCTATCTCAGAAAACACCCACCACTACCTATGTGTTTTTCCTCCCTCCTTCACTTCTTTCTAACACTCTGATGCAATTGCATCACTTCTGTAACGTATGGTCAGTTAACATAGACTGTAATTTACACATGTTGCCCTGCACAAACCTGCTAGAGAGTGGGGGTCAATCAGCACCTGAACCACTGACTTCTGAGCCTGTTCTTCTCTATGGCTTATGTATTGTTGGGTAGGTGTTGGCTAATTATTATTTGACAATTGTTGTATAGATGCTCTGACTGCAGTACTCGGTTCAATAGTTGACATGAATTTAAGCTGTTTTTCAGGTAAGAAACAGTTGTGGACTTCTTAAGCACTGTATGTACGTCACTCCGGATAAGAGCGTCAGCCAAATGCCGCAAATGTAAATGTTTAATAACAGTAGCAGAGTAGAGTTACAACAGCTACTCAGAATAACTGTGTGTTTTCAATGGAAGTTAATATGACCAAACAGCACCATATCTATTAGATTTTTCATCATGAAATTTTGACACCGTATAAACAGCAACCCATATTTCAAACTGTGTGTAAATTTTACACACACACACACACACACACACATATATATACATTTTCGGTTCATTGGGGACCTTTCTGTTATCTCATGAGGCCACATTTTCATCTTTATCAGTATGTTAAATTAAGTAATAAACAGTGATTATGTACTACAAAGTGCAGAAATGTCTTGTCATTTGACCAGATCACCCAAACAGTGATGGGCATCTGAGAAAATGATTACTAAAACGTTACTATTACGTTAAAGAGGAATTTACGGTATTTACAGTTACTATCCAACACCCACTTTATCTATTCATATCAAGGACATCAGGAACCAAACCTCTGTGCTCCTAAAACCCAACATATTTATAACTTCTCCAGAAACACAGTTATGATCTAGTGAATTTATGGTGATGTGTGTTTAATTTTTCTTATTTGGGTTTTCACCTGACAGAAACACACTCACTGCTCAGTTAAATCGTTTTAAAAACAATGCTTATAGTGGCCTATGGATTTGCAAAGTGCTGTGTATATCACAGCCCCAAATTACAGGCACCCCCACCCCACTGAGGTCATCACTGTAGTGTAAGTGCTGTAACCGTTACTTTCTTCTACCATCAGAAACACCTTACAAACCACAATGCAGTATGAGAGAAACAGATACTGATCATGCACAGGATGTGTGTGTGTGTGTGTGTGTTTATGTGTGTGCACTCAAAATAAATGATTTAAAACTGTAACTTGCAGGACAGGCTGGCATTCATTTATTTATTTTTATGTATGTTTTTTTTATATAGTTATTTCCTTCCAGTATAAAAAGTAGTAAAATATGTAATCAATATTTTTTTTAACTGTTAAGCCCTGATTAACCCCCGTTCAGTTGGATCCACTCTTTGTTGAGGCTCTGTTTCTTAATATTCTTTCTACTTTTATATGTGTGTTTTGTCTTAAGTACAGGTAAATTTTCAGATAATAGGCCGATGCAGCAGGCAGAGATTGGGTGAAAATATGCCAGAGCATCCCTTTAAAATTGCCATTGCCATCAACAGAGAGTGTGACGAAGTTTTTTCCACAGATTACACCAGATCAGGTGTTCCCAAACTTCTGCCCACACAACCAACCACTAAGGTTTCCACAGGCCACAAGAACATGTACCCTGTTTAAAATACAAATACAACAGAATGATCAATGTAGCCTCTTGAATTTAACTGTATGGTCATATAATATCATCAAAAAGTACACAAAATTATTTGGTGGCCATTAATCTGTATGACCAAACAGAGAAAAGCTCTACGTAAACCAAAAATCTCCCGAAGGCATTGAAGCACAAAGACACTCTCAAAATGGTAGAGTGAGCATCACACTGAACACTCTCTCTACACGAAGAGGACTTTGGGTGGCTGTCAGTTAAATCAGTCACGCATTTTGCCAGACCAATCAATAAAAGTAATTTTCACAACAATAACATTTGTCACATTCAGACTTGTGTTGGTTGTTAGTTAACTGATTTCATTCCTATGTAAGTAATATAAGATTTTATGAAAATCTTAATAATAAGTCAACACTAAACCAAATAAATATTTGCATTTGCTAATATTATCAGATTAGCAAACGAACCAAATCAATGTATTTGGCTAATGTTGGCATAATCAATAATGGTATAAAGTTTATTTATGGAATATTGGGTTGGAATAGTTATTTTTTTCTTAAAGGCCCAGTCACAACATTTTCTCGTTTTAACAAGCGTTTGACATTTATGAATGTATCGATGTACATCAAATACATGATAATCCCTCCCCAGTCCATACAGTCCACATATGGAAACTACAATATATAATCCTTTTTGAATAAAAAAGGACGAAACTGCACATAAGGTAGTGCTGGCCATTACTGCATTTTTGTGCAAAGAATAAAGAGGAGAGTTTAGAGGGTTTTTTTTCCTGTTTCTGACTTACACTTTATTTAAAAAATGTTTGAAATTTGTTTTATTAAAATTGTAAGAGGCTGGACATTAAGAAACACTAACACAGCTCTTGCCAGAAGAAGCAAATAAAAGCAGTTGTGCTGATGTAAACATATTTTAATGTATGTGCAACAGCCTGAGACATTAAAATCAACAATAACCTTTTTTTAAACTGTTTATAGAAACCTCCTAGCACTTAGTTTTAATGTGTGAATTGACTGCAGCAGCACTGAGCCAGAACCCAGAGCTGCTGTACGACTAACCCAGTTCAGCTTAACGATCTTACTGACCTCCCAGAACAGCGGCCACTTCATCGCCACTGGTTTTACAGCTTATGAAGCTAAATGTATGTGTCCAAAATCAATCAAAAATAAAACAAGGAACCCAAAAAAAGAGTTGACTCACCTCTCCGTGTCGGCCCGGAGTGTGTCTGTAGTCCTCTGAGAAGAAGAGTGAGAGAAAGAGAGAAAATGAGAGAGCGACAGAAAGGGAGGGGCGATTTCCTGTTCCAATTCTACTGAAAGTTTGCAAAGGTATGGTTGTCCTTTTGTGTGTGTGTGTGTGTGTGTGTGTGTGTGTGTGTGTGTGAGCATGTGTGCTCTGCATTGGCAATGAACCTTGCAAGCTAAAGGTCAGCCGAGCTCTTAATACTGATAAAACTGTTCTGCACTAAAAAGTACAGTTCTGTAGTTTCTGGAATTGCACTGCTTTGCTATTTTTTAACTCATTCAGCTGTTAATAAAATCTGAACCTCTGGGTAATAAATTGTAATTGTTTTTGTTCCCCCAAGTTTCTCCCCAAATTAGTCATACCCAACCCATTCACATGATGCAACCAGTGCTGATGCTACAAGACTAGCATGTGTTTCCACTGATACACATCAAGTTTCATAACTTTGTAAACTTGAACTCTTTGTAAACTTTATTCTGATAATTGTTATTCATTATTTTACATATTTTGTTCGTTTCTTGAAAAGCTTTATTTTATTAAATTGCTTTTTTAGTTGTTTTATTTTATTATTACTTGACCATGAAACCAAGGGAGCTCAATTGGCCTAAATCCACCCCCCACCCCCCACCAGTGTGGGTATCTGGAAGGTGATGTAATAGAACTGGGGCTTAGGGTTCTCCTGCAAGCGTTTTGGGTGTGGGTGTGATTATGAAGCCCGTGTGTATTTGCTGGTCCTGGGCTTTGGCTCATGTACTGTATGTCCACTCACATGGTAGTGCGGCATGGTGTTGGAGTCAGGCACGGGGAAGGGCAGTCCATCTGGGGGTCCTGAGTCCAGCCGCACGGGTGGGGCCAGCATGGAGGGGCTGATTGGAAAGCTAGGGCTGCTGGGATTGCGGCTCTTCTTTCTGGTTCGCCTGCCTGTGTCACGGGAAAACTCTGCATCTTCCTGTAACACCAAGATCCTGTCGTCACTCAGGAATCGCAAGAGGGAGGAATCGGAGTCTAAAAGAGAGAGAAAGAGAGAAAGAGAGAGGCAGAGAGAAAGAGAGAGAGAGAGAGAGAGAGAGAGAGAGAGAGAGAGAGAGAGAGAGAGAGAGAGAGA
>JBBJLR010000087.1:14203938-14213983 GCA_037577145.1 Brachypetersius gabonensis
TGTGTGTGTGTGTGTGTGTGTGTGTGTGTGTGTGTGTGTGTGTGTGTGTGTGTGTGTGTGTGTGTGTGTAAATAAAGTATATTTATTTCTTTGTGAGGACCAAATGCTCTTATAATGACTAGAATATTTAGAAATGGTATCTGTACAAGGGGGGTATTTTTCTGTTCCTCAGAAAAATATTTCAGTTTTCTCCACAAATGTAACATTTTTAAAAAATAAAAGAGCAGAAAGGTCATCTTTTAGTTACTCAGGTTCAGGTCTAGGTGCTGTATTACTGAAAAACAGTATTACAAATATAGTAATACTACTATAGTGTGTGTGTGTGTGTGTGTGTGTGTGTGTGTGTGTGTGTGTGTGTCCTTCAGTTTAATAGGCTCTCATGCCCATGGCTGCCTCCATTCTGCTAGCATGCTCTAGCTATCATGGCTCCCTGGCAACCATTTCTTAGCGACAGCAAGGTAATCCTCATGCTATAGGAAGATAAAGTCTCCCATTTCCCCTTTACGCAAACACACACACACACACACACACACACACACACACACACACACACACACACACACACACACACACACACACACAATCTGCATCATAAGCACACACAGTTGCAGCATCTGCTCTGTGTGAGTCTGGGCTGAATTCATTCCTCAAACTGAGGGATTAGATGGAAGCACTTCTGCAGCTTATATTCCTCCAAGGACTGATTCACCATCACTTTTTCCTAATGCTGCTCGCTAGGAGACCAATTAAAGGAAAAGTTGAGCTAACTGTTTCCCCCCTTACACCCCAAACATAGTCAATCCGCAAAGAAATATTGGTAGTACTGCGACAAGAAGCATGCAAGTTCTTACACAACTGACACTGCTATCTATAACCATGGATAAGATACTATGTTACTAAACGGGAAGTAGGAGAAGGAAAACATCAGTAGCAGTAACGTTTAGGAGTTCATCTCACCGCAGGTTGACCAGATCTCCAGAACATGCAGATACCTTCTCTACAACATCAGAAGAATCCGACCCTTTCTCACCACAAAATCAATGCAGTTACTCGTCCGGTGTCTGGTCATCTCCAAACTGGACTACTGCAACTCTCTACTGGCTGGACTTCCACAGAAGGGAACTATACCTCTTCAACTGATTCAGAATGCAGCTGCTAGGTTAGTCTTCAATGTTCCAAAGTTCACACACACCACGACTTTACTCAGAAACCTCCGCTGGCTCCCTGTGGCCAGTCGAATTAAGGTTAACACTTTCTTTCAAGGCCAAGAATGGAAGAAGAGGAAGGCATGCGTCAGGGGTGGAACGAACTCCCTCTTCCGACCAGATCTGCAGAATCCCTCGCCGTCTTCAAGCATCGTCTGAAGACCCACCTCTTCAAGGAGCACCTTGGTGACTAACTATGCATCTTGTTTCTGCTTATTTATGTCTTCTTCCCCACCCCACCCCCGAAAAAAGACAAATTATCTTCCTTACTTTGCCTTAACGTCTGACTTTTGTGTGACAGGTGTTGTTTAGGTGTACTTAGCCTGCAGTAACTTGGTTGAATAGTGGATGTTGATTTAAGTTAAGCTTTACAGGTTTATGAATCAGATGTGGACTGCTTGAGCTCTGATGTACGTCGCTTTGGATAAGAAAAAATTGCTGTAAATGTAAATGGTGGGCTGGGAGTCTTCAGGTCCAATAGCACCTTTAGCCATAGAGCACTACTGCCTCTTCAGTTTCATTTAGTTTCCAGATGCACAATTTTTTAATAAATATCACACACCCCTATCCGCACATCTACAGCATTTACATTTATAGCATGAGGCAGATGGTCTTATCCAGAGCAGCTTACATCTGTGATCCGTAGTTCACAAGAAAACACGTCCCTCATAATAGTAAGCCTAGATTTAAAATTAAGGACTGCTAGATGACTAAGATTCTACCAGAGATGAAAAAAGTGCTCCACCAGGGTCCTTTCTATATCTTCCATCTTCCAGCTTCATCTGAGCAACTCCTGTTCTAAAGGTCTCTGCACATTTTAAAGTCAAAATTTCATCCGCAGCCAACATACGTAATAACAAAAATTCAGTCTGTATTGCAGTTACAAAGCGAGGTCCACGGTTCCACACAATGGTCATGAAACAAATGGATTCTGAATGACCGTCATCAATAACAGGGTGGGACTGGAAGTGGGGGAAATGGGAACCATTTCCATCACTGCCAGTGAACTGTGTCTTTCGAGCCATATATTACCAGTTCAGTGTTCAGTCTGACTCATGGGGTGCTTTATTACTTTTATTGCAATAAAAGACATTTTTAAATACGGTCTAAAGGGCTTGAAGTAATTTCAGATCTCATGTGGTTTCTGACTCTCACTACGAAACCAAACGCCTTCATTTTACCCCTTAAATAACCTTAATTTTCACCCTAATTTCCTAATTAAGGAAAGTTAAGGGGGAAAATGGACAGATTATAGTTGATTAAGGGGTAAAACTAATCAATTTTCCACTTACTTTTTCAAATTTGCCCCTTAAATATTAGAACTACCTGAATTAATCCCTTAAATTTAAGATTAAGGTGGTTCACACTCCTTAAATCAAACTTTAAGGTACAATTAAGGGGCCAGCTTAACAAATTAATGGCCACTTTAATTTAAATGAAGGGGTCTGGTGTGTTTTCAGGGGTAAATTAAGGTTGGGATGAGCACATTTTAAGTACATTGTGTTTCGTGGTGACTGCACGACAGAAACACTGCTGAGTTTCGGTCCTAATGTACAGACAAAATTCTTGGCTTGCAGGCTGCTGCTACTGTTAAAAAGTAGGAAAAAAAAGTTACAATCTGGTCATACGTGAACACACCACAGCGAACAGCACGAAATACTTCCTCTGCATTTAACCCATTAACCATGTGAGGCAGGGGGCAGCTACGAACACGGCGCCCGGGGGGCAGTACCTTGCTCAGGGTACCTCAGAGGTGCCTAGTGGTCTTGGGAATCGAACCCGGATTATAGGGCGAATGCCTTAACCACTAGGCCACCAGCTGTTGTTAGCAATGTGATGTTCTTGTTTCCATATTTATGCATCACATCTCACAGTGGCTAGTTTATTCGTGTACTGAAGGTATGGGACTAAAAGGCGTAGTGCTGAATTGCTAAAACAGTAGTCCTCTGAAAACCTGAATTAGGTCACTGCTTATAGCTTACAGTGTATTCTTTTTGCATTTTTCACTTATGCATGTCATATGAACACTTGAAATCTGCGCCCCAAGCATAAAGAAATCCTTTCTGCTAACACAGCCACCGATGCTGCAGTAACATTACCCACCTTCCCTCTAAAAATGCCCTTTACTATATTTCATGTGTAAACTATGCAAAAATTGCATGTTCACAAGAAGACATGAACACATGAAGCGACACATTTCTTGACATTTTTCTGGACATTCACATGAATGAAAAATAAAAACTACAGTAGTGTGCAAAAGGCTGAGCAATGGCTGTTTTTTCTTCTCACCAACTGCTTTCTTGTTTGCTTCAAATTATAATGTTAACTTTGCTAGCAGGTGAACACTTTATCACACACTGAGAAAAAATGCCTTTAAACAATTTGCCCAATTTTCTGCAGCACTGTATGTTTGTCGTACTCACGTGTGTTTGCTGTTATAGGGATCTGCTTTAGCTGTAGCTTTAATGACTCATGCCTTAAACTAAATTTTAAGCTATTTTTAAGGGGCTGGTTCTACAAATTAATGGCCATTTAATTTAAATGAAGGGGGTTGGTGTGTTTTCAGTGGTAAATCAAGGTTGGGATAAGTACATTATAGTCTTTTGTGCGCAAAACAACAAGCAGACCATCTCTGCCCCACTGAAAACAACTGGAAACAGCTGTCTCACTTCTGCTGTAAGATTTCGGTGGCACAGACCCTGTTAGCGGCGGCCTATCTAATGATAACAATGCATATCCAAAACACCGCTCCAGAACACACCCTGAAAACACATTATCCTGTGGAGTGCTGGTGGGTTTGATGTTTCTGCAGAGGTGCTTACTAGGCTTCAGAAATTTTTTTTATTTGCCATTTTGAGAAGTCAGTTTGTCAAACTGTCAGCTTTGAATTAGTCTGCTGACTGGATAATAAGCATGAAAAGACTCTTTCTGAGCCAGACATAGATAGGTGGTTTGTTAAAAGCTCTGTTTTAAGCGCATCATCTGCTGTATCTATGTAGTACGCGGGTTAAGTACTCCAAGTTAGCATGCAAACCCACCACAAGCTTAGTAGACATTAACAGAGGGCAGGGGAATTAAATTGTTTCCTTTCCTTTTTGTGGGAATGTGTTTGTCAAAGGGATGGGGCCTGACAGTAGGTGCGGGACCATATTTTGCGTAGGGGTATCATTAAGGTATCTATATAAAACTATATAGAGTAGATATCCCAGAATTTTAGATTTTTTAATCCCAAAAACGATTCAGAGCTAATAAATAAAGGGACAGCCCAATAGCCCAAACCTAGTCACATCCCTGCCTTGAGTGACATCTTCAAAAGGGGGTTTTCTGAGTAAAAATGGAAAATGCTTAACGGTTACCCTGGCAACACTGTAGGAGGTGATTATGCCTGCTTGCAACAAGACGTAATGATGGTTACACTTTTAATTATGGCCGGAGCATCCCTTTAACCAGTGTGTGAGGATTTAAGGTCATGCTAATTGGTTACAACCATTACATGTAGCTTTGGTCTGAAACTAAAGCAAACTTTCGACATCAAGCAGGTCATGGTCCGCTGAAGTGCATACAATCAAAATCTCTATTTTCTCATTTGTCTAATAACAGATTCACACCGCCAGGGCATTCTGAGGCTGTTCAGTCGCTGAGTAATGTGTTCTGCAGAAGGGGAAACCCAAAAGATCCCGCCACCATGAGACCGGGACCCGATAGCTGCTCTCGGATCAGCCATTAAAGACAATCATCTAGCAGCCTCTCACTGGGACAGATGAGTCACACACAGAGGAAACCCCTCACACACACAGCAAGACTAATGTCACCACACACCTACACGGGGAGAAATGCGGATACACACATATTAGAGTGCTAATGTTCTACGCAAGCCAGAATCATTTCAATGTGTCTCTAAAACGTGTTTCTTTAGCGTTAGCATTGTAGCCACAAGGCTAATGTAGATAACAAGTAATCGTAGCCTATACAGTCTCAAATGAAGAAATGCACAGCCAGTATCAGGCTGTCACTAAATCATTCCATGAAAACCATGCCTTTAGACTAAATAACGTCTAATGGAAATGTGTAATGCACAGAAAACTGCTTATAAATGTTTTTTTAAGCTTTATACGTTAATTCAGCAGCGGTTTTGACACATCAGTGGAGACGGATGTTCTGTCTCAAATATCTAATTAACTATTTAATTGAAATTTGAGATCCCTTTTTTAAAAAATAAATATCACTATTAATATAAATATAGAATTGAATCTAAAACAGTGATTAAAAAATCATCCCTCCCCACCCCATTCAAATCATCAAAGCAAAGCAATGTGAAAAAAAATGTGATCACGTGAAAAAAAAACGTATTCAGGTGAAAACATGTTTAGACTTGACCACACATATTGTCACGGGATACTGTCTTTTACATGTATGCTAAAAGATAACGTGAAAGGTGCAAAGAAGTAAAAACGTGTGTAACCTGAGCGGAGGTGAAAAAAATATGTTCACATTTGGAAAATCCAATGAAATGTGTTTATATATGATCAACAATGTATTTGCACAATTCACATAAAGGTCACATTTACAATTCTAATCTGACACCATGGTCTGTCCATGATAACGGGGAGCTCAGCGGGAAGATTTGGTTGTAATATACCATCCTGTCATGTTCACATTCTGGTGAAGGGGCATAAAATTTGGCATAAAAATAAAAAAAAATAGATACATTTATAAAGGGGTACATTTATATCTTAACCAGAGCAACTTACAATCATGAGTTACACACTGAGAGTAAAGTGTCTTGCTCAAGGACACATTGGTAGAAAGTGGGGGTTAGAACCTGCGACTTTGTGGTCATCGAGTTCACAGGTTACTATTACTACCACCCATTAAAAACAAAAATTCAGATTAGCAGGAACTCTGCCACTGTATGCTTTTACTTTCTGTCCATTTTTATCGACAAGAATATGTCCTACAGTTCAAGAAACTAAATATGCAAATCTATGTGAGGTTAAATTCCATCTCTTAGACAACTGAACATTGACGCTTGAAGACAAAGAAAAATCAGTAAATCAGGACATAAATACAATCTAAATGTAACACAGCTATGACATTTCTATCTAACTGATGATGTAACATATGCTAATTGCTTTCTAATAATTCAAGGGTGCTGCAAAATGGCAACAATAGTACCAGGCCTATAAGGGTTAACTTTGTGCAAGCATGAACAACACACACATACATGTAACGCGCAATGATAAATGTCAGTTGTTCAACCCTGCAGCGCTCAGGCATTTCCAGGCTATCTGCTTAAAAACACCCTCAAACCAACCGTATGTGGGTCCATAAATTATTTCCAAAGATGTGGTGAAAAAGAAGCGCTCCCCAGGTTGTTTTCATGAAATGCTGAGGAAACAAATACATCAGCCAAACGGAACAGCAGACACCTCATACCTTGCTGTCAAGTTTTTTTTAACCATTATAATAAAAAATTTGCGAAATTGAAAACGATGCACTTTTACTTTCTTTGTTATGTAGGTTTTTTTTTAAAAGTTAGCTCCCCGCATTCTTAGTCACCTTCTACTCTCCTCTGAAATGCAAGGTAAGGTCAGTAGGACTGTTGAGTGGTTTCAGTTTTGTAGAAAAGAACCATCAACCCACCTTGCGTGCGTGTGTATTTTTTAAATAAGTATAACTACATTACATCAGTTAAAGAATTCATGCCAGTAAATGTGCTTGTCAAATCCTCTAATACTAGAACTGTAGAACTTAAAAGTATTTGTAAAGTAAATCTGCAGTTCTAGGGTTAAGAATGACAGAATCTGGAGTAATCATTTACAGTTATAAAACTCTAAAACAATAATTAACAATACTGGAACTTTGCAGTAAAAGTTCAAAATTCTGAAATTGTACACCATTTGTTCAGAATTCTGGAACTCCTGTGCACTAATTCAAAATTCTGCACATCTGGAGTAATAGTTCAGAATTCTGGAGTAAATAATCATTTAGAATTCTACATAGTTTAGAGTCATAGTTCATAGTTCTGCACCAAAGGAGTAAAAGTTCCTCTGGATGAATAGTTTGGAATTCTGGAACTCTGGAGTAATAGTCAATAGTTCTGGGACTCTTGTGTATTAGCTAAGAATTCTGAAACTCTGAAGTAAACAGATCCGAATTTTCTAGAGTAATTGTTCAGAATTCTGGAACTGTCTTTTGACTAGTTCAGCGGTTTTCGATTAAAAACAAAACCTGCACCAGTGTTCCCTCAATACTGCACTGTCAAGACTGCTCAAAATACTCAAACTACCACAAATCTTGCTGTTACCTGAAAGTCTATCTTCGGTGTTATACCCATTCAGCAACAAACACTGGCTGTTAAATATGAAGATTCATAAAGGGTTCTGTGTTTGGGTGTTCATAGGAAAAATTCTTTATGGAGAATTTATATTTAACATAAGAGGTTAAAGGGTTCCTCACAAACAGAAGCGCGTGCAGAGTTAAATGAACACACGTGTTGAATCCGCTCCAACGTTCCTCACGCGCGTCCAGCTGCTCTTTGATGAAGGTTGTAGATGTTTAATTCTGCACTGTAGATGTTAATCAGAGGGGGGGGGGGGGTATTTATAGACGGTTTGATCCATAACAAGGACTTGAACACGAGTCACTGTTGTTGAACTAGAACATCAACAGCGTCTCGCGAACCGATTCACGTGGCCCCACCGACACCACGCGGCCCAGCAGAGGAGCTTGCGATTCACGCTAATGGGGGTTACGACATCGGCTGTCCGGGCTCGTGTGTGTGTTGAGGGTGGTGTTTTATGGGGTCTCGCGTGTGTGTGTGTTGGGGAATGTTATTAGGGGTCTCGTGTGTGTGTGTGTGTGTGTGTGTGTGTGTGTGTGTGTGTGTTTATATTGGAGAGCATTGTTATTAAGGGGTCTGGCGCTCCGCTGCTCCCCCCAGACTCCGTCATCGCCGGCCGTGCCGTCTCTGGACATGCCGTTCCGCAGCGCGAGGAACACGACGCTGTCCGTGGTGCTGGATCAGCACAGCGCGCGGGAGAGCGTGCGCGCGCGTCTTATGCGTGAATGTGCGCGCGCGTGTAGGTTTGCGTCCTTTATGGCATGAAGTCATCTAAAATATGAAGCACCACTGAGGTCACCGTTTTGTTACACACCTACGGCGCGCGCGAGCGTGCACACACACACACACGCGCGCGCACACACATACACACACATTCAAGCACGCACACCTCCTCTAGAGCGGCGCGTGCAGCGGCTCTCAACATCACACACACCCCACAGCGAGAGATCGATAAACCACGCGCCTCCTTCCTATCTACCCCATCAAGCTCCGTGTTGCCCCCCGCACCCACACAGTGCACACCCTGCACCCCCGTACCTTTCATCCACTCCAGCACCTGCCTCGGACTCCATTTGCTGATGGGCTCCATCACCAGCGCCATGGCCGCGCGCGTTCGGCGTCCGCGCGGATCATCCGACACCCGGGGTTGGGGTTTTAGGAGAGTGCAGTGTGTGTTGGGTGGGGGGGCTGTGAATTAATGGGTTTTGGGGGTTACGGCTTCTCACGGTCCCGGTCAAAAAATAACACGTGCAGCTCCGTTACGGCGCGTCCCGCGGAAGGACTGCGACGGAGAGACACGCACGCGCGCGCACAGCTCAGCTCTCCTCAGCCCCGCCCCCTTCAGCCCCTCAGCACACACAAACACACACACACACTTTGTGTTAAAGGGAAAGAAACGGAGAGTACAAACATCCCTAAAACACACAGACAGACTCACGCACACACACTATCACACACACACACACACACACAGTGTAACTGTATCGCTGTATCGATAAAGGATGAGTACACACACGCCGTGTTCCCAGCCCAGAACCATGAACAAATGGACACACACACACACAGATACACACACACACACACACACACACACACTCACACACACACACACACACACACAGACACAAATATACAAACACACCTCACTTAGGTCAGTACAAGTGTTCTCCTAAGGCATGTGAAACCTGTAATAAAAGTTTTTTTAAAGAGTCTTTTAACAGTTCGAAAGAGCAATTAAAGGATTCTGCTACTCTCTATATATCTATCTCCTTGTTTCTCTCTGTCTCTTTTATAGTGTGACCTGCTTTCCACAGATCACTCGGCTGTGAATGTACGGGAGGCGGTGACGTCAACACAAACTAATAAATACACTGAGAGAGAGACTGAGAGGCAGACAGGGAGAGACAGACCGACACAGAGACATAGACAGGGAGAGAGACAGACAGACAGAGAGAGAGAGACAGATAGAGAGACACAGACAGAGACACAGCTAGAGAGAGAGACAGAGACAGAGAGAGAGACCGAGAAAGACAGAGAGAGAAACAGAAAGAGGGAGAGAGTGAGATAGAGAGAGGGTTACAGAGACACCTAGGCAGAGGTAAGACTAGAGAGAAGAAAAAGAGAAAGAGAGCTACAGGGAGACAAAAACAGAGAGTTGTAAGAATATAGAAATGAAGGAAAGAAAAAGAGGAGAAATAGCATGAAAGACAGAGAAAATGTGACAGATAGAAAGAGAGGAAGAAAAAGACAGGAATAGAGATTAAAAGAGAAAGACAGAGAGTGGGGGTGGGCCAAGAGACAGACAGAAGGAGAGAGATATATACAGGGAGGGGGAATAAGAGAAAGAGATAGAGAGAGAGATTCTATATTCTTATCATGTTCAGTGTGACTCTAAAAAAAAAAACTCAGTTTGGACAAGTACTGAGTGCTGAGATATTTCTAAGAAGAATGTGTGTGTGTGTGTGTGTGTGTGTGTGTGTGTGTGTGTGTGTGTGTG